>JAJMOB010000001.1:891638-975643 GCA_030444945.1 Hyphopichia fennica
AAAAAAAACACTGAACTCCAACTGGAATTTGTTTCTTTTTTGCCTTTTTGTCTTGTTTTTTCTGTGATTTTTGCTTCCCTGAGAAATTTTTGTCTCTTTTTTTGTCTTTTTGTCTTTTTGTCTTTTTGTCTTGCTTCTTTATCTTAAATACACAATCATAGTAAATCTATATCTATATCTATATCTATATCTATATCTATATCTAAATCTACTATAGTGTAACATAATGTAACATAACATTCGAGTGTGCTGGTATAAGTCCGATCGCTAGCACAAACACGGATCATTAGCTTCTACTACTTCCAGTCAGTATAGTCTACTACAAAGTATATCTATTCAGTAAATATAAATCAAATAGTTAAATTCTTCAAATTGTTAATTGATTCACATCTCATCGTATGTAATAGGATGCCCTTCTTTGTTTGTCTTGCTTCTATTTCAGTTCCTGTTTCATGCTCAATCATTTCACACTATGGTATGGGATTGTTTTGAGGCGATATGATGCTGGACCATTTTCTTAATTTGTTTTGTTCAAATTTGATACAATAATTAGTACTCCAGTACAGAACGATTCAAAATGTATTGCTTAGTCTTTGTCTTTTTGTATGGGTGAATGACCCCCCATATCTTTGTGATAATATTATACAAATAAACAAATAAACATGTGAGCAGATGTATAAGCAGATGTCTAGTTTTCACAGTCAAACCCTGAACCATTTATAAAATGAATGACGAGTCTATGTTTTGCAATCGTGGCAATGATATAGTAATAAATCGTTTTGCAGTTACGCCTACAATGCTCAACATCGTTTATATCTACGTAATCACAATACATTATGTAAGAATTATGTATTATGTAATATATTATGTAAGAGTTGTATATATTACATAATATATTATGTAAGAAGTGTATATTACATAATCTATTATGTAAGAAGTGTATATTACATAATCTATTATGTAAGCGTTTTTTATTTACAAGGAATGGCTAATTAATTTTTAATATCAACCACGATTGAAGGACCCAAAGTAGAAGATAAATAAGCAAGACCAATAACATTTGGTTTTTTAGTACCCTTTGGTTGAGAATTATAAACGGCATCCAGGGCAATTTTTAAATTAGTTAAAATTTCTTCATCACTAAAATCACATCTACCAATTGGAATTGCAACATGTCTACCTCGTTGTTTAAAATTAAGAGCTGAAGTATTTTTTGTAATTAATTCGTTAATATCATTACCAACGGTACCTCTTTTAATAGTTGGCATTAAACCACGAGGACCTAATTTTCTTGCTATACTATTTAATTGTTTTAAAATATTTTCATCGGCATAAGCTTGAGTAAATGAATCTAAATTAATTTCATCTTTTAAAATTTGTTCAATTAATTCTTTTCCTCCAGTAATAATATCTAAATCAGAATTTTTTAATAATTCTTGTTCTTCAATATTTGAAGTAAATGCCAATACTTTATTACGTTTAACCGCATATGGATAAAAAATTGATCCTTGTAATGGAATTGAACCTCTTTCAGGAATTACATTAATCATAAGACTAATGGTTGTTTTCAGAACTGGTTGACCTACTTCACTAGCTCTTAAATATTTAAGAGCAGATGGAATATTCATATATAATGGATGCAGTTTGGGAGAACGACGATTATAAGCTTTTACTTGAGCATGTCTCTTAGCTAATTCTTTAGCATCCGATGAATGATCTTTGGGTGATGGTCTTTGACCTTTGGGGATTGATGATGTACGATAGGTACGGAGTACACTAAGAAATGGACTGCTGCGTATACGAGACCTCAACGAAAACATAGTGTATGATATGTGATATGATATGATATATATGATGTAGATGTACGATTTACATATTCATATAAATTTTTTCATCTTTCACTTTTTTTTCACCTTCATTTACTATTTCTCATTTCTCATTTTTTTTTTTTCATGAAAGTGGGTATTGGGTCTTTTCGTTTTTTTAAAATTTTTCCTTTTGTGATATATACGTGCACTTACCACTTTGGTGTATGGGTTTGCGGAAATCAGAGAACGGTAAAGGTCGTGTGTCGAACGTCGCATCGCACGAGAAACAATACCGTACCTGAGTCGTGTGCGTGGCGGCATATTGTTCTACCACGCGACCCGCCTGACAACACATCACCCATATAAGTAATATGACTTGTGACTTACGACTTATAACTATATGAATTATAACTAACAACTAGTAACTATGACTTATAACTATGACTTATAACTTATGATATATTTCTTATCTCATGTAACTATAAATATAAATATAAATATAAATATAAATATTGTAAAAAGAATGATAATTTTATAAATAGTAAGGCTGTGATGGGCAGAAATAAGGTATAAGGTTCTAGACCCATTGGAAATGGATTGTTTTGGTGTGTTAGTTGGGGGCCTTTTCCCCGCGAAAAAGTCAAAAAAAAAAAAAAAGTGCCATATGCAGTTCCCCTTTCTCTCTTAATACTTTGTGCGCCAACAAACAAAACAAAACAAAACAAACATTTAACCGTTTTGGGTTTCATTGTCTTTTTGGAAATATTAAAAAAATGACTTTGTGGTTGACTCTTTTTGTTTTTTTTCTCTTTTTTTTTTTTTTTTTGGCACGACCCATACACTACATCTATATATATATATATATATATATATATATATATGAATATATGAATATATTAATATATAAATATATTGGAAACTTTCTGAACTGATATACTGATATATTGATATATTGATATATTGATATATTGACATACTTACACTGACATACTGAACTGTGTTACTTTCCAACGGATATCCATATCATATAACTATATATATATATGAAACCTAATCCTCTTTTTTAAATTTCATAAGCCTTTTCAAGCTCAAGCCACTAGCCACTCATATCATTCAAATATCATTATATCATTCATATATAAATCATTTTATCATATATCACAATATCATATTATCATATATAACTAACATATCTCACTACATCATATTGTGTACCCCTGATCACCCGTTGCACCCCCCAACGAGCGCAACAGATATAAAATCAAGTCACTTAAGATCTTTTCACTACTTATCTAATATCTAGTATCTAGTTAGTATATCATACTACATCCAAACTACTTAGTACCAACTACTTGTTAATACCAACTACTTGTTAATACATCTAGACATTTAGACATCTAATATCTAGACATCTATATCAAAATATTCATATTTCTCAGATCATTGAACAATACCCCTCTAACAATTGAACAATACCCTTTGATTTTTCACTACAACAGGTTGCGACCAATAGCTTCTAATCATACACATATACATATATATACATATATATATATATATATATATATATAGTCTATCAGTATGGCTACTACTTTACAGAACGAATCAGTACCTTCGTTCAATCAATCCTCCATCATGTCAACATCCCCCAATGATGGTTCGCAATCATCAAATGATTCATCTCCTCCTCATCATCATACTTTTAAATTATCTCCACCATTCCCCAACTTAAACTCAATAACTTATACTACAGTTGTTATTGATACTAGTACTGATACTAATACTACTGATACTAATAATGATTTAACCATACAAGTTCCTACTATACTTGATCATTGTTTCCAATATATTTTCATTCATGGACATTCAACTGAAGGTATATTTCGTATCAATGGTAGTATCAAAAGAATTAATCAATTATATACTCATTTATCTAATAATGGAAATAATCTGTTGAATGATTGTCCAATTTCTTTTACCGTTCATGATGTTTGTGGAGTTATTAAGAAATTTTTAAAAGTTTATTTACCTTCTATCAATGATTTTTTCAGTATAAAAGATTTAAATCAATTTAAAAAAATTTATAATAATCATGATCAACAACAACATGATGGTGAAAGTATTAATTCTTTTAAAACTGCTAATGATTATTTGGAATCAGGGTTAATAAATGATTTTATTCAATATATTATTAATAATAATTCAAAATTTAAAAATCATTTATTCATTTATTTGATTTATAATTTAAATAAATTATTAATTTTTAAACAAGATACCAAAATGACAAGTTTAAATTATTCAATTATTTTTCAACCTTACCTCTTCAATTCAAATAATTTATCAAATTTATCATTTTTAAAAAATTTATCAAATTATTTGATTCTTAATTTTAATTATTTTTTAAATAATTATACTCAATTGATTGAATTTGATACTGATTCAATCAATTCAATTGAAAGTTTGAATATTAGTCCAATTTCAAATCATCAATTCTTTAATGATTCAACTACCAATTATGATGATGATTTAAAAAGAAGATCAATTTCAAATCGATTTAGTCAATTCTTTGATAATTATAATACTCCCGCCAATAAAAAAAGATTTCTGTTTGGTTTCGTATCAAAGGCTAATGATTCTTCATTATCAATTAAAGAACATCAATCTCCATTCCATAAATCAACCGAATTATTGATTGATCAACTTAAAAATGATGAACAAACTAAACATGATGAACATGATCATGATCATGAACATCTCAATGAAATTAAAGACGATTCAATCGTAAAGTTGACTCCAGAATTGTATACCAGAAATAATTCATTTCAAAGTAATTCTCAAAGTAATAAAAGTAGACAAAGCTCTCTTATGAATTCAAGAAAAAGTATAAGTTCATTATCAAAATCAAATGATTCATTATTAGATAATTTTAATAATTTATCAAATACAACCATTAATAAATCAATTGATGAAAAACAAATTCAAAAAAATTTAAAAAAATCAAAAAGAAAAAGTTTATTAAGCTTCTTCAAAAAAAATAATTCAAGTTTATCAATTATTTCCAAAAATAATTCAAACTCAAATCTAATTTCAAATTCAAACTCAAATTTAAATTCAAATTTGAACTCAAATTCAAATTTTAATAATTCATTAAATCATTCAATGAAATTAAATAAATCAATTGATGATTTACTCATCACTAACCATTCTTCTTCCTTGATTGATGAACAACTGAAACAACACTTGTTAAATAGAAACTTCTCCTTGCGTGTTAAATCAAGAAGGTTGTGATGATTGGTTTGTTCTGGTAAATGGTTTTTTGTCAGTAATTGGGTTATAATTCATGGTGAATAACCTTAGTTTTCAAATTTCCACAAGCTTTTATCCCAGTTCTAAATTAATGATTTCATGCTACTTTATATTCTCTTTTATTTGGCTTTTTTTTTCGTTATTCTTCTTTCTTTCATTATAAGAGTACAACTTATTACTCTAAAGGGGGCATTTTTTTTTTCATTCTATTCTAAAGATTTTCTTTATCATATTCCTGGATTACGGAATACTTCTTTTCTTGGTGTTTATCTTCTTTTTTTTTTTTTTTTTTATTTATTTTGGTGTATAATTACTTCTAAATAGATTTTTGTATTATTTTAAAAAAACTTATGGATATCCTAATTACTAATTGTACGTCTTTTCTATAAAGAGATTGTGAATTGTTTTCAATACCTTTTCATGAATCTGGCGTTTATCGTTTTAACGCGTTGATGAAAATACGTTTCGCAGTGATTTTGAAGCTCTTTTTTCGTTGTTGTTTTTTTGACGCTTTTGATCTACCCGCTCATCAAAATGATATATCATATTGATTTTTAAATCATCTACAAATTACGGCATATCATGGCTTCTCCATTACATAAACTACTCCCGCATCCTGATCTTCGACCTGTTCTAGAAACAAAACCTACAATCAATAAACCAACGTCATTTTCAAATGTAACTACAAATAAGTTACTAGGGTTTCCCGACGGTAATATTATAAGTTGGTGTCCCACAATGGATTTATTAACTATATCAATGAATAGAATGTCAATATGGGTGTTTAGATTAAATGGTGAAAGAATTTATTCAATCAATAATAAATCTCCTATAATAAAGATAGACTGGAGTCCGAATGGGAAATTTTTTTGTGTTAGTGGTATTGATAAATTAATAAAAATTTATGATTCAAATAACGGTAAATTCATTCATAGTATAAAAAGTGATTTAAATTTACCAATTGGTTTGATTAATTGGGATAAAATTAAATCTGATAAATCAGAATTATTTGAATTAGGTGAAATTAATATTCTAAATTATTTACCAAAACTACAATTTGATGATAATAATGATGATACTGAATTAGATCTATTACTACTGATTAGTGCTAATTCTATAATGTCATTAACATTCAATAACTTATTCACAATTGATGATTTGGAATTACCAGCTCCATTCAAATATATCGGTCATAAAACTAATAAGGATTTATTCAATCAATTTTTTTTAGTAGCTAATGAAAATAATCAATTATGTCTAATAAAATTTTTTGTTAATCTACCCTTTCAATTCAAAAATTTTCAATCCCTGAGAAATGAAATTGAAATGGCAGCTAATCCTCAATTAAAAAAATATTTAATTGAAATAATTGGTTATATTTCACAACTAATTGCAATTAAAAATCATATAAATGATCAGTTACAACTTCTACAAAATGAATGTAAACCTTTTATAACAAATTTTGATCGACATTTATCAAACTTGAAAGATTCCGTATATTCATCAATCGATTTAACAACTAACTTCCCTACTCAACAAGAACTGGAATTAAAAATATTAAATGTTTTATATGATATCTTATTAACTAATTTGATTCCAGCTAATTTAAAAGATTATTGGTTAAATCAATTGGGTGAAAGAGGTTTAAAAAAAATAAATAAATTGGGAAATTCATTATATGATATAATTAGAAAAACAGTCTTTACACAAATTATTACAGGTCTTGAAAAAATGATTATTATTTTAAGTAATTTAGAAGGTTTAAGTGAGTGGTTTAAACATAGTGAAAATTCCGTTAATTCTTATTCCCCCCATCAAACTGATGGTTCCTTATTTGGTCTTAACTTATCATTAATTCGAAATTTAATCAAAGATTGTCAAGATTATATTAAATTACTTTATAATTTAATTTGGGATATTAATGAAGAGCAAAAACTTTTTAATGATTTTCTAACTTGGTGTAAAATTGAAATTATCGATAAATTAAGTAATGAAGATAATGATGTTGAAGCTTTCTTCAATAATAATCAATCTCAAACTTATAAAAATAGTTCAATTTTAAATTATTTAAATAATTTTTTATTTAAACCAAGAATGTTCAAATACTTTAATATTGATTGTTCAATGAATGAAGTTTTGATTTATTCTTCCAAGACTGAGAAAAATCTATTAGAAAGATTCGAATTTTTAAAAATTGGCTTACATGATGGCATATCATCGACCTTTTGCCAATTTTTTCAATCAATAATTAAATTCGATGATCCAATAGATTTGAATATCTCTTCCACCAATGCTAAATTAATTTCACAAAATGAAAACAATTTACTTATTTCGAATATTGAAAATTCCTCATTATCATTAATTCAGTATAGTATTCAAGATAATACACAAGAGAAAAGAATTATAAATATCAACCAAGAGATCATTAGTTATGAATGGATTAATTCAAATAAAATACTTTTACTTTATAAAAGTAGTACTGGGTTTAAACTTGATTTGATATCGATCAATCAATTAACAAAAGAATTAATTGATCTTGATTCAATTGAAATCGAAAAATCATTAGTTTTCAATGAAGATACATATGTATCAGTTCCTCAATATCTTGCTGTTAATGGAAAACGATCAATTGGTTGTGTTTTGGATGAAAGCAAACAAAAATATATTGTTTTCAAGCTTTGAATTGTTTTTCAATCGCTGTGCTGATTAGTTTCATTTCTTCAGTTGGTATTTGTCTATCAGTTATGTTATAAATCCATGAAATTTTATATTCATTATTCTCGTCAAGATAAAATTGTCTCCTTGAATAATCCTTTAAGATATCTTTAACTGATTTCTCGTTAGGAACTAAATGCTTTTTTCGAAGATAAGTTCTTATTAAAGGTGATGTGGTTGATTTTTCTTGTTCGTGTTTTTTAGCTATGTATTTGAAGAAATTTTTGTTTATGACGTATTTAGGATCATTGGTTGAAGCTGCAACTTCAATCAAGTGATTTAATGACTGTTTATCAACAGGCCTATATTCTGAGACAAACTTTTTAACGTATTGAATAGTTGACTTGAATTCTCTATGCCTCTGGATATCGTTACCAGGTAATCCAAATTTTGTTGGTGCGTAAATAACTTCAAAGGGTTTAAGAACGTATCGGCATAAAATATCTTGATTTTTTTTAACGAATTTATGTAATTTACTAGCTTCAGAGACTAGATTTTGAATAGAATCTTCATCTTCAAAGCTCCTAGACATGGGTTTTATTCTATTTGCGGGTAAAGAGGTTTTGCTGATCTCAAAATACTCCAGTAAAATAAGTTGAGGCTTTTTAGATTTGAAATATTTCAATTGATCATTATAAGATTCGATACTTTTTTTACTACCAAATTCGTGAACTAAATGAATCTGTGGCCAGCTTTTCATAAATGATAAATTATTGGTTTGTTGTAATTCATTTATCCAAGGTTGCTTTTTTTTATAGGCTATATTAAGGATTTCATGTAATGCATCATAATTTTCATCAATAAGGAATTTATCGAAAATCTTTGTATATTTGTTATATTTGTTAGCATCAATAGCTGAATACGAATATTTCGAATAATTCAGTTTAACAAATTCATTTTTTGTTATATTTTGTAATAAGGCAAGAGTTTTTTGATCGAACGGAAGTCGACGTATTCTTCGACTGAATTCCTTATAGTAATTATGTAGTTTCATTAATATTGATCAATTCTCATCACGTATATTGAGATGAGTTTTATTTTATTTTTGTATTTCCTTTTTCTTTTTTGGCGCGATATTCAGTGTTGACTGTTTTTTTTCATTTACTTTTTTCATAACACGTACATTTTTAAACATCAACTTATTTTGATTATAATTCCATTAAAGCAGTATACAATGGCATTAGCGGAGACATTACTAAGAAAGGTTCATAAGCTAGGACTAATACCGAAGATCATAAGATTAATTCCGGTTATCTCATTAGTCTTAGCAATTTCAAGTGTTTCATGGTTGCTCAGTTTACCACTTCAAGGTAATTACCGTAATGTTTATATATCAGAAAATGCATTAATGCCATCACAAGTTACCTCTTATTTCAGAGAAAGTGAATGGAATATAGTTAGAGGGTATAGATCAGAAATTTCCAAATTTGATTTCAAGGAAATCAGTGATAATAATGAAGTCATAGGTAACTGGTTAACTGATATTGGATTAGAACCAATGTATCATAAAAATGAATTTGGTGAAGATACATTATATACCATATTACATGCACCAAGAGGTGATAATACTGAATCAATGGTATTAACAATTCCATGGTTTACATCAAAGCACGAATCAAATATTGGTGGTGTTTCATTGGGAGTTGCTTTGGCAAGATATTTTAATAGAATGTCAATTTGGTCAAAAAATATCATATTTGTTTTCCCTCAAGATGGTCATGCAACGTTAAGATCATGGGTTGAAGCATATCATACATCATTGGATGAAACAGCTGGATCAATTGAAGCAGCAGTTGTATTGGAATATGCTAGTGATTCAGATTATTTTAATCATTATTCAATTAGTTATGAAGGTTTAAATGGACAATTACCAAATTTAGATTTAATTAATACAGCTAATAATATTGGATTTCATGAAAATTTACATTGTTCAATTCAAAAATCATTAAATCAAAATACTTATGGTACCAGATTAAAAACGTTGGTAAAAGGAATTATTCTGTTAACATTAGCAGGATTATCTAAAAAGAATACCGCTGGTTGTGAAGCATTTAGTGGTTGGCAAATTCAAGCTATTACTATTACTGCTGAAGGTAATCATGGATCAGCTGATGTTACCCAGTTTGGTAGAATTATTGATTCAACTTTAAGATCTGTTAATAATTTATTAGAAAAATTTCATCAATCTTTCTTTTTTTATTTATTACTTTCATCAAAACATTTTGTATCAATTGGTACTTATTTACCATCTGCAATTATGATGGCCACTGCGTTTGCTATAAGTTCATTGGGATGTTTTTTAAATGGAGCTAAAGAAATTAATGAATATTTTAATTGTATTACTACTCTTTTAACCATATTTACTACTATTGAAGTTGGATGTTTAATATTATCAATTGTTTTACCATTATTAGTTAAATCTAATGAAAATTTTGTTGGTTTAATATTAATTATTTCTACTACAATAAGTTTATTGATTAGTATTATACCATTAATCCCCAATCAATTAAAGAATAAATTATTCAAAATCAAAGTTGATAAAACAACAAGTTATGGATTAATTGGACTTTCATTATTTTTTATATCAATGTTAATTACTACATTATTGATTGTTCATTTTTCATTAGCCATATCAATTGGATTGATTGCATTACCGTTGACTTTTGTTCAACCATTGATTAATAATAAAGGTCAATCACAGTTTAAAATCAATTTAAAAATCACTTTAAGTTTGATTGTATCAAATCCATTATTTATAATCTATATTACAGGATTATGGTATATGGAAGATGGAGGAATTATAGAATTACTGAGAGGTTTATTAACATCATGGAATGAATTACAATGTTGGACATGGTTTGTGATTATTTTAGGATGGTTACCTTCATGGATTGGTGTTGCTTTAAGTTGTACCCTTGGTGAAGTTAATGCTACCGTGCTGCAAGACAAGAAAGAGCAGTAAACATATAATGTATATAAACTTCAAAATATTAATAGTATAATTATAAACTGTTTGTAGTTGAAAGAAAATGGTTGCAATTAATTTTTGCAGACGTCACGAGTATTCGTCTATTCAACGCCAAACGGACAAGCGGGAGTCTTACGTATATTGTCTATAATTGCCTATTGAACATATATTGAATATTGCCTATTGAACATATTAAACATTAGTTAAACATATTAGACATATACTACTTATTAAAGGGTGTATTGGTTCTGTCGGACATTAAAGTCCGTCGTATCTCGACACACAAAAAAAAACAATCAGTGAACGGACGTATAGTACCGATCGGAAGTTAAACTCCAGCAGCCATTACAATTTTAATAAGAACCGAAAAGAATGGAATGCAACACAGAAATACCCCAGGTTTTTCAACCAAAACAAAAAGATACTAAATAATGGCCCTTTATCGCAGCGGGTTCAATTGAATAGGCGGGAAAATTGCCGTTTTCAACGCTGGTGAAAAAGATAACAAGTGTATCGCATATTTCCCCCCTACTGTGGTGCTAGAGTTGTAATAGCTTCGTTGACGATGTATGGATCAATATGACTCTCATCTACACCAGCCAGTGGCTTGAGCTAGTCGATGGCCCAATTTGTAAAGCCAAAATAACTCTCTATTAGAACCCTATATAAAAAAAAATTGACTGCGAGATAAGACTCACCCTAAGAAAAAAAAAAAAAACTGAAAAAAAAACTGAAAAAAAATTGAAACTTGAAAAAAATGAAAAATTATGGCTAATTGAGGCAGGGTTTAAATTAACCAGAATAGTTAGCGGATCAGGTAGTATATGGTAATTTAACAATGCCAGTCATTGAAATATCCCACTTGTAGAAGAATGGGAAAAGAACCCCGGGGTTAGGTTCTGTGCTTACTTGTCAGAAGACCTAAGGACTTCGGTAACCGATTATGGTATTTTTTTTTTTTCAACACCCACATAAATCGTACATTTGTATATATATATTCGTATATAACTTAATACAGATCTCTTCTAAGATTCCGTGTATCAAATAAGATAAGCTATTATATATTACTTTTTAGCTAAGCCAAACAGAAGAAGAAAAAAAATCAACAGAAAAAACAAAAAAGATCGAGGAAAAAATTGAACCAGAGACAGTAATTAATAAATACCCTTCGTGAAAATACTCCGATTTATCCATTACAAGACGGAAAACTCATTTCAATTCTAGTCATTAACTTGTACTCATTCAATCACTTAACTCTACTGTTGGAATTACTACTTTTCATATCTCCATTATATCAATTACTAATTTGCATTCAATAATCTTCGCTTTTCCCGTTTTTGCTCTCCACAATGAATCAATTAATTAAAACTCCAGTTCTATTACCTCTGGTACTATATAAAATAATTAAATGTCCTTCAATCTATCTGATTCGTCAATATAGTTCCAGTACCACCCCACATCATTTTAAACCGGCTTCACCATTAACTACTAAAGATTTAAATCCCCATACTTTAGAAGCTAAATATGCAGTTCGGGGGAAAATTCCCATTAGAGCAGAAGAATTGAAAAATTTAATTCTTAATAATCCTGATCATGGTTTACCATTTAATGAAATTATTTTCGCTAATATTGGTAATCCTCAACAATTAGATCAAAAACCTTTAACTTGGTATAGACAAGTATTATCAATTTTACAAAATCCTGATACTGATACTTCAAAATTACCTCCAGATGTTATTGAAAGAGCAAAAACTATTTTAAAAGATATTGGATCTGTTGGTGCTTATTCTCATTCTCAAGGTAGTAAAATTGTTCGAGAATCAGTTGCTAGATTTATAACTCGTCGTGATGGTGGAGCATTATCAATACCAGAAAATATTTATTTAACTTCTGGTGCATCAGCTGCAGTTCAATATTTATTACAAGTTTTGAGTGCTAATGATCGTAGTGGATTTATGATTCCAATTCCTCAATATCCATTATATACCGCTTCAATTAGTTTAAATAATTCAGTACCCATTGGTTATTATTTAAATGAAGAAAATAATTGGCTGACTGATCCAAAACAATTACGTAGTTTAATTGAAGAAAATAAATTGAAAAATGTTGATATTAAAGCCTTGGTGGTTATAAATCCCGGTAATCCAACTGGTTCAATTTTAAAAGAACATGATATCAAAGACATTATTAATATTGCTGCTGAATTTGGTATTGTTATTATTGCTGATGAAGTTTATCAAGAAAATGTTTATGAAGGTGAATTTATTTCATTCAAAAAAGTATTAGCATCATTGGTAAGACAACATCCTAGTTTATATCAACACGTTCAATTGGCTTCATTACATTCGACTTCAAAAGGTGTTAGTGGTGAATGTGGTCAAAGAGGTGGTTATATGGAATTAGTTGGTTTTGAACAAGAAGTTAAGGATGTGATCTTTAAATTATGTTCAATTAACTTATGTTCGGTAGTTACTGGTCAAGCATTGATTGAATTAATGGTTAACCCACCTCATGATGAAAGTTATCCACTTTTTAAAGAAGAAAGTTCTAATATTTCAAATAAATTAAAAGAAAGATCTTCAGTATTACATTCTGCTTTTAATAAAATGGAAGATATTACATGTAATGAACCTGAAGGAGCAATGTATTTATTCCCAAAATTGAATTTTAATAAATCAACTTATTCCAAATTATTTAAAAAGTCAAGAGACGAAGATTCAACTATTGATGAAATTTATTGTACCGAATTATTAGAAGGTACCGGTATTTGTACCGTTCCTGGTAGTGGGTTTGGTCAAGTTCCTGGTACTTATCATTTAAGAACAACTTTCTTACCCCCTGGTATTGATTGGATCAATCGTTGGGAATCATTTCACCAAAAATTCGTTAGCCAATATAAAAGTTGATGCAAAATAAAAAAAAAAATAAAAAGATAAAAAACCACTATATTAACATTTACCCCCCTTTTAAAATATTTATTTAGATTCTATTTACTTTAATGTACCTTTAAACAAAAAACAAGATGAATGAGAGAATATTGATCTGTAGGGGCCCACAATCGTGTCCACTGGGGAGAAGAACAAGAACAAGAACCTTAACTTAAAAGACTGAATCCCGTCTCTCCTTTGTGGCTCACCTTCACCTCTGTTCACCTTTGTTAGCAGTTGCTTGATTGATCTACTCATCGTTGCTTGTTGGCAAGTTGAAGTATTTCGTACAGTCATCTCCTGCCAGATCCAGACATGTTGTGCTGCAACAGAGCAAATATAAGGCATGTAGTCAGTTATCAATTACAATTCTACTTAATTTTTTAACCATTCGTGTCTACGTAGGGAGTATTGCATTAGCTTTTGTTAACGGTAACTGACTGTATTGAGCACTGATCATAAAAAAGAAAGAAAAAAAAAAAGTTTTGGGTGTGTCTGACTTCCAGATTGCTTGCTACCAAATCACTAAAACCAAAACACAGCAAAACGTTGACGTACGGAAACCCATTGGGCTTGAGTTGATCCACGCGTTCGTTATTCAATTGACCTCCATTCCCTAGTGACCTGGTCACTGTTCCTTCAACTGCTAATCTCGTGGTTTTTTTTTTCAGTTTTAGAAGTAGGCTTCAAATCCCCACAGAATTATAGCCAGTTATTTTTCGCGGGGTGTGAAAAAAAAAAAAGAAAAAAGTGCCTTTTTCGCCATACAAAACAAAAAGAAAAAAAGGAAAAAGTCAGGCGATAGAATTTTCAGGAGGGACTAAATAAAGGGACCAAAATAAACACAATTGAAATTTTCATAGATATAAATACTCCCTTGTAGAATTATAAATAAGAGTCGAGATCCTTTGATCAGACCATATTCCACTCTTTTGTTGTTGACTTTTCGGATATCATTCTTGATTTTCATAAACTACCGTAATAATGTACATTTAAATCATATAGCTTATATATAAATACATATACATACGCTAACAGAAATTAAATACCACTTGAGTCTTTACTTTAAACATGACTACTACTACAACTAATAACAACCGTAGAAGGTTTTCATTGGCGGTGGAATCCTCTGATGATCCACTTTCTCAAATCAATAATCACAATAATATTCAACCACCAAAATCACTTCCTAATCAACCATTAACAGCCTTTTTGGTTGACCTTTCACAATCACATTTTGATAAATCAACTCCTTGTTTACCACATGGTTCAGTTCCTCATCCCACTTCTTCATTAAATTCAACCATGGCTCCTCCTGAAGGATCTGGTTTCCGGGCTAAATCAACTCCTCCGTTGAGAAAATCACAATCATTACCAAATACAATTCCACTGGCTGCAATTCGAAATTCAATTCACAAAACTAATAGCACTTATAATAGCAATAATAATAATAATAATAATCAATGCAAGTATTCAATATGTGATTTAAACAGCTTGAATCAAAAGATTGGTGTACGTCGTTCTTCAATGCCTGAGAATATTAAAACGACTTATTCTTCGCACCCAAATAGATCAAAATCTCAAACTGAATTATCATCAAATATAAATGCCAATCAAAAATTTAGAAATCATTGTCGTAAACCTTCAGTATCTTTGAAGTTTCAAAATCCAAAATATATTGATGATTCGGTTCGCTTTCAATAAATATTTTACTTGTTCATTTTTTTTTGCCTTTTTCCCTTTCATGCTGCTACGAATTCTTGTATACTACTCTTTTCTATGAATATTAATTTATGAATATTAATTTTCAATAATTTTATTTATCGTTTAATCATGTAGAATATCTATAAATGTAATTAATCAGTTCCAAAATATAATGAATCAATGAAACGAGTTCTAAAATGCCAATCAGTATCTTTAAATCCTTCAGCATTATACCAATTTCTTTCTGGTGAATTTCTACCCGGTGAATTACTGTCCTCATCAATTGCACTTAATTTCCCAATTACAATATTGACAGTTGGAAATACATTTAAAATTCTTCTTAATCCAATTTCAGTACATAAATAACAACATAATACAATATCACAAGGACTTGTTTTATGATCAACTAATACTTGAATTGCCATAATTGCAGCTGCTCCACTTATAATTTGTGCATCAAATAAAAAGATCTTTTTATGAGGTATTAAATCAAGTCTTTTAGGTAATGATTCTGTATGAAGTTGAGGTTCACCAGTTAATGAATCACTCTGAATAAGTAATTTACCAATTGAAATTTCTGGGAATGTCTTCTTAATCGAATTCATAAAACAATCTCCTGATCTAATTATATTAACAGCAATTATTTCTTCTTGTGGTTTTAAACCTGTAAGTTCATGGTTTGAACCAGTTACTATATTGATCGATTCATAATTTGTAAGCTGATCAATTGCATTTTCAATTATTAAAATTGATATACGATCAAAATAAAATATAAAATCTGATCGTTCAGTTTTTTCATTAAATAATATTGAATGAATCCCCTTTGTATGATTATTGTTTGGTAAAAGTGTAACATTTTTCAGATAATTTTCAACATTAAATTCTCTTCTAATCCCTAATTGTTTTAAACGCTTTAAATGTAATGATGATTTAATGGCTAATTTTTTTTGTATATGTTTAATCATCAAATTAATTGCTGTTAAATTATCTAAACCCCTTGGAATAATTAAATCTGCATTGTTCATAGTTGGATTAACATACCTTACTGCATTGGGTTTAACAAATGTTTCCCATTGTTTCATAGCACCTGATAAATCACGTCCTCTAAATAATATATCTCTCGTTAATCTACGTGATAAACATATATCTAAATCGGTATCAACATAAATTTTAATATCCATTAAATCCAAAAGCCTTTTATCATATAAGGCATAGATTCCTTCGATTATAATAACATTGGCTCCGTAAATCGTAGTTTTTTTGTCAGTTCTTGCATGTTTTGAAAATGAATAAACTGGAATCTCGGTTTTATGACCTCTTTTTAAATCTTTAACAGTGTCTACCAATAAGTCTAAATCTAATGATTTTGGAGTATCAAAATCCCATTCATTGTTAAATGCCTTCTTTGATTCTTCCGGTGTTAATGGATTATAAAAATTATCAAATGATAATAATACGGTCCACGGCTGATTTAGCTCTTGAATAATTCTTTGAGAAATCGATGTTTTACCAGATCCTGAATTTCCTGCAACACCGATTATATAAGGTTCCGTCCACGGTGGTATATATGTTTCCAATTCGTCAGTACTGTTCAGTGAGCTATTCTTGTTATCAGAGTGATGAACTTTCATGTTCTTATCTGAATGCATGGGACTAGGGGTGAAAAATGAGTCTTCATTGTCTGGAGCGATACGTGAGGTCCTTCTGCCTCTCTTTTCGGGCAAGTTAGATGACATGACTGATATACTAGCTCTTCCACCACTATCGAGGGACAATATAATATAGGAGCTCAGCTATTAATGGCTTTCTTCAATAAGTTAGCCTTGAGATGGTCTTTGAAATTTTTTTTTTTACCTAGTGCAAAAAAAAAAAATCTTTTAGGGCAAAATAAAAACTGCGTGAACATTACCACATTGAAGCTCATCACTTCCTTCAAACTATATATCATGGCTCCATCCAATATACAAACAGGCAAGGGTAAACATAGAAGGAGAGTCAATGACGATGGATGGGAAGATGAAGATGTTGACACTCAAGAAGTAAATGAGCTAGAACAGTCTGAACCCCAACCACCTACACAATCTGAACCTGCATTAACTCAACCTGAATCACAACCACAAGATGAAGAAATAAACTTTGACCAAGTAAGAAATCACTCTCGTAAGGAGTATTTGAAAAAAAGGTTCAATTCAAAACTAGAAGAACTTGAAAGTGAATTGAAAGAGTACTCGACTAAAATAAACCCGAACCAACAAGAACTAGATGAATATGACCATAAATTGAAGGTTTATAATTTGATGAAAGAACGTGATGATCTTGCAGGAAATGTTTCTAATGTTGACAATTTATATAATTTACCGTCGGACTACTTAACTGATCAAGGTAAAATTGACAAGAAACGGAAACATGAAGTGCTCAATTCAAAATCAAAATATGATGATTCTCAAGATTCAGGAACTAATTTTAAAAATAGAGATAATAACAAAAAAAACCGATATGAAAATCAATGGGAATTAGATCAGTTGAAAAAGGCTCAAAATATTACTGGATCAATCGGTGAAAAATCTGACCAAATTCAACTAGCTGACCAAAAAGAATATGAATACGTGTTTGATGACTCTCAATTTGTTAATTTCACCGATGATGAAGAGGGCCTTTCTGGGGATGATGAAAAAACTGGGGATACCGAAAATTCTAACTCCAAGAGACAAAGTATAGAAGAAACAAGAAAATCCTTGCCCGTCTATAAGTTCCGAGACTCTTTTTTGCAGTCAATAGAAAAACACCAAGTTATGATCGTAGTTGGTGAAACTGGTTCAGGTAAAACAACCCAATTACCCCAATACCTTCATGAAGCTGGATATTCTAAAGGTAAAAATGGTGAAAAATTAATAATAGGGTGTACTCAACCTCGTAGGGTGGCAGCAACTTCCGTTGCTGCAAGAGTTTCTGACGAAATGAATTGTATTTTAGGTGAAGAAGTAGGTTATAACATTAGATTTGAAGATAAATCGAGTGAGAAAACTATTGTTAAATATTTGACTGATGGTATGCTTCTTAGAGAGTTTCTTACCGATCCTGAATTACTGAAATATGGAGCAATTATGATTGATGAGGCACATGAAAGAACGGTATCAACTGAGATAATACTTAGTTTACTAAAAGACATTATTACGGTCAGACCAGATCTCAAACTAATTGTTGCGTCTGCCACTATAAATGCACAAAAATTTTCGGATTTTTTCAATGGAGCTCCAATTTTTAATATTCCTGGTCGCCGTTTTCAAGTTGATATTCATTATACTAAAAATCCTGAAGCAAATTATATTCAGGCTGCTATTACTACAATATTCCAAATCCATACAACACAGGATACCCCTGGTGACATTCTTGTTTTTCTTACTGGTCAGGATGAGATTGAAACTATGGAAGAAGCCTTAAATGAGGCCCGTGAAAAATTAGGTAATCTGATAAAAGACTTAATCGTTGCTCCTATTTATGCTAATTTGCCGCCTGATCTTCAAAAAAAAATTTTTGAACCTACTCCTCCAAACTCAAGAAAAGTAGTATTGGCTACTAACATAGCAGAAACTTCCATTACAATTGATGGTATTTCTTACGTTATAGATCCGGGCTACGTTAAGGAAAATGTTTATAATTCTGCCACCGGGATGGAAAGTTTAGTTGTTGTTCCTTGCTCAAAAGCATCTGCGGATCAAAGAGCTGGTAGAGCTGGTAGAGTTGGGCCTGGTAAATGTTTCCGCTTATATACCAAGTGGTCTTTCTATAATGAACTACAAGCAAACCCAACGCCTGAAATTTTGAGAGTTAACTTGACTTCTATCGTATTGATGTTGCTTTCATTAGGGATCACCGACTTGATAGGGTTCGATTTCATGGATCCTCCTAGTCCGAATACACTCATGAAATCATTAGATTTATTATATGCATTAGGAGCATTAAACTCAAAGGGTAATTTAACTAAAACAGGGAGGAAAATGGCCGAATTCCCAATTGATCCAATGTTTTCCAAATGCCTCATCAAGAGTGGTGATTTTGGTGTAAGTGAAGAAATACTTAGTATAATATCGTTATTATCTGAAAGTTCAAGTCTATTTTACCGTCCCAAAGATAAAAAAGAGCAAGCTGACAAAAAGAAAGACTCATTCAACCAAGAAGCTGGAGATCATTTGAGTTTATTGAGTATCTGGGAACAATGGGTAGAGACTGGATACTCAAATATTTGGTGTCAGGATAATTTTATACAATACAAGACTTTAAAAAGAGCAAGAGATGTTAGAGAGCAGTTATCAAAATTGTGTAATAAAACAGGAATCACAATAAGTAATGATCAAAATGATAACAAAGAAGATAGGACCCGTAAAATTCAAAAAGCCGTTACTTCAGGATTTTTCCCTAACATTGCTAGATTATCAAAAATGGGTGATTCTTATAGAACATTAAAGAAAAATCAACCTATTTTCATTCATCCTTCGTCATCGTTACACTCAGTAAAGCCACCTCCAAAACTTATGCTTTATCATGAATTAGTTCTTACTAGTAAAGAGTATATGCGTAATTGCATGTTGATAGATGAGAAATGGTTGAGTGAGTTGGCTCCACACTATTACAGTGGTAAAGAATTAGAAACTTTAAATAGTAAGCGTCGCAAGTAGATATTTAGAAATATATGTCTTCTATAATTTTATGTTTAATGGTTGTAGATGAATTTGTTGAGTTTTTTATCAACTCTCTTTATTTAGTCTAATTTTGGTTTGAATTTTCTCATTTTGAAGTCGAAATTACTGCAAAATTTACGTTTTTTCTGAAAATTTGAAAAAAAAAAAAAAACACTCAACACTGCAATACGTTCTATTTGATGAAGTATATGTCCTCTTAATATTTACACAGCCTGCCTTGGATACCTCTGAGTCTCGCTTTTCTTTGCCACGAAATCTTCGAATATTTATTAAGGAATTTTAGAAACCATAAAGTCTATACTTGTCTATACTTTTGAATGAGTATGAGAAGACAATCAAATCTAGCAATTTGGAAAACTACATTTTATATACCTGTTGAAGCGTAGGGGCTAAACCTCCAGCTAGAGAAAGTATTGGCGCCTCTCTTGAGAGATTTCAAAAACCACCTGTACTCTTCAAAAGCGCTCGAAAACCTACTCAGAAATCCAAATCTGGTTGTATAGTGTAGTTGGTTATCACTTTCGGTTTTGATCCGAACAACTCCGGTTCGAATCCGGATACGACCTATACTTTTTTTTTGTTTTTGTTGATTCGCTTTATACAACTTTGGATGACTTTCAAGAAGCCAATATAAATCATGAATCGTAATTAGGGTTTATTTGTAAACAATATATAGGCGAATCATCCAGTTCTATAGAGACTCAGCGTAGAAAAAAAAAAAGACAAAAGAACAAACGCAAACTTTTAAGACGCGCATGTTTTTCTCAATAAATCTTTGTTTTCGTTTTCGTTCTCTTTTAATTTTTGTATGTTTTTATTGAACCTGTGAAAGCAAAAAGAAGGAAGTTACTTTCACCAATTCTGAAGAGACATATCAACAAGATGGAGAAGAATAACCCATTGCTTCCATTTGCATTTTCGACGTCTTCTTTCGATGAAAAAGTCCCCTTGAATACGACTCCGAGGAATCGTAAAGTCATTGATGAAAATGCTAGAAGCATGTATCACACGAGGGTAACTCCCGAGACTAAACGCAGAGGACCTTCTTTAAATATAGCTCCCAGCTTGAAACGTAAAATGGGTGAAAGTTTCAATGAAAAAGATGACGTTAAAAGAAGAGATACCATCTTTAATGATTTTGGTGATGATCCTACTTTAATTGATGCTGATGAAATTGCGAAGACTGATGAGGACACTGAAGCAGAAGTCGATGGATCAAGTGCCAATCATCACAGAAACTCTGACATTGATGACTATTCTAACAAATCCAATAAAGTCCAAAAGAAATCATGGTCACATATTTTACCGAGTAGTCCTACTTTAGAACCTCAAATACACTCAGAATTCGATATTGGGACCTCTGATTATAATGTTCCTGATTCTCCAACTTATGATTTCCCCAGTGAGAACAATCACCAAGAATACCATGAATTAGATGAATCTGAATATAAACGTAACCCTTCTAAAACATTACAATTACAATTGTCATCTAAAAAAAGTAAACGCCCAAACCTAGATCACATAAGCTCTGATGCCGATTTCGGGATTGATCAATTTAATCGTTTTAAAGCACCAACAACTTGTCCCTCAACCGATAGAGACTTGGAATCAGAAGAATATGAAACAAACCAAAGACAAATTCATGAAAATGCTCGCCAAATTGTGATCAATGCTTTTGAAAATATGAATACTACTATTCATTTAGAAAGTCTAGGTATACGGCATATACCAGAAGAAATCAAAGACTTTGATAATCTAGTTATTTTTGACTTTGATTCGACTCAACTGTCATATCAGTTATACCTCACAAATAATAAGATTAATGAATTACCACCATCTCTATTCAATTTCAAAAAATTAAATGTGTTGGGATTACGTCAAAATAGATTATCAAGAATACCTGCATTAATTGAAAATTTGCAAAACTTAGTTGACCTTTCATTAGGAACTAATAGATTAGAATATTTACCTCATCAGATTTTAAATTTACCTAATCTTCTGAATTTTAGGGCTGGCCCAAATCCATATATTAAAGTTAGTGACGATGCAATAGAAGTTGTTACTTCAACCTTAAATCCAAGCAGAAAAAAGAAGTACTTTACTCCAATAAGATGGAAATCTGACAGTCGTCAATTGATACCTTCTTTGAAAAATTTATGTTTGAATAAGGTCGCTAACTATGATGTAACTTATCAAGAGACTAGAAATTGGAAAAAACATACACCTAAGCTTTTCCATAGCCTTATAGCGACTGCAATTTTGAAAGGTCAATACAAAGAATCTTGCAGTGAATGTGATAAAATTGTAACAGAGCCGGTTGCGGAGGCTATCGAATGGTGGGACCTTTTGCAAAATAAGGACGTTCCAATTAAAAGAGAATTCTGCTCTGGTATGTGTGCAAAGAAATGGGAAAGACATACATTTATCTGTCAGGAAAAAGACGACTTCTAATTACAAGTTTTTAACTATAACTCAGTTTGTCTTGTGAATATATATCAAATTTGGTTCTACTTAAATACATATGATACCCCGGTTTTGTTTTTTTCCTTACTTGTAAATGATATTGTTTATACACATAGTATCGCTCAGACATTCCATGCTGTCTTTGTAAAAAAATCGTAGTCTTCCTGCGTGACATAATTACCTGGGAATGTACCTATTTGGCCGTCTAGTTCTCCCTTCCACCAGTTACTCGAAGTATCAATGACTCTGATAATATCCCCTGTTCTTATTGTGAGATCACCCGGCTCTTGGCTAGTAAAGTTGAACCTAATAGTGCAGTAAAATTCCTGTTTTGGGCCGGCATCAACACGATTAGATACTGACGAGTATACATTAGGCGGTGAAAGACTGTCAAAGTATTTTTTCCTAAAATTTATAATGAATAAGTCTTCCACCATATCAGAAGCTATTTTGGTTTTCCCTTTGAATTCCTCAGTAAGGCGAGTTCCAAAACTGTTATCATCAAGTAAATCAGAAGAACAGTCAAAAATTTCTTGAAAGGACTTAAATTGAATATTGAATTGATAAATAACCATAAGCTGAACATAATAAATCATTGTATGTATTGGGTCAAGGAAAGTATCTATGAGCTTGAAAAAGTAAGGAAGCTCTCTTTTTAAAGTTTCATTAATGTCATCATAATCCTGTTTGTAGTCTCCCATTTTTCTTTCAGTGCTATAGATATACTGACACTGTTTTAAAGTTAGAGCTTTCAGATTCTGCTTTACTACCAACGCTTCGTGACTATTGTATAGCTTATCATAATCTAATTTTGCGTGTTCTCTTTTTTTCATTTTTCTCTTTATGTATCCAGAGAGTTTCAAAATTTCATTGACCCTTTTTCCAACAATATCTTCCATTAGAGCTAACTCTGATTCAATAGCAGGTAAGATATCATTTAGAGAGTCCTTATAAATTTTAACCCGTTCCCAAAGTTCATATTCCTCAATAAATATCATCTTCTGCTCTTCTGACATTGAAATACCTTCTAAAGAACTTGGTCCATGCTTAAGTTTGCTAAGTTTCAATCTTTCGTTCAATTCATTTTTAACTTCATTTGGGAGACCTAAATGAGGATCAAATAGGGTACTGACAGTTTCTCCAATCTCTTTGGCAATGGCAACATTTTGGAATATCTGATCTTTGAAAGTATGAATGTATTTTGACAATGATATAAGATTTCGGTCTGAATATTTTAGTTTCTCTTCTAAGAAATCAAACTCTTCATCAACAGTATAAGATCCTAACCTGGTCTTCTGCCTGAATATCTGTGGAGCTCTCTTGATTGAATCCCAGCATATATGCTCTTTCCTCGAAGTAAGCATATTATCTGACACATGGAGCTTTGAGACTAGATCGCTCAAACGTTCCAAACCCCTTGCAGAGTGGTTTTCAGAAGATACGTTAGAATCCATACTTTTAGCTATTAAGGAATCTGTTTTGATGAATACTTGAGAGATGTTTGATAGAACATAGTTTTCTATTACATAAATTTTTTCTGTGCTCTCTGTATTTGTGTTTCCATCAGCATTTTTTTCGCAGCTAATACGAGACACAAATGAAGCTACACAGTAAAAGTGTAGCTGAAAATGAGAATTTAGACTAATATACATTTAATAAATTACTATGGATGACCATGATTTGAACCAGGCCAGGCTGAGATCTTTTCAGGCCCTGGAGAAGAACTTCTACTACTTGTGTCCACTGAATTGGACGCAATTTCAATAACACTTTCAGAGTACAGAGCTTCCATGACTTCACTCAATTGTTCGAATAGCTTGCCTCTTGTGTCAGAATCCATCGGGTATTCAAAATTAACATCATTTATCTCATCTTTAAGTTTGATTAATTTCTCCTGAGACAAATCATCTAAGCTTCGAATCAATCGATCACCAAAATTCTTATCAGTGGGAAAATTTAAATAAATCTTTCTTTGAAGCATTTTCACAATTTTTAAGTTGTTGATGATCTTCCCTAAGTGGATATGTTTAGGTTCAGGACCTCTATTTGCTGATTCCAAAGGAGGATTAATCAACAATAATGCTGCATAGTATAGCATGATATGTATATGGACAGGAACATACTTCAAGTTGTTCAAGATATCTTTATCATTCAATACAAGATTGAGCACAGTTTGCGCAGCAGTCAACGCAATATTAGCACTAACAATTGCTTCATTATCAGAAATCAATTCGCGATTTGATACGAAGTCATCTTCATCATTATCAGAAGAGTCATCTGAATCATCTGTATCATTAGCATTTGTTTGAATTGGCTTCACTTCTTTTAGTTTCTTAGAGGATGAAAAAGCTGCATTAGGCCTTTCCGGTCCATTACTAGTAGAATGATGCCAGCGGGGAAGAATAATTCTGTCCTCGTCACCAGTATCCATTTTTAATTGCCTGACTGCTGTAGAGTTAATATGCATTTTGGCAAAATTATAATATATAAGTGTCGACTTAGATGACCAGACTGCTCCATTATTGACAGGTGATAATAGCACCGCCCAAGATACCATCCATCTATCTAACTCTAAATTACTTTTTGATGGTATTCCTAAGGACGACGGAGCCAAAAGACCCCATGCATCACCTCTAAATGCTTCGTTCAAAGCCTGATTATACTCAACTTGTGAAACAAGTCTCATGTCTGTAAATCTTTGAGCAACAGGGTCTTTGTTGGTAGACTGAGTATGGATATTCTGCTCAGTTTCAGCATTTCCATCGTGCCCTTGGCTCGCATTTTCATCATGTTGATCCCCATTGGTTATTTGAGAAGCGGATCGTTTCATATCTGTCAAGTATTGATCTTCCTCATTAATCAATATATTTTTACTGTTTCTAAGGGAGTATTCATCGGAACTGACCAATCTTTGTCTGTTGAAAGTCAAACTTTGTTGTCCATCCAACACGTACAACAAGTACCATAGCTTTAATCGGTCGTTCCTACTTAGAGACCCGTCTTTCCCATTACCTTTGTGAGAGCGAGGATTACTGAGGCCAATCTCCTTAGCTATTTGTAGGGCCAAACCAGTAAACATTTGGGAGTTCGATAGCCAAAAACTACAAAAAACAAGGGCCATAATTGTATTGAACCCATCGATCTCATTGCGGGGCCTCCCTTTGTATAATAATTCACCACACAAAGTATGAAGATAATCTTGAAGTTTGCGCAGTTTATTTGCAAGGATTTGGTCAGGATGATGCATAGATGCAATGGTACATATAGCACATATAAGGATAGGAGATGACTCCCAGATCAGATCAACAGAAAATTTGGAGATTTCGAATCCAAAGAGCTGAGGGGATATGTTGGCATCAAAGAACTTGAATAAAGTTTTGGCCTGATCTATATCTAAAAAACCATCGCGAAAATCTTTGGGATGCTCGACTCGTACGTCTGAATTGTCGAGTGTTTCGGTATATCTTGGCTTTTTATTTGAACTATCTGTATGCTGGAAGTTACGCTTTTGAGAAATTGGTGTCTCTCCGTAGAGATCTTGATTGGGATAATGGTTGTTACTGTGAGGAGCTGGTTCGATTTCATGAGCGAAGTTAGGGGAGTATGGTCTTGAAGGAGGAAGAGAATCGTAATGAGGAAAGCTCGATCTATGTACATTGCGTTGATATGCAGAAGCATACTGTGATTCATAAGACCTATGAATATCAGGATTAGCTTTGGGAGGGGGTAACTGTTGCTGGTGGTCGTACCTTTGTTGGTTTTCATTCAAAAACCTTTGATTCGCTTTAAGGATGTCAACCAAATCATTAAGCTTATTGTCAAATCCATTGATTTTGTTTTCCATCTGAGCTTTCCAGTGTTGGTCAGACTCATCCGGCTCATTGTTTGAGTTATTGAGATTACTACCACCAGGTACTATTTTCAAGTTTGTAGGATTTGGTGCTTGGTGAACAACATACTGCGGAATTGTGCTTTGAAGAGGTTGGTGGTGATGCAATGAAGAAGTGGAATTATTAGATGGTTGACTGGCCCCAGAAGGCGGACTTACTAGCACACCGCTTGGGTGAAAGTTTTCTTGAATGGATGATGCATGATTGTGGGGTTGATGGTGATGTGATGGCGGTAGTTGCACATGGGTAGACAAGGGATTTAAAGGAGGAAGTCGTATACCGTCTTGCGTTGGCGCTATTTGTTGTTTTACCAGTTGATGTGAAGATATCAGGGGAAGCTTCAATGAGGGAAGTTTTGGAATAAACTGACAATTCACAGCTTGTCCAATCTTGACACAACGCTCACACGGTAGACTATTTGTATAAAGACATTTTACCTTAGACTTTTTGCAATTTGAACAGGGTTTGGTTCTTTTTTCCTTAGCCATAGTACGCTTGTGGAATGACTTAATGAAAGGATGGTCCGTTCGATTCGACATTGTTTTTTTCATCCTCAAAACAATTAAGTAAGGAAAATGTCGGTTCGATTTCGCGACATTTTAAGGTCCAGACACCAGACTCTTCAAGAGGAAGAGAGAAAGAACCCCGGATTCTTACGAGGAAGGATTGCTTGTGAAATCACCAAATTAATAATCAAAAATACTATAAAAAGATAGCAAGTTTCTTTCATACCTTCTTTTTAAATATTCATTTCATATATAATAATAAAAATGTCTATGAAACCAAGAATCAAGGCTTTTTTCGGACCCAACAGACATTATGCTGTAAGCGGAGCCTCCAACAATCCTAGCAAATTTGGATTCAAAATTTTATCGTGGTACGTTAGTCACGATCTTCCAGTTATCCCAGTCAATCCCAAAGAGAGTGAAATATTAGGACAATCTGTGGTAAAAACTGTTCCTGATGTTGTTTTGGCAGCTGTTTCAAAAAGTGCAATTAATAATTACAAACTTGGTGACTATGACGGGATCAGTATCTCGTTTTTGACACCTCCAGGTATTACTGCAACAACATTGAAAGAAATCACAATGGTCAAAGGATTTCAAGACGTCATCAAGGGCTTATGGTTCCAACCTGGAAGTTATGACGAAGAAGTTCTAGAAGTAGCTGAAAAGATTGGGCTCTTCGATAAGGTTGTATATGAAGATGAATGTATTTTAGTTAGAGGTGAAGAAGGTTTATACAGTGCAAACTTATAATTAATTACGTTTATAATTGAATGACTTATAATTTTAATAAATTTTTCTCTTGTTTTTTCCATCAGGCGATCTATGTCTAAAACTAGCAAAATTATATTATTGAACTATTATATACAAATAAGATAAATTCAACTTATTTAAATGAATTAATCGAGTATTTTCTTTATATACTGACCCCAACTACCATCATCGGTTGAATTTGTAGGGTTAGGTTTGACTTCTATAGTGTAGGGGAACGGTGAGCTTTCTAATGACGTTATAGGCGGAATATGATCTTTATGAGTATCCATAATATCAATTATATGAAGCAAATTTTCTTCAAAGCTTTCTGTAGATAATTCTACATTGTCCTTTCTATCATCGAGGCCCACGCTATTACCCCTTTTAGTTATATCGTTTATCGATGAAGAAGTGGGAGTTTCCTGTTCTGAGTCTAAAGGTAAACATTTGATATTGATAGTCCAAGATTCCCAAGGACCTAAATCATTTTCGTTACCACTTTTACCCTGACCAAACCAACCAGTTTTCTTCTTCATCTTTGTAGTGCTTTTATCAAGAAAATATATAATCATTTGTCCCCATCTAGCGTTAGTAGATTCAAATCCTAATCTATCTAGTTCGGTAATCGATTTTTTATCTGATAGAATTGGGTTATTATTAAAGTTATCGCTATCGGGATCATTATTTAAAACACTCGTAGGTGAATTGTGAATACCATTCCCATTATTATCACTATTATCATTATTATTATTATTATGATTAGCATTGGACTTGTTATTTGGTCTATCAAAATGATTCCTTATCAATTGGGAAATTTTCTCGTCTATCAATGAATCCAAATCTGGCAAATTAGCTGCCATAGGATATGTAGTATTTAAAAATTCATTGGTAGTAGGGGTTATTGGGCCAAATAGACGATGAAAGAATATAGTCCATATTATACCTATTTTGATAGAAAAGTTAGTCACTGAAAGAGTAAAATGTTCATTATGAAAAGAATCCTGACATACCTTTTAGAGATTCCCTAACCACTGATCTCTCAGCAGTTAGATGAAGGGTAAACTCCATATCGCGTGTCGACGGTTTGAGAATTAAAGTTCGTTCAACAAAGGACAGGGGGGGCGTATGTTGATCGTTTAATTTATCTTATTGAGTTCTTGTCATAAGAGAGATTGGTGAAGAAGCGATAAGGAAAACAAACCCTGAAGTACCAACTATATGGGTATGTTCTATAACGAATATTAGGGAGAAGATGGAGTACATTCAACGTTGAATGATTACTTCAGTTACTGCTTTATAGATACAAGTTGTAAGATCATAGCGATAAGCTTTTTTTTTTTTGTTTTCTTTCGCTTTTTCTTTTTTTTTCCTGTTTGAATCTTTTTTTTTTTTTTTTTTAAGCGGAGCACTTTACACTACTTGATCATGTTGTTGGAAATTGAAACGTATACTGGCATGATACCACTCTTACACCAATATTCTATACCAATACTCTATAATTTTATTTCTACGAATTCCAGAATATATACAGGGTGAATGACATAACCTAATTAGCTGATCTTATTCTTTTTGGGGTTTGTTTTAGAATCGAAACTATCAAACACGTACTTCCCATTTGACATTTCATCAAGAATGATGGCGACTCGGGGTACCACATCATGCAACAATGTTTCTACTTCATCAGCTTTAAAATTGGAAAGTACGTAATCAGCCACACCTTTTTCATTTGGGGACTTGTTTGGTTTACCAATGCCAATACCAATTTTAGTATAACCCATACCCATTCTTTCATTTATAGACCTTAGACCATTATGACCTCTTGCACTAGTGTTTTGTCGACGGATTTGTAATTTACCTAGTGGGATTTGTAGCTCATCGTGTATTATGACTAATGCAGGCGAATAACTATTTTGTTGAATTTGGGATACCTTAGTCCAGGTCTCTGCAATTGGCCTTCCTTGTAAATTCATAAACAGATAAATTGACTTAAATAGGAATAGGTTAGATCTGTTTGAATCAATTTCAATGCTGGTACTGTAAATACCGTGAGGTAAATTATTATGAGGTTGGAATGGTTTGAACTCAGGCCAAACTTGTGTTACTATTTGATCTAGTATAAACGAACCAACATTATGTCGAGTTCCATCATATTTAGGTTCTGGATTTCCTATAGATGCAACCATAATAAATGGTGGTTTATTAGGCTGAAGGGTACTTACACATCGAACAACAGGATTGCAACCGAAGACTTTATTAACGGCAAAACGTGAGTATTGTTGAAATAGCAGTATCATAGTATTCATGAAAAGACGTATATAGAAAAGCATAACTCTAATAGTGAATTAAGCAATAAGTAAAAGATTGAAAATTTCGAGCTGCAACGGATTTTTTTTTTTCCTTCGTGCTATCGTTTTGTCCCATTTTTTTTTCTTTGGGAAGACATCAAACTTAACAGAATTATTATTATGATCCTTCAAACATACTGAACTTCCCGAGTTCATTCTGAATAAGAGACGCAGACTCTTTCAAGTCTTGTTTCTTAATATTGAGAACTGCTTCCTTAGCAGTGATTGAGCGCTCAGAATTTGTGAGTCTAATGTCGTTAGTAGTCTGTACAATACCAATTAGAGAATATAAGACATACCTGTGAACACTTCTAAATCTGTCTATATTGAAGACAAGGTCCTGCCATGCAATACGTTGCTATAAGTAAGTTAATATCGATCTCTTTCTTCTAACAATTTGTTCTACATACCTTAAATGACTCTTCTAATTTCAAAAGAATATCTTGAGATTTTTTGGTATAATCATCAAATACAGCATTATAAGCATCCTCTAAAATACTCCAGTCAAAAGAATTAACTGGTTTAAGAGTTTTGAGGTTTTCTAGTTTCCCAATATTCTTGTGGGCAAACTCAGTTAATTCATTTAATTCTTTGAGATCAAAATATTCCGGGATCTCGATGTTATGCTCTTGAAGAAACGAGGCAATAGATTCCAATGATTCACTTTCGTAGTTTCCCAAGATAGATTCCGTAAATTCGTTTTCAATTGGGTCATGAGATTTGTTGAAATCTGCTGGTGAGCTTGGTGGAATTCGAATTCTTTTCTGCTGCTTTGATGATTGAATATCATTAGTATCATCACCACAGAGCCCTCTTTCAATAGTAATATTTTCTTTTTGGGTTTGATTTGGTAATGGAAATGGCTCTGGCGAATTACGAGTACTACTTTGAGCTGGGGGTGAAGCGTTAAGAGCAGTATCGGCAGTCGTTTTTTGAACTTTTTCAATTGACGAAGGCAGATTCTTAACTACTTGATCTAATGGTTTCAATTCCATTTTTATTTAGTTAAATAACAAGTTAAAATGTATATTTTGACGTGGGCGAGTAATACAGAAGAAAAAAAAATAGGTGGGCGTCTATTCCTTTTCTTTTCATTCATTTTTTTTTTTTTGCAATTTCTCAAGTTACCTTTACGTTAGTTTTGTGGTTCACCAAATTCCATTACAATTCAAATATTATCATGACATCATTTTTATAGTAGAACTCAAGTTCAAGTTATATAAATATTTATAGAAAGATTATACATATAAACCTATTCATTGGCTAATTCAGTTAAATTCTTATGAGATTTTTGATATCTTATGTGTTGAGCATTTGAAACTTTCTTCAATTCTGCCAAACGTTCTTTCAAAACGGGTACATCTCTTAAATTTTTTTCTAATACAAGACGTTCTTCTTCAAAACGTAATCTTTTAGAAGCATCTAACTCACCAAAGAAATATCCACCTTTCCCATCAAATTTGAGTAAATAATTATGGAAATGCCATAAAGCAGGTCTATGAGCAACTGATAAAAGTGAAATACCCAACTCTTGAGCCTTCTTATACATGAATTGTTCCATAGTTGGGGAAACAGCTGAAGTACATTCATCTAATACAGCGAATTTTGGTTGATGATAAAATAATCTAGCCATTGCCAAACGTTGTTGAGCACCAACTGATAATTCTTCAGACCAATTACGGGTAGTTTCCCAAGGATTCTCATCAGAATTTGTTGAAGTGAGTAACTCAGTTAAGTTCAAAACTTTCAAAATTTCTTCCAAATCTTCATCAGTTTTATTATGTTTGTTTCGACGGAATTGGTCTTCAGTATGGGGGTAAACAATTTGTTCTCTAAGAGTACCTTTACATAAGTAAGCTCTTTGAGGTAAATAAAACATATTTTCAGTAGTTGGAATGGTGATTTGACCTTCTTTACAAGGCCATAAACCACCTAACATTCTGAAAAGTGATGATTTACCAGAACCATTGGGGCCAGCAATAAGAAGATGTTGACCTTGTTTAATACTAAAATTTAATCTTTCAATCAATGTAACATCAGCAGGAGTAACTAGTCTAACATCTTTGAAAGTAACTTCTTCACCATAGTTTACAGTACCCGAATGTTTTTCATCAGCATTAAGACCCAGTTTACCATCGATAATCTTTGACAAGACATCTTGTAAATCGGAAACTCTGGTGGCATGACCAACAACTTGTAAAAGATATCTTCTTGAATAAATCAAACGATCCAAAGAGTCGGAAGCACTTAATAATAATCTTCTATTAGTAATGAAATCACCAGAAGCAGATGGATCAGGTTCTTGACCCAAATATTGATTAATAAAAACAGGAGCTGAACATAAGACCAAACCTGCAGCACCCCAAAAATATTTAACGATAAAAGTTTGAGCAATTTCATGAACAGCTTTTTTCCAATATTCCATTTTAAGAAATCTTTCAAGTTGATAATAACAATAATCCAAATAATCTAATTCACGAGTATGACCACGTAAAAAGGCAATTTCTTCATTATTGGTAACCACTTTTGAATGAGCCGATCTTAATTGACCTTCTAAGTTAGCCCGTTCAGCCGCTAATTTGGCAAATGGAGGAGAAAAAAATCGAAGTATAGTAGTTGAAAAATAAGCCAAAAGTCCCAAGGCCAAAGTACCTTCACCTGAACCAACACCACTTTTAGATAATTCTTTTGCACAAAGTAACAAATCCAAAGTAGGTTTTAATAATTGACCAGGTAAACTTGATAAAGCAGATGCTAATCGAGCAACATCAGTTGAAAGTCTTTGATCAGGATCTTTAATTTTAGAATCAGATAATTGAATTAAAGAATAATAATTTGGATCCAAATTATCGGGTAAATAATCTTCCATAATACTATTATTCATATTAATTCTTAAATGTTGACGTAATTTACTCTTGGTATAATTCAATAAAGAATTAACTATTGAAGCTGGTAAACCAAGAAACATCCAAAAAGCCAATAATCGACCAAATTTTTTCAATTTTTTTGAAACAAGAGCTCCAACCAAACGACCATCCAAACTAGCAACTTTAATAGTTAAAAATGCTCTGACAACAAGTAATACAAGATGTGTTAAAAAATAAGCCACCACAGGACTTGTATAAGAAGGGATTGCAGAATTATATAGACGACGAAATGATTCTTTAGAAAGTTTTGGTGATCTTTTAGTTGGTTTATTAATATTGGTTGAAGCGGTTAAATCTTTATCAGAAGCGGTTTGAAGAGCATCAGAAGGGGTGTTATCTTGTTGAGATTCAGATTTTGACAGACGATTAGATTTCGTAGTGGTAGCTCCTGAAAAAGCCGCTGTAATCAAAATGATATATGATGCATTCAAGAAAAGGGATCGATTACCTTTATAAACATCAAGGAGGGAATGTGCAAATGAATTTTGCGTTGACATCCTAATTATATAAATCTATAAGGTTATTAGGATGCAAATGAAGTTCAAAATGAATTAAAGGAATATTACACTTAAGATGATTAAGAGTAAGAGTATGAATAATGATAATGCGATGAATATTTATTTGATTTCTATTACATATTTATTATACAGTTTGTTAACGTGACAGTGTGGGGATGTCAACCCACCCTAAAACGAAAAAAAAGAAGCAAAAAAAGAACGAAAAGAACAAAAGCAACAGTAATTTTGCCGAGGGATAGGAGGGGAACCACGGAGTGTACGGGTTTGTTCTTATACATATATATATACACTATATTTCATTCATATATTTCAATATATGAAATATATATCAATCAACTATCAAGTAGTTGAGGAAAAGATTCTTTGTAATGATCTATTTTGCTAGTCAACTCCTCCATACGCGTATAGTAATAATGATTAGCTAGATCAGTAGTGGTTTGACAGTCACGATTGGTTTTGAGTAGGTTTTGGTATAATTGATAGCACTGTTGTCGGCTCCAAGGTTTTTCTAGAGGTAATCCATCTTTATGGATAGATAATTGAGTTGATTGATGGTGAAACCATTCATGACTTATGTCATCAAGTTTAGAATCATTATTCTTAATGGATTGGGGATCAATATATCCTTTGATATGAAGTAATTGCGTGAGTAATAGTAGATCCCGACTACTGTATGTGGCAGGATCTATTATCATCCTGTTGTTCTCTCTTGGAGGTGCCATCGTCTTGAGTAGTAGTTTTATGAACCCTATTGTGAATACTTTATCATAAGTTTAAAGAGAGTAATAAAGAATACTGATGATGTGCGCATATGAGCTTACCCTTCTTCAAAATATATATGATATTTTAAATATATAATGTATGGGTGTACGGATGGAACTTATAGTAAAAACTTACACATTGACCTTTTGTTTACAATAAAAAACAACAGTACCAGATCTGAACGCTAAAACACCATTGTCGTTAATTAGCGATTCATATATCAATATCATAACAAGAAATATATCACTCCAGAGTCAACCCAATTGTGGTGTGGACATCAAGCATCTGATAATTTGAAAAGAAAAATTGATACATACTATTCCCTGTTTCAATCTCTTCAAACTATTCGTTTAAACGCTATCCATTCGTATTGTGATCGTATTTTAATTAAATTCTTGAAAAATTTTGTCTACCATACGTCTGTCCTATTTCATTGGAGACTGATTATCCATTTGTCAAACTTTGACTTTAAATTCACTCTTTTAAACTTTCAATTAACTAACTTTCAGTCATATTAAAACTACTCATCTTATTAACTTCTTTCAGAATTAATCTAATGGAATGCTGGCACATAAACTATCACCAAACTTTGAGGATCGATTTGCTCAGATAGATATAGGTGTCCCTAAACTTGGAGACCCTCCTGTTTTGAAAAAAGAATCATCATCTCCATCTAAAGTATCAAAATCTTCTTCCAATTCATCTCTTCATAATATAATACCTTCTAGTCATAAATCGACTAATTATATGATATCTCAGAGTCCTAATTCAAGAAAAAAACTATATCCTTCATCACTATACCCTACGTCATTATCAGTTTCAAATCCAAATACACCACATTTAAATAATAATTCAAATACTAACCATGATCGAACTGCTAGTACGACTACTCCTTCAAAACTACCGTTTCTATCAACTGCAAGGAGAGCAGAATCAAGATCAGGCGGAATAAGGAAACAAAAAACAACAAATGCTGCTACTGTTAATCAACAACAGATATCAAATCTTGCTATTGAAACAAAAAACTGTCTGACATCATCAAGCTCTTTCTCCCAGAACCAAAATCAAAATCAAAATCAAAATCAAAATCAAAATCAAAATCCTCAATTGCAACTGCAATTACTACAGCCTTCACTTCCGAAGACCCCGAAACAATACCGACTTTCCGGAGCAGCTCCTCCATTGCCAATATCCTCAAATACTCTCAACCATAAAGCAAGCTCAAGATCCCTACCACCAAGCAAGCAACAATCACATAAACGTTATTTGAGCTGTCCACCACTGCAAAGAGCTGCAACCAGTCATTCGTTACATCAGACCACCCCAACTACTAGTTCAACCGAGCGTAGATTTTCCTTCATGAGGGAAACGTCATCTTCGAAAAACAAACATACCACTCCGTTCCAATCTCAGACTCCTACTTTAGCAGCTTCTAATCCAACTGCTGCAATTGCTGCAAGCGTTGCTTCCGGTAGTAGATCAAGGTCAGTCTCGGAAATCAATCAAAAGAGAAGTAGTTTGAACAGTCATAAAAAACGTCAGTTGTCAAGTAATAAAGTTCCTACTATTACATCCACCAACAAAACAATGAGTACAAAGAATGGATCCACACAGTCCTCATCTTCTTCAAATAATAGTAAACCATTGGATACAATTGATTTAAATTATAACTCTAGTAATTTCGCACAATTGGCCCAAGAGTCAAAATTAAAGAAAAAGACTCTGTATGTGGACATAGAAAGCGGCAGTGAAAGCGACAATAGCGTTTCCCCAACTTGTGTTGTTAGTTCAGAGACTTCCTCAAATCCAAAACCCAAGAGAAGAGAGCATCCTTATACTAAGCTTGGTGGATTGAAGCAACAACAAAAGCTACAACAACATCAGCAACAGCAGCAGCAACAACAACAGCAACAGCAACAGGCACAAACACGTCCATTGCCTATAGCTCGTTTAAGTTCTGGTAGCAGTGTTCCTAAATCATCAAAACTTGATAACAAAAGTCGCTCAAGAAGGACTTCTTACCAAGAATTAATGACACCAAAACATTCTCCTATTAAGCAAGCACCACCTCCACAACAGCATCAATCACGCTCTATTCTGTACTCTAACACTACAAATAAAATTGACAGCATAAGACAGTTATGTACTATTGTTTATCATCAAGATCCAACATTATTCGAATACAAACATGAATCAGAAGAATACCAATATACTACGAATACCCCCTTTGAACCCCAGGACGTGATCTCTAAAGCAGAGTCTTTCTCGGACGAAGGATCTCTCAATATTTACGAAAGAGGTGAAATTCTTCGAAAAAAGGATTTATACTTCATTCCTAATGGTAATCCAAATTCTACTCGTACAATTAATATTCGCAGCTATAGCGATAATTACGGATTTGATGATGAAAGTGGTAATTATGTTGTGATTCCTCATGACCATATTAATTATCGTTATGAGATTGATCGAGTTCTAGGAAATGGATCGTTTGGTAATGTTGTACTTTGCAAAGACCATAAATATTTCAATGGCAATAAAAATAAATTAGTTGCTTTGAAAATCATCAAAAATGACTTAAATTGGTCATTACAGGCAGTTTATGAAATTAAAATGTTGAAGCATTTAAATGAAAATTTTAAGGTTGGCGGACCAGGTATAAATATTTCGAATTTTAATCTGGCTTATTTACGAGAATATGGTAATGATAGTAACGAATGTCCTGTACTTACTTATTATGATCACTTTCATTTCCGTGGTCATATGTGTATCATTACCGAAGTTCTTTCATTGAATTTATTTTCACTTTTAGAAATCACTAAATTCAAGGGGTTTTCGATTAATTTACTTAAGCACTTTTCAATTCAAATTTTACAAGGTCTACAATTCATTCACAATAATAAAATTATTCACTGTGACATTAAACCGGAAAATATCATGATTAAATTTCCTAATAATTTTGATCCTAATGGTACTGATGAATTCACTACTAATGATTTTAGTATAAAGATAATTGACTTTGGATCTTCATGCTTTAATAATGAAATATCGTATTCATATATTCAATCAAGATTTTATCGTGCTCCAGAAGTAATTATCGGAGCTAAATACAATAATCTGATTGATATCTGGTCTTTTGGTTGTGTGCTCGCTGAGTTATATACTGGCTTCCCATTATTTCCAGGTAAAAACGAATTAGAACAGGTTGGGCTCATTGCAGAAGTCTTTGGAGCACCCAATAGCTCATTGGTCGTTTCCCAACGTAATCAACTTATAAGATCTATTAGAAGCCAGAATGCTGCTAAAAACATGTTAGACGGTGTAGTAATGTCTAACAATGGAAAGATTAATAAGAATGGCTCAGTTGATGAAAAATCAATTAAAAGAACTTTACTATATACTTTATTTGATTCAGAAGGGAAATTCAATTTACAATTTTTAAATTATAGATTACAAGCAATTGCCCAGTCACAACCACCCAGTTCAACTAATATGAATAATTCAGCACCAAGAAGAAATTTTAGATTGAATTCAAAGAATTTAGAGCTTATATTAAAGTTTGCAGCTAATAATGAAGATAGAAGTGCAGGTCAATCATTGATAAAGTTTTTCCATTCCATCTTTAAATGGGACCCTAGCGAAAGATTAAGTGCTGCTGGTCTTTTAGACCATCGCTTCTTACAAACATATGTATATACTGATATATAAATAGACACAACAATGATATATAAATAGGCACAACATTGGTATATAAATAGACACACGATGATACTTAACTATCTCCGAAAGTAATAACCAGTAGTTAATGTGAGATCAAGTATCCTATCTAGTAATTTAACCGAGACCGAAACAGCTTCATGTGACTCCACGCTAGTTAAACTTACACAAGCAATTCAAGCAAGACAGAAGAAAAAAAAAAAAAAGCAGGAATTTCTCAATCACTCCGCATTTATCCATAATCAAAAATATCCCTTATAGTATTTTCTATTTCATTTCGTTTATTACTAACTTGTTAATTGTTCATTCCATTGAATAGTAAGACAGATTCTCAATCGAACAATGTCAGAACCAACAACAGATGGTGCTCACAAAAACTCCAAGAGGTCGAGGGCCTTGAATAAAATGTATAAATATACAAATGATTGGGCCGATAAGAATGTTGGTAGTAATAGAGGTCTTGCTGCTGGAACAGCTGCCTCGTTTCTTGGTATGGGGATCGACAGGGTCGATGGAAATAAAGATAGTTTTGATCCTGAACTTTATACGGACGAAGAATTGAATTCAACTAGAGAGATGGCAATGGAGGACGAGCCAAAAGAAAGCAAAACGAGTCACTTTATGGATCATTTCGTGGAACGGTTATTAAAAAATACTATGCCTGATGATGATAAACAAATGATTGAAGATAAGTTGAAAGATCCAGAAAGAACCAAGAGACCAGGTCTTTCCATTAAAATCATTGCATCGAATTTTAAAAAATTGAGTACTAAAATGGGTGGGTTCTTTGAGATTCAATATGGTGTAATACATATTATAACTTGGAAGAGACCAACCAAAACATTATCATTCTTGGTTATGTATACTGCAATCTGTTTATGGCCTCATCTTGTTTTAGCGTTGCCCTTGTTATTTTTAATATTTGGTATTATGATTCCTGCCTATATTCACAGACACCCAATGAAAACACCCGAACTTATAAGGGTCAAGAGAAGAGGTCAGTCCTTGCTTGATTTTTTCAATCAATCCCTGGATGATAGTATATTAATAGATTTACTTAGTGATGATTTTAAGGAGGACCATAATGAACTTCGCCCAATCAGCTCAAGATCTTCTGATGCTTCCACTAACGTTTTCACTCAAGCACCTGTTTCTGCATCCTCAGTAGCCTCAGATCCAGCTGATGTGAATGAAAAATTGAATAAAAGGAGAAGAGCTCGTTACGTCAAGTCACAAATGTCATTATTCATCAACATGAGAGATCTACAAAATTTAACAACAGATGTTGTAACAGCATTTGATCAAGCAGAAGCTTTCTGGTTTCAAACTGCTGGTTTCAAAGATGAAAGATTGTCAACTTTTCTTTTCTACATCGTAGCCCTTGCTGCCTACGTTGTGTTATTTTTAGGAAGATTTATTCCTTGGAGGCTCATTTTTATTCAATCAGGTTGGGCAGGTATTATCCTATGCCATCCACACAGTAAAAAGTTTTTAGTTGCAATTAAACAAAATCAGCAAAAACAGAAGTTGAAAAACAAATTAAAAAGGCAAAGAGAAGAAGAAGAACTAAACGAAGATGTTGAAACCGAGTCCAAGGCAGAAAATCAAGATGAACCAGAGGATGATCATGACTCCGAACACGGCCAAAAACAAGATCTGGGAGAAGGTAAAGATCAAGATCAAAAGCAAGAGCCCAAAAAATTCGATAGACGTGATATAATTATTGATGATACAGCAGATGTTCGTGTAGTTGAAATCTACGAATTGGAAATTAAGAGCTTGACAAAGAATACATGGTCTTTTTACCGTTATACAGGTAGATTATTCGACTGTCGTGATCACTTGAGAGTATCAGGAAAGAAGCCAACAGGTGTGGAACACTTATCCAAAGTGTTACCTCCACCTGATTGGAAGTTCGATGTTGGTTATGAAAACAATTGGGGTGTCGATATTGACCCAAAGAGATTCTTACAAGAAAGACAAGTTGACACAACCTATTTGAAAATTCACGAAAATGAAGAAGAAGGTTGGATCTATGATGTTTTGAAAAACGCAGACACTTCTGACAGCATTTATGAGTTCCGTAGAAGACGCTTAGTTCGCGAATGCTTCAGGTATTCAAGACCGGCAAAAATGCCAAGTTCATTCTAATATATACATGATATGCTATTCGAATTTTAGTACTAATATGTAAAGTATATACCTAACTGAATTCAAAATTCCAAACTGACATTACCCGGTTTTTAATTTGTAGCTCTTCTTTTTTTTTTTTTTTTTTTTTGTTTTCGCAATATGCATGAAGAGCTCATCTCAGGAAAAAAAAATAGTATAAAAGGAGCTCGAATCCTCACAATTTTATGAATGGTTTTACTTCTTTTTTCTTTGTCGACGTACTTCATAGGATCATTTCTATAGGTCACGTCCCATCTTTGACTCTTCTAAAGAGCCACTGAATCCAACTTGGTTGATGAGTGAGATACCCTTATACCCTCAAAGTGAGAAACAATTTAGCTTGTCTGTGACTCTTAGCAGTCCAGTCATCTATCTTTATTTGCCTTTTGTCTGTACGAGTTTGAACTTGTTTCATTCTTGTCTTGAAAGGAGCGATGATCTTTACCCTTTGCTTCATGCCTCTTCGGGGGCTTTAGCCTTGGGTGGGTATAAGTGGCTGTCTGACAAGTTACTTCTAAAAATGATTTTATTGTTTTTAGTAGTGACTATAGTTAACTTGTGTTGATTCGTCGACCCTCTTTTAGAAGAGTAGTTGGGCTTTCGGGGGAATGTTTTTTTTTTTACTTTGATTACATAGTTTTTTTTTTTATAAATTAGTTTATTTGAATAAATAAGTCTATTTACAAGTTTTGCTTTATATGCTGTAGCTCATTTACCATTAATGTTTTCTTTACTCATGGTTAAGCAAGCCTTCGAAAAGGCGACCATAGCAGTCACTATTACGATCATTGAAATGGAAGTATGGATCATCTGGCATTAAAAAAATACCACATAAGTTGCAATAAAGGGTCTTACAAGATGAACAACGCATTTTATTACAACCATCTTTTCTTTGGATCACTATTTCACAGACTGGACATTTCTGAAGTGAATTTTCCTTGTCATTCAACATCTCATCAAACAACTTATCCATTGTGAATTCCTCAGACATTTTTGACATTGCATCTTTACCATACATTGAGCTCAATTTCCTTCTCTCTTCTGAATGCACCTCAGATATGAGCCATAATTCCAAAGCTTCAGTAGGAATATTTGAATATAATCCCCTTTTCCCTTTACATTCAACGTATTTACCATGCCATGATTTACGGCATCTTTGACAAAAGGCACTATTACAGCGGCTACATATGACTAATGGATCACTCAAGTCTTCTCGAAAAATCATCTCTGGACAATTTTCATTGAAACAGGCCACCAATCTTGTAGGAAATAGCTTAGTTATTATTGCATGGTTTTGTCTCATGAATAAGTCACGATATCTGCTTATCAATGCTTCTGTATTACCATCATTCCTTGAATTTATTATGGATCTCAATAAGTCTATCGATATTGACGGTGTCATTAGGTGATTTTTAAATTCATTGAAATCAAAAGTCTTCTTTGTAATATTATCAAGCCTTAGATACTTTTCTCTGACCTTAGAAATTTTTGTGGTACATTCAAACTGAGGGCAATGAACTCTTTCTACAGTACCAGATTCAATCAACGAAGTAAAATAATGATACAAACACTCATTGCAGAAAATATGGTCACATTCATCAAATTTAGAACAATGTAGTCCCTTTAAATCATTCTGACAAATATCGCATGAGAAAGTTAGGTTGTTAAATACTTCTTGTTCTTTCTCTTTATTAAAATTCAATAAGTAATCAAATTTCTCTGTATTTTCGCCGCAATCAATAGCTGAACCAATGAGCTCGTTGAACTCATAATCAACCTTGTTCTGGATTAACTCCACTAAAGTAAAGATGATACCATCCTTGAGCTCCATCCAACATTGATGAAGTTCTTCTAAGAGACTGGTTGAGTTTTTATTGGGGATTATTTTGGAAAAAATTTGCAAGACTGGTGGTTGTTCATAAGGGTACTTTTCTGTTAGTCTAAAAGTAAACTTTATCGCCGGTAGATAATGAATAATATCTTTTCTTTGAATTTTAGATGACTCCTCATTTGAACATTTTGGTTTATCATATAGTAGTAAACAAATACCTTCTTCATGTTTTATGGGAATATTGATTGATCCGGTCAAACTCTTGAAGTTCATTTTTGTAGTATTCGGATAAATCGCGCCAAGCGTCTGAAGCTCTTGAACCCTAATATCCTCCGAAAAATCAACTTCTTGAGTAGGATGGGCCATATTCGAGCATTTGAAAGTAAAAGATAAGTTGAAGTACTTTGCAATTGAATTTTTTAGATAAGTAAAATCTTTATAAGATCATTTGATACCGTCCTGCATATATAAAAATAAACTGAACACGGTTTTTTTTCATCTAGTTTTTTTTTTTTTTTTCTCTCTTTTTCAGTTCTCTGCGTTGATGGTTTGATGAAAAGAACAACGTTTATTGATAATCAGATAATCAGGGACCAATTATATTAACAATGGATTCATTTTCCAAAAGTGTTCGAACATTCGATGCTTTCCCCAAGGTTGATTCAGAGCATACCGTCCAATCTAAAAGAGGTGGACTTTCCACTTTACTTACTGGATTCTGTGTATTATTGATCCTTTGGGTTGAAGTGGGAGGATATTTGGGAGGCTACGTAGATCATCAATTCAAGATAGATGATCAAGTCAATACCGATATGTCAATTAATCTTGATATGATTGTTGCGATGCCTTGTGAATTTCTACATACTAATGTTATGGATATTACTGATGATAGATTTTTGGCAGCAGAATTATTAAATTTTCAAGGTACCGATTTTTTTTTACCAGAAGGATTCCAAGTGAATAAAATTAATGATGCACATGATACTCCAGATCTTGATGAAATAATGCAAGAAACTCTTCGAGCCGAATTTAGGGTTAGTGGGGCTAGAATAAATGAAAATGCACCAGCCTGTCATATTTTTGGATCAATTCCAGTAAATCAAGTTAGTGGTGATTTCCGTATCACTGGTAAAGGGTTTGGTTATAGAGATAGACTGGTGGTCCCCTTTCAAGCTTTAAATTTCTCTCATGTCATCAAAGAATTTTCTTATGGTGATTTCTATCCGTTCATAAATAATCCATTGGATTTTACCGGTAGAACCACCGATGAAAAGCTTCAAGCCTACAAATATTACTCAAAGGTCGTACCTACTTTATATGAAAGGTTGGGTATAGCGATAGATACCAATCAATACTCATTAAGTGAACAACATCGGGTTTATAAAACTGATCAAAGAGGTAAACCACAGGGGGTTCCAGGTATTTATTTCCATTACGATTTTGAACCCGTCAAATTAATCATTTCAGAAAAAAGAATTCCGTTCCTTCAATTTGTCGCAAAATTAGGTACTATTCTTGGAGGTATTATGATCTTAGCGGGTTACCTCTATAGGTTAAGTGAAAAATCCATTAGACTCATTTTTGGAAAAAAATACGCTGAAAGAGACACCGAAAAGAAAAAAGGTGGGTTATTAGATGAACTAGCTAAGGAACAAAAATCTAATTAGTCTAGTATATAAATCATTATTGTAATATAGATTCGTATCGTAACATTAACTTTGATCCATATGTAATTTTTTAGTAGTGATTTCTGCCCATTTCAAAATTCCTTCCCGGCCCGATATTCACACCTATTTGGGAATGTGGATGCGATAAACAAGTTTTTTTTTTTTTTTCTTCTGAGTGACCTGTGAGCTTTCTAAAAAAGTTTATATATATTGAAAAAAAAAAAAAAAAAAAATAAGATAAAAATAAAGATGCTTTGAAGAGTAGATAAAATCCATTGGCAATCCCTACATATTCCTACTAAATTCCTGATTCAATTGTCAAGATACCTTGTCCATTCATTTAATAACCCTAGGATTTTAATAATCATTAAAAAGACATAGATCAAGGAGGCTGAAACTTAGCAGAGATCCGTTAACACATATTGACTGGAAGATGGATAATTCAGTCCAATGTTAAATTCCCATTTTATAATACTTCTTACTTCTACGAATGAAGAACAATGAATTCTTCCAACCAAGAACAACAGACAAGCGGCTCATCTCAAAACTCTAATTCTCAGCTTACTCTCGAGAGTGATGAAAATAATGGAGATTCGACTAAATCAAAACCTCTGAGGCCAAAATCGCAAAAAATTCAGAGATCCAGAACCGGATGCTCAAACTGTAAGAAGAAGAAAATACGTTGTAATGAGGAAAGACCAACTTGTCAAAACTGTCTTAAATCGAATGATAATTGTGATTACTCATTGAAATTGACATGGGGAGGTAGGCCATATAAAGATCCTTCAAAAAGGAAAGAGAAATACCCCCAACAACATCAAATTCAGTCCCAAAATTCCAAAAAGGAAGAAAAGGCCCCTAAGAAAGAGAAGTACCCGCAACAACATCAAATTCAGTTCCAAAATTCCACAAAAGAAGAAAAGGCCCCTAAGAAGAAAAAGGATCCTGCAATTAAATTTGTGGTTAGCGATTTATCGAAAAATTTGAATCGTGACAGTACATATATGTCTCCACTGAGTTCAGTAAACTCAATCACCAGACGTGAAAAAAGAAAATTAGAGACCCCCGAATCAACTCCCATGGATGATAGTGCCTCTTTAATTAGTACCCCATCTTCCAGTTCCTATAAAAAGAGGTTTATCCCCAGTATTGTGGATCTGGAGAGTGAGGCTACTCCCTCATCAAGTTATTCAACGAGACCGAACCTGGTTTATGAACAAGGTCTTAATGAAGACAGCATTATAAATCCCACCCCGAAAGGTCAAAGCGATATTGATAGTGCGATTTCCCAGGACCAGTATTCGAAAGAACATTATGATCATTCAACTGACTTCGGTAATATACCTGCAAGTACAAACCCAATAACGGGAAATTTTCCTGATATTTCTGATGGTATAGAATCATTATCAAATGCATTAGATAGAGTTTCAAATGGTACTCATGAACTCAATTTGGAGAACTCGGATATATTTAATGCTTTCGTTTTTCAAAATTTTAATGATAGAGAAAGTCATAAAATTGAAGACATTAGTAAATTAAAATCCATAAGTAACGACAAGGGAAACTCTTATAATAATCCTAACGTTGAAGATGTGGATGGTTTCGATTTGTACTCCGAAGATATTGCCAAAATTGAATCCTTTTTACCAAGACAATCTAATCTCTTGAATGAATTTTTATCACCAAATCTACCATTTTCACCACGATATCTAACTTACCCTGATATAGAAGACGAAGAAATCGCATTGGATGAAGAAAATAGTCCCTACCAAGGAATATATCATGAATTTAGTTACATTCCTCCTCCATTGACTCCCTTGCCTGATTATTTACTCCATGTTCCGTTTTACCGAAGTCTTATGCATTTCTGGGTCAACGTCTTTTGTCATAATTTGGTTCCAGCGCCTTCCAATATTTATGAAGAAAATCCATTTAAGGTCTTGTTACCTCAGATGGCTATGAAGATTCCATCCATTTTAATGATTCTATTGGCATTTGCAGCAAAAGCTCGTTCAATATTATCAGAAAATGGTAATTTCATTCCTCGCGAAATTATTGAACAATTATTAGGCAGATCGTGTGCTGAGCTATTGAAGCGTTTGAAAAATAAGGACGAAGCAAAGTCTGATGGTACTTTAGCAACGATTTTATTATTTTCCTGTTATGAAATATATTTTGCTGAAAATTTGGAGCATCATAGAGCTCATACAACAGGTGCAAGACAAATCATTAGGGCCAGACATAAAGGTAAAATTGCTGACTTAAATTCATCAGCTCAAAAGGAAAGTGCCGTCTCCTCCAGGAATGAAGGTGACGTTTCTTTCTTTTTGATGAGATGGTTTTCATATGTCGATATTATGGGTGCATTGTCAACTACCAAAAGTCCACATAAATATTTATTAGCCAGTACTGAAAGTGATCAAATTGAAAGTTTGGGTATTTCAATGTTTGAACACGAATCAATGGATTTGGATGAACAGAAGAATTCGCAAGATCCTAAGAGAGATATTGATTATTTAATAGGTTTTGACGTTAAGTTCTTCCCAAAATTTGCCGAACTTGCATTACTTATCAGAAGAACTGAGGAATACCAAAGTTTTCCAGGGGTAGATCAGACAACTATACCAATTTCGATCGTATCCGAAGCTTTAAATATAAAGGAAAAGCTCACCAAAGCTTTTGAAGAAGGTGAGGCGAGGCGCCAAGCAGAATTAGATCAAATTATATTCAAAAGAAGTTATGGAACAGTCAAGACTTTGGATGGCCAAAACAATTCAAAAGCAAATCTAACAAATTTAATTCAACAGGATAAAGTTTTAAGATGTACCAATAAAATCTTTTGGGACATGGGAATATTGAATCTTTATCGTCGTGTTCTCAGAATTCCTCGTGAATCAAATCTTGTACAAGATTTGGCCAATGGCATTGGCCATATTCTTGAAACTAATATTCAACCCTCGACTTCTGCTGAAATTTGTACAATATTTTGCTTATTTTGTGCCGGTTGTGAAACTTTAGATGTTCAAAAAAGAGCCCTCTTCTTTGATAGATTTACCAAACTTGCTCAAAGTGGTAATCTGAGTGCTAAAAAAGGGCTTCAGATTATGAGACGATGCTGGGATACAGGAGAAGATTGGATAGTAGCTGCTCGAGCTTTAGATATAGATATAGTTCTCATGTAAATATGTGTACCATAGAATTACAAATATATTCAATTATTAACCAGGGTTAAATGTAGATATTGATATTTGCAGTACAAATGTGTCTAGCAAATTCACAAAAAAAAAAAAAAAAAAAAGAAAAAGAACCGCGTCTTCGCTGAAACATTTTCTCTTCTGATGGCCACTAGCGACTATAAAGGAGAAAGCTATAATTACTTTTCTTTACTCAACTCCTACACCATCTTTGATTTACACAACACCTTTTAAGAACTACGGGTTGAGAAGAAGACCGAAAGGCGAATACTCCTAGATCTCTTTTTTGTAATACAAAAGATCTAATTCAATACAAAGATGGATGAAAACGCTAGTGATAAGGCGCCAGCTGATTTTGAATCTGTCATAAGTGATTTAGCTTCCGCAGATAAAGAACCTGGAAATTCTGAAAAACATTCTGAAGTATTGATCAAGTGTATGAAATATATCCTCGTAAATTGTCCTCCCCGTCATTTTTTTTGTGACAAATATATGTATCCAATATCTTCCCATTATTTAATTGTATTCTCCTTTCCCGGTGTAAAAAATGACGAAATAACTAGCATTAATCAACTTCTAATCCAAAGCCTAGAGTCCTGTGAAAACTGTATCCATCATTTCAATAAGGCTATCGTACGGTTACGTGAAAAGTTCCTTATAGAAAGACAGCTCGATCGTTTCTCCTTTGAAAATTTCGTAAATTTGATTTATTCCTGGCAGTCCCTAAGACTCGATCAAACCTTACAATCTTTGATAGGCGACCTTAAAGGTTCTGATCCAAGCAATTGCCGCTCTCTTACCACTAAAGAAAGAAATGCCCTCTATGAGTGCATTAATGGACCACAAATTCTCAAGAACCACACCTCGACTAGAAAGTTGTTTACAGAAGTACTTAATAAAGTTCATAAAGATCAATCTCTTTTTCCACAAAAGCTATACCCAGGTCTTATATATTTTCAGATTGAAGGGAATGCACTTGAAAAAGAATGGTCAGATAACTGTTTTAAAAGTTTAGAAGAGCTTAAGTTTCGTTATAACGAAGACAATTTAGACGAGGTTATGAGAAGTGAATTTAATACTTATTTCTACAAGGTACAAGACTCTAGGTGCTTTACTGAAGAGCTTTGCATAAACTTTTGGAATACTCTCTCTAAAATACTTGTCTACTTTGACAAATCTGCATTTACGAAGCTTAATGAGCCTAAGGATATTGGCGTGATGAGGAAACTTGAAGATATCAATTTTTACGATATTATTAGAGTTCTTTTCAATAATCTTATGGCAGTGCAAGACAAACCACTCCCTTATTTGCTAAAAGCATTTCATGCGATTTTGCAGACAATTGGGCTGGAATTTTGGAAGCTTTCCTCAAACCTACCATTTACTGCCTTTTTGGATCCAATTCTCCTGAATGTACACTATTCAAAATATTTATTGGCCCCCTCAAATTCTGATGACTCAGTCTTGCTAAACTGGACTATACCATTTGTTGAATCTCTTACATCTTCACAAAAACAAACAGCGGCCGTGAGAATCTCTACCTTCCTTATGAAGATCAGTCAATCACGGGAAGCTAGTGGAATTCCCAAAAGTAATGACAAGCTCATTTCCCAGCTTAGCCAGACTTCTTGTGACCTTTTGCTTCAATGTTACGATCTTGATGAAAACAAAGTAGATTTTACTGAATCAACATTTGCTCTAACTGTATTGAAGAGGAGAGACGTTAGGGCGGCTGTTGATAATCAAGCCTCTTTTATAGTTTCAATGGCTACAGAACTATCGTCCTTAAATACCAGTCTATCCATTAAGGAAAACCAAAAAGCACCACCAAACAATGCTGTGAAATTAATTTCCAAAAGCTTGTCATACGACATTATCAGTTTAGCACACAATTCTAGTATTTTGAAGAAATCTGACAATAGCATACCCTCGTCTTTTGATGCTTTCCCTTTGTTATGGGAAGCATTGTCGAAACTGCCTATTTATACTTACCCCCAATTAATAAGGGAGTTGGTTAGGTCTTTGAAGAGTACATCTAGCATTATAAAGTTTTCACAAAAAAAGAACGATAAACAAACCAAGGAAAAGACAGATGCTATAAGTCAACACAATGGGAATGTCTCACTCATCCTTAAATTGTTGTCTAATGTTTTAGATAAGGTGGGACTTGCAGACCCTCAAATTTTGAAAGATATCTTCACCGATAAAGAAACTGCCGTCAGCTATTGTTCTTGTTTATTCTCTCCTTCTGTAAATCAAGCCGCCCTTAACATTTTATATCAGGTTTTTGATGCTGCGGGTAGGTATGAGGCGATTGAAGGCCTTCTCAAGTTTAATTCAAAGTCAACTTTAGCTGCAATCAATGAAAACTTGCACGTCTTAACGAACTTGGCTATATTTGAGCCTTGTCCTAAAACTATAAGAATATTGATGGATATAGTAAGTGCATTGACCAATCCTTTGGAAGGAATTGCTACCACCAAATCCTCTGAAATCTGTAAACCTGAAATCGAAAGACTTTGGAAGGAAAGTTGGCTTTTCTTGATCATGGTATATGAAAAAACATTAGTATGGGCTGGTTATTATCGCTTGGAAGATTTAATAGAGTTCACTCGTGATACATTAGACTTGAGTCTGTCTTTACTTGATTCATTCCGGATTATCCTTAACGCATTAGGTAATGATACTACAAACTCTCGGGCGCATGCTCTACTTGAAGTTTTTATGAAAGCATTTCATCATGTAATCGTTTGGTTGAGGCTAGGTGATGTATCATTATTAAATTTATGTCTTAAATTGGTATTCAAAGGATTAGCCTTAGCAAAAGATTTGGACTTTTCTGTCGATCTAAAATTCATCGACATTTTCGCTAGGTTCGGTGCCAGATCAAAAAAGTTCAAAAATAAACTTAATGATCAACAAAGAGCAGATATTCTATCGAAAGCGAGTGAGATTGATAAGTCTTTAGTGGACCAAATTCTTGCAGAAAATCGAAAGACTAGACCTGTTTCAAGGTCTCTGGAATCTGTTGAGCCAAGTATAGCTGATCAACAGGCTGCTTATAAGTATCAAACCCATCAAAAATCAACCAAACAACAAACTTTGAGTAGATTTGGTGTGGTTACCAAGGAAGCTCCAGTGGCACCCCCTCCTAATGAAAAGGGATTCAAGTCTGCAAATATAGAGGCTATCAGAAAAGAATTGAAATCCAACAGAACCCCCTCCCTGCATCCTTCTAATCTGATTGCCCCAGCTGCTCCAAGGCCCGCTGGGTTTAATTCCAAGTCAACTGCTGTTGGAAGGTCTTTGAATACTACGAAGAGAAAGAGACGGGATTCAGAAAGCTCTGAAGAGGAAGCAGATGATGACAATGTTGACATTTCTGATTTGTTCGTAGACAAGAAGAAAAAGCCCAAGATCGTTGAAGTCGATATAAATGGTCGCATAATAGATAGGACTGCGCAGAATAAGAAGATAGATGAGGATCGCAAGAGAGAGGAGAATATGAGACTCAGACTCAATGTCAACTTGAAACCTCTCTACACTACCATCTTGAAATGGAATTACAACTCAAATAGCCAATACCCTGGTGAAGAAAGAGATTGCTATAAACATACCAAAGAAGTATACGATGACTGTAAGGACTATATTAAGATCACTGAATCTCTTTTGATGTTAGAATGCTGGCAAGGTATCCAATCTGCCAAAAAGACGCAACAGGAACTTCCATTCGAACTTCTTATTGGTAGTAGGACTAGTTGTGATGGTTTTTTTGATGTATATGCTTCAATAAAAAAGCAAGATTTGAGCGACAGAAAAATTGGTGACTCTGACTTGCTAGTTTTAGGACATGCTGTTTCGACCGATTTCACGTCCGCTAACGAAGCCGCAGCATTCTTAAAGTCTCCAAATTCCCAAACTTGTTTAGCCAAAGTAAGAGATATCAAGTATGCTAATGCCGATTATTGTGATATTACCTTGAGAGTTTTTCCTCAAGGACCAATGATGGGTATTTTGACCCCTAAGTCAATAGTTATGAGTATGAAAGTCATTCAAATGGTGACTGTTGAAAGAGAATATTCTTCTCTAAAGGGATTACAATATTACGACTTGGCTGAAAATATCATAAAAGGTAGACCTGCTGATCCTCTTCATATCAGTGATGATGAAGCAAACAAAATTGTGAAAATACATAATGTAAATAAATCACAAGCTAAAGCTATAATTGGCTCATATATCAATGAAGGATTCTCATTGATTCAAGGTCCACCGGGTACCGGTAAGACAAAAACAATTTTAGGTATAGTTGGGTACACCCTTTCGCAAGTTAAGTCCAACTTGATAGACGTACCTAAAAAATTGGAAATAACTAAAAGTCCTTCCCCTGAAGTAAATACGGGACCAAAAGTATTAATATGTGCTCCAAGTAATGCAGCTGTTGATGAATTGGTTTTACGTTTGAAAGATGGTGTCAACGATAGTAAAGGGGAACGGATTTCTCCAAAAGTGGTTCGGTTAGGTAGAAGTGATGCAATCAATGCAGCAGTAAGAGACCTTACTTTGGAGGAATTGGTGGATAAGCATTTGCAAGCACAATCAAACGAAACAATCATAGATCCAAGTATAAGAACAGAGCACACTAAATGTATAAGTTTAAGAGACCAGCTCAGAGATAAATTGAGTAAGCCCAATTTAGGAAATGCTGAAATTCTTGAGCTTGAATCACAGCTAAGGGATGTCAATAAAAAGCGTAACGAATTGGCAAAAAAGCTTGATGAACAAAGAGAGAACGCATCTATCGCTTATCGTACACGAGAAATTGAAAGAAGACAATTACAAGCAAAAATATTATCCGGCGCTCAAATTGTCTGTGCAACTTTATCAGGTTCGGCTCATGACTTTTTAGCAAATTTATCCTTGAGCTTTGATCAGGTAATTATTGATGAGGCATGTCAATGTGTGGAATTATCTGCTATTATACCATTAAGATATGGTTCTAAAAAATGTGTCATGGTCGGTGATCCTAATCAATTACCTCCCACCGTTTTATCCCAGGCTGCAGCTGGGTTTAATTACGAACAAAGTTTGTTCGTAAGGATGCAAAAGAATTATCCAAACTCTATTTATCTATTGGATGTACAATATCGTATGCATCCTGAAATTTCAAAATTTCCTAGTGAGGCCTTTTATGACTCACGATTGCATGATGGTGATGGTATGTTCAAAAAGAACGATAGACCATGGCATAACCAGTTTCCCCTTACTCCTTATAGATTTTTTGATATTGTTGGTGCGCATAGACAGCATGAACTAACGAAGTCTCTATATAACGTTCTGGAAGCAAGAGTTGCTTTAGAATTGGTTGAAAATCTTATGAAAATCTTGCCAGAAAACGCGTTCAGGGGAAGAATTGGTATAATCTCACCCTATAAAGAACAAATCAGAGTCTTGAAGGACGTTTTCAGAAAGAAGTACGGAATAGGTATCTTGAATGAAATTGATTTTAATACTGTTGATGGATTTCAAGGTCAAGAAAAAGAAATCGTCATCATGTCTTGTGTCAGAGCTAGTGAGTCAGGAAATGTTGGGTTCTTGAGTGATGTCCGCCGTATGAATGTTGCCCTCACCCGTGCTCGAACTTCTTTATGGATTCTTGGTAATCGAGGTTCTTTAAACAGAAATAAAGTCTGGTCAAAACTCTTAGCGGATGCGGGCTCTCGTAATGCTATTACAAGTGCATCACCAGGATTCCTTAATAAAATAGGGTATCTGATTGAACAGAGAAGTTTCAATAATTCTGGAGCTACTGAGAGCGAACCACAGAGAAAACCAAATGGTGAAACAGTATTTGCAACCGACAGTTCTGCAAAGTCAAACCTGTTCAATCAGCAATCGCAACAATTAGTCGATACGCCAACCCCTGATAACTCGTCGACGAAACCGACTCTCAGTCAGTTTTCCAAGAAGCCAGCTCCCTATAAATCATCCAATAATGCTCCGAAATCCCCTCCTCTCCCTCCCCCAAAATCTCCACCACCAAAAGAATCTCACCCTAGAGCTCCTGCTTATGATGATCAAGTTCCATCAAAAAGCTCAAATAAACACGGGGGACAAAATAACCCACAAAGGAGAAATTACTTTGGCAAGCATAATAAAAAGAACAAGAACTACAATGATTTTAGAAACAACCATTACCAGAGTAGTAATACTCATGATGGTAAGCCACCAGTCTCGTTTGGGAACTACGCGACTCAGGGTGAAAATGGAAGTAGTGCTGCAAATAAACCCACCAGTTCAGGTACAATTGAAAGGCCACATAGCATGTTTATTCCCAATAAGAGAAGAAAGGGTGGTCGTCCTCCACCTCGCTAAAATCTTATTGTATTATAGTGTAAATAAGACAAATCACTGAAATAGTACAAATATATCATATAAATACAAATTAACAGAACTAAATAATGCTATTTAAATTATTAGAAGAAATTATTCCCTTTTCACTTGCTTGCTGGCAATCTCAAATAAACTTGTAGCAGCACTTTCTCGTTTGGTTTTAGGTTGAGAGGTGTTAGATCTTTCAGCTTCGGAGGAGCCTTTTGACTCCGATGAAAGAAAATTTAGATTGTTTGTACTTGTAATTGGTCCTATTTTAGTAATGTTCTGGTCTATGGGAGACTTTGATGGTCTATATAATGCTTGAATGGAACCTAAATCGACGTTAGAGCTGCCATTGGACGCAGAACTATTACTTATAGGACTTTTCAGACGTAGTAGATCTTCTTTTGGCAATTTCCGAGAAGTGGTAGCTTCAGTTGGGGGTGAGTCTATATTGTAAAATCCCAATTTATTAAAAGCATCAACAAGATCTATATACTTATCATTATTTCCATCAACTAAAATTAGACCCAGATAGATCGAGCGAATTTCATTTTTAAGTATGGTGTGAATCACATTCTCTTCGAAAGAGGCATTTGGATCAAATTTTTTTCTTCTTAAAATAGATTCAGCTTGAGCGTTTAATAACTTTTTGAGTTCATTCATTGATGATAAAAGTGTTGGTATGATTTGGTTATTCAAATCAATTTTCGAGCCAACTGAGTTTGCAATACGGTTAGATAACTGCGATTCCTCGGATTTTATAATACCGATTACATCTTTCCATATTAAACCATAAGTATGAAAGCTTGCAGCTTTTTTAGAAGTCTCTATAACCAAATCTTCTAAAGCCTCCATCTTATGGCTAAGAAGGTTTACTATAGGTTCGACGTCTATCTTTTCGGTTATGGTATTTTCAACATCATCTATCTCGGCTGTATTTGGGTGGTTTCTAGGTGTCGTTTCTCCATTGTATTCATTCTTAGCGGCCACAATGCTTTTAATAAAGCTATTCAAGTGAGTTTTAACAAAATACGATTTTTCTGAACCCTTAGCAAACCCCCTTTCATAAGGAGTTGGACCTTTGTCATGATTAAGTGATGATTGATCAAATTTTGGTGGATTGGGTGTAACATCATCCTCTGGTATTATAAAAGGCTGCATTCCTATATTTTGAACTTGCTGATTATCATTCTTAACGGGTATCGAATTTGTGTCAATGGGCTTTGGTGATGAATTATTTGGTACGTTCTCTTGAGCTGGTACGTCAACTGGATTATAAGTCGGAGCCTCTATTGGAGGAACGGACACTTTACGGGATTTCTTGTTAAACTTAACGTTCACCGGGATTTTACGTATTATCACATCAAGTTCTTTTTCTGGCAATCCATTCAGTTGTAAAAATTGATTAATTGCTTCTTTACCTTGTTTATCAACATCTTTGAAAAGGTTAACATACTTAGAAGTTCTACTTTCTAATACAGAACTTGTTTCTTGAATTTCTTTATTTAATAAGCTCTTCTTTTGTTTCAATGCTGATAATCTATTTTCTAATTCGACAATCTCTTCATCAACATCATCTGATTCAGCTAAAAGTTGATTTAATTTATTTCCATGTTTATTATCATCACTTTTGATTGATCTAATTTTATCGAGAACTTTGTCACGCTTTTTATCCCAACGTTCGAATGATTCGAAAAGTTCTTCAGTGGAAGTAATTTCACGTTCGTATAATTCTTTAAGAGAGTAATTATTTTCTGAGAGTTGCTCGAAATTTTGTTGAATCATACTTCTTATTCTATCTAATTTATTACTACCATTCTCTAGATAAACTTTGTGCTTCCCAGTGTTCTTTTGAATTTCATTTCTTAAAACATTATTTCTATTCTGTAGATATTCTAATGGATTTTCATTTGTATAAGTTGAAGTTGGAACCTGACTAAAAATGATTGAATTATTACCAAGTTGAATTGAGTTTTGGAAAGAGTAATTGGAATGTGATATGTCATGTTCACTTAGACTTAGTGGTTTCTCGATTAAATGAGATCCTTCACCATTTGACAATATTCTAGATGGATTCGAAAAAAAATCATGATCAGGAATATTAGGTGTTGAATGCAAAGTATTAATTTTACTATGATCATTCTTGTTATTTAATTTAGATCCATCACCAATTATAGCAGCGTTTTGCATTGACCCTGAGGAAAGAAATTCAGCTGGTTCTGGGTCTTCATCTTCGTCATCTTCTTCGTCAGAAGTTGATTCTGGAATAGTTGATTGAGGAACCTTCTTACTGCTCGAGTGACTGGTATTGTTTAGAGGGCGAATGGTTGAACCTAAATTGATGGACTCAAACACTCCACCATTTCCCGTCGATGGATCCATTGACATGGTGCGTTATTCATAGGATGATTGGTTGGTGGTCTATATCTTTTTATTGTAAAGATATCCTTATCTCTAAGAACCCTTTATCTGTGGCATCCTTTTTTGTTTTTCTTCGTAGTACGTTTTTTCTCTTTAATCTTTTGCGCGTTCAAGGTTTTTTTTTTTTTAATGATCTCGTGAACTATTACCGTGTCTTTACTTATCAACGCTGGGTTATTTGTTCAAATGAACGGTGAGCAAATATATAGATAAATGTTGTATATACAAATACATATATGTATATTAATATATAAGATAGAAAAGAGAAGTAGTGAAATAGAATAAAGTAATATAAATAAAATGAACAATGAAATAAATAGTAGATAGAAATCATGAGTCAATCGAACTGAAGTTTATAAGAGCACCAGGGGGAGCAATTGAATATTATCGTTTGGGGGACCTTTGTTTTTTTTTTGGTTTTTCGTTTTTTGCCGTTGCTGTTATTGCTGTTATTGCTGTTTTTTGTTTTTTTTTATATATTCTGAATACAAGAGAATAATATTTGGGATAGTGCAAAAACTAGTATACATGAGTATCAGGTAATATGGTAGCTAAAGAGTGAGGTAAACAGGTATGGGGACTAAAACATGTTAAGAGTCAATGCGTTGGCAACAGATTTAGAATCAACAACATTCTTGAATTCTTCAAAACTCAATTTACCGTCACCATCTTGATCGGCTTCCATCATAGTTTTATCAACAATTTGTTGTAATTCTTCATCTTGTAAATTCTTACCAACCATCATTTTCATAACGATGAATAATTCACCATTTCCTATGAATCCATCTCTATCAATATCATAAATTTTGAATGCAAATTTTAATTTATCGATTTTAGATGTTTTACCACTAAAAGCTGATAAACCAGTAATGAATTCTTGAAAATCTATTGAACCACTACCATCTTCATCGAAAACATCCATTAGTCTTGTAGCTAAAGGGTTTGATGATATACCTGGAATACCCAAAAACTCATTCTTCTCTATAGTACCACTTCCATCCTTATCTAATTTCATAAATCTTTTTCTTAATCTATCGATTTCATCTCTATCGAAATTAGTTCCTTCCATAAGTTCATCTAGAATTTTTGATGATGCCAAACCCATCTTGATTATTATATTTATCTTATATATTGAAAGATGTTACCTTTATCCTTATCGATTCTATTAGATCACAATGAAAAGAAACAAAACAAAAGGAAAAGTATCGGTTATAATTGGTTTTCGTGTTTTCGTGATGTGTGATCGCTTTGTCTTTTTTTTTGTTGTTTTTTTGTTAAGAATTTTACAGATCCGTACATACCACCATGTATATACTTACTTACTTGTACTTAATTGTATATACTTAATTGTATATACTTACTTATACTTACTTGTATATGTTTACATTCAAGAAATGATACACGGGTATAAATAACAGGAGATATAATATAAAAGAGGTTTACACTAATAAAATAAAATCATGAAGTCCAATTATAATTTTGACGATGGGACAAAAGTACCGGTTAAATGGGCACCACCATCAACTGGTAAAACAATACCATTGATATAACCAGATTGTTTAGCACTCAAGAACAAAGCTGCATTTTGAATATCTTGTTTTTCACCCAATCTTCTTCTTGGATTAGCTTCAGTCATCATATCACCAGCTGCAGAGATCAAACCATTTGACATTCTAGTTGGGAAAAACCCTGGGGCTAAAGAATTGACAGTTATATTTTGAGGACCCAATTGAGTAGCCAAATTTTTACCTAAATGACTTACACCAGCTTTTGAAGCTAAATAACCATAGGTACCAACTGGATCAGCAGAAACTAATGAAGCAACTGAGGACATGATAATAATTCTTGAAGGATCTTGAGCAGTTGCACCTTTCAATAATAATGGAGTAAATAATTGAATACTATGGAAAACTGAAGCAATATTTAAATTTAAAACTTTTTTAATAGCACTAATTGGATGATCTTCCAATGGTGCACCCCAAGTAGCACCAGCATTAGCAATTAAAATATCAACTTGATCAACTTGTTTGGCAACTTCTTTAAAAAATTCAACCGCTTGTTTTTCATCAGTAAGATCAGCAGGAATAGCAATGATCTTAACTGATTTCCCATTATCCTTAGCGAGTTTTTCTAAAAACTCCTTAGATTCTTTACAAGCATCTGCTTTTCTGGATGTAATAACAACAACCGATGCTCCATTTAAAACATACGCTTCAGCCACTTGTAATCCTAATCCTCTGGTACCACCAGTAACAACAGCTACCTTGCCATTGACATTTAAATCAACCATTTTATTGTACTATGATTTGTATATTCAACGAAGAGAGGAGAAAAAGTAGTTGATAAATCCTGAATCGTATCTTTATATCCGGCAGCGAAAGTGCGCGGAAAACTGACAAAAAAAAAAGTGTTTTAGCCGAGGCCAGGAATCGCATTTGAAAATAAAATTTGGGGTAATTGAGCAAATTTTGATTATTTGGTGGTAATTATGGTTGCAATAGCCTTCAGGTCAAACATCCATGTAGTATAATTTGTTATTTGGTGTAGTAGCCGTTGGGATATTGTACAGACATCACTACCAGGCTTGGGTATTGCTGTTCGGGTGAACTTTCAAGGAGTTTTTGTCAGTTTTTTGTGTAGCATTTGCGGGTTGCAAAATTAGACCGAGAGAGTAATTTATTACTTATTCATTGGCATCGAATGACGATTTGCCTTTATTACTGAAAGAAGGTTGATAGCTTGATCATTCAGTTATAATGTAGTAGAATTATACCAGATACATGGTTGTTTGCATGGCTATAAGCCGGAATAAAGCTACAGTAAAACCAATCATAGTTTTTTCGCTATAATTATAACAAAACCTAAATTTATAAACCCTCTTCAAAAACGTATAAAAGAAAGTAGTAATACAAGGAAAAAAGTGAAAAAAAGAAGTGAAAAAAAAAAAAAAAAAAAAAAAAAAAAAAAAAAAAAAAAAAAAAAAAAAAAAAAAAAAAAAAAAAAAAAAAAAAAAAAAAAAAAAAAAAAAAAAAAAAAAAAAAAAAAAAAAAAAAAAAAAAAAAAAAAAAAAGAAGTGAAAAAAAAAAAAAGAAAAAGAAAAAGAAAATTAGAAGTAATACAAAGTCAAAAGGTTATGAGATCACGTAAGGTTGTTTTCAACTTCAGTTGGTACTGGGTCAAGACGAAAGATCAATTGTAAACCAACCACCTTTGGGTTGGCCATGGCAAAACTTAAGTCATGGTAATCAAGCATATTAATTTCTTTACCAGTTATAACTTGAATCAATCTATTGGATCCATTAACAAAGTCACTAATGGACCAAATTTCAATTGCCTCATCACAAACTATGAACAAATTATTATTTTTAAATGCAATCGCTTTAGCTTTGAAATCAAACTTTAGCATTGTAAATCTCGATAATTTTCCATGTTTATTGGTGAAAATTGCATAGTCATTATAAACCAACAAAAATTCAGAATTATTGGTTAATTTAAACATCCCCATAGGCCTGACACTACTAGCGTGCATGGCTCTCTTGATGGCATCGATACCGGGATTTGCTGATGATGTCGATGATACTGAGGCACTAGTACTCATTGACATATTAGTTCCATTTTGAAGTAATCTTCTACCATAGGCATCGGTCTTTTTAGATTCAACATTTGGAATTTCGGGAATTGATCTCGGAATTAATTTATCTAATTCTAAAATTTCAAATCCTTTATGTGTATGAACTGCAAATGATGTATTAAAAATTGAAATTCCAAAACATTCGGCTTCAACATAAAATTTCTTAACAACCTTGAATGCATTAAAGACTCCATCATTGTCTGTCTCTGGAATTAATACTTTAAAATTTGTTGTACCTGATGAATTCCCTTTCTTCTTTGCATAAAATAACATTGTTATTTCACGATGGCGTCCAATCTCAAAAAATGATACTGGTTCGTTAGATAATGATACTGAGCTCATAGAGTCTCGACGTTCATAATAAACATTGATAATCAGATCTAATGGATAATATCTTAATTGTTTGTTCCCTAAAATTACAACTAAATTAATCGATGTAACAACACTAATTTTAGTAATATCAATTCCATTGATGACTTTTTTCCATCTGTTTTGCATATCACTTAAATACACTCCATTGACTAATCCAACTAAATAAAATTCAGTACCTCTAAACTCAAATTTTGCAACACTTTGCGCTTTACTAAAAATTATATGATTTCTGGAATTGTTCAACGAATAAACATCTCCATTACAACCAAATTTTGACAATCTGTTGAATGCATCAGTTGATATTGACTCAATTGGATCATATGGTGCACAAATTTGTAATTTAGTAACTCTACTACTAAACTCATAAGCAAAGTTGGTATTTGAAATTAAGTTTAAGTTATAAGGTTCGGTTTTTCTTAAGCGTGAACAAAGGTTACTCCTTGCGGTAATTAATTGATTAATCCAGTCTAATCTTTCACGTTCGGTTTTAGCTGAAAAGGTGAATGCATCATGCTTACCTCTACCAGCATATCTGATCTTAATTGGAAATGACGATGGCTCATCTTCACTATCAGGTACTTCAGGGTTTGGAGAAATCGGACTGGTCAGCGGGTTCAAAGCCAATGTTTTACCCAATGAAATCTCAATACCACCTGCAGTAGCAAGAGTTTGATTTTCTTTAATTTCAAAAAGTAATAGCTCTATTGGTATTGGATTTTCAACAACTTTATAATTATAGCCTCCCATTCTCTGGTTCTTGATTTTTTCAGTTACAAACAAGTAATTATCTAATAAAATGATATGATTTATATAAGTGTTAATTTTCAAATCACCCTTACGCGATAAATCACCTCTGAAAAGAAATCTTCTATTTTCTGATCCTAGATTAATATTTGGTTGTTGAATATTACTTTTCCAAATTAATTGTTTATGGACCCTCTTCAACGCATGAATGTTATCAGCATGAACTTTCATTTCATTAACTTTTGAACCTAATTTCTTAATCCCATCAAGGGCTCTTGTCAAAGCTATATATTCAGGGTCTTGAGTGTCAAAGGATTTTCTGATGTCCGATAGTTGTAAAGGTAACAGCTGATAACGGGAATTGAATGTACTCATAAATAATAATGGACCGTTCACTTTTAATTCTTTAACCCTTTTTATGTTTCTAACGTTATGGTCAACCCATCTTTTAATCATATCATATTTTAAAAGATCTTCAATCATTGGTACAGTACTCATATATTTAAGTAAGGAATTTTTAACGACTTGAGACCAATTATAATATATATTAGCAATTTCTGACAAATTAGAAATAAACTTCCCATCGGATATCAAAATACGAAGCAAGGGATGGAAAAGCAGCTTCTCATGGATTTCAACCAATTCTTTACCAGGATTTATCACGTCGTCCTCGAATTTATTAATCAGCACAATTTCTGGGCCAACCAATAACTGAGCAATTTTAATAAATTCAGGCCCGACAATTTCAACAAAACACGTAGCTCGTTGAATAAAGGTCTGTTCATATCTTAGAAGATCAAAAATAAGTGACTGCCTCTTGGATACGTTCTTATCAAATTTTCTTAAATCTTCAGCAGTTAATTTCCAATGTGAGGCCCAATCTTCACCAAGAACTATTTCATGAATATTAGTATTTCTCAATTGTAGTTCGTGTTCAATTAATCTATTCAAATTACAATTGAATGAGTAACATCTTTTTTGAACATCCTTCTGATCCTCATTTTTATTTTTACGACGACTGGATGCAAAACTATGGTCGCCATCACGGCAATAACAATCAGTCAAGTCCACCATAACTCCACTAACATAAGCTGATTCATTCATTAAGATACCTGGTTCTTCTTTTGAGGCTAATGCAATGTTATCAGGTGGAGGCGGATTTACCACTGTTGTAGCATCTGCAGAAAGTTCACCAGTTGATGTATCGGGTGATACTTTTTCTTTTTCTTTTTGGTTTTCAATACCATAACAATAAGAAATGGCCTTTGATTTCAATAATTCATCAATTATGCGGTCAACATTTTGACCAATCAAATCCAACGGGACATGGCGCCTGTGAAACACAATTAATTTAATTAAAGCTTTCTTGAATTCCCTTTTAGAGATAAACAGGTCATGTAACCAAATCTTTAACTTCAAGCACCAATCAAAAATATTGCTCAAAGACCAAACACGGTCACAGGTAACAAAATGTTGAGTCACTAAAGAAGATGAAGAAAATGGTAAAGAAGGTAAATCAAGAGGGATGGGAGGTAAATCATCATCCTTTTTCCTTTTTAAACTGGATTGATTTTGAATGTTATTTTCATCATTGAGAAGATTGTTTTTAAGAAATGAGATTGCAGAGACTGCAGAATTCATTGTTAAATGTCTTTGAGGGCCGTTACCAGTTTCATTTGATGAGGCAGATGGTAAGTCAGGTAATATAGAGTAATCAAAATATGCATTAATTGGAGTCTCTGCATTAGCATATTCGGGAGACTCTAATTTGTTATTATTACCATAACCATAACTATAACCATAACTACTTTCCAAAGTACCGGAGGTGGTGTGGTCTGGACCAATATTGATGTTATCGTAATAATCACTTATATCGGTCTTATGGCTCTCATTGGATTCGATTGAGCTCCAACGAGAAGGACGATCTGATTTATATTCATCGTCATATACTGTTTCACTATAATATTGATTATAATAATTATCATAATAACTATCGTTGACATTGCCCGTATTGGGAGAAGGAGGTAATTCAGAATCATTATTGTGATACTGGTTTTCATTGAATGGACTAGTATAAACAAGTGAAGGGGATCTACCATATAATTTTTTAGGAGATGGAGATCTATTTTGATCATATGTGGGTTGTGAATCGGTATTGCTGTTGATTGGAATATTTAATGAAGGTGAAGGTTTCCCAGGAGTATTGAATTTAGCGATTCCATGACGACGATTTGGAGGAGATATTGAACTATTATTGTTGTAGTAATCATTATCATTTCTTAGTAACGGCATTGACTTTTGAGGTTTTAATATGGTTGAGCCATCAGGAAGACTTAGTAAGTTCGAATCATTCAAAGGAGGTATACCTTGACTTACTCTTGTGGGGGAACCAGAATGAGAATACCTACGAGCTGGAGGTGAAGATGAGTTAATGGGGGGACAATTATCTAGGTGAGAGTTATTTTTGATTTTAGAAGGAGTTAAATCAGGATTGAAAAATTCATAGCTTTGATCGTCATAATCGACATTTTCATCGTTATAGGTGGCTATTATATCTAAATCGATATCATAATGTTGGGCAGGATAAGGAGGAGTAGGATTATTCAAATTATTTATATTATCGATTGGGACAGGTCCAATGGGAGAACGAGATGTTTTTTGAGATAAACTTTGATATTTTCTAACGGGACGAGGTCTAGACAGTTGATTTGAAAATTGAGAATCTTGACTCAAGGGCAGATCATGATAATATTTGATTGAATATGGTGGATCAAAATCGTCATACTCGGGTAATTCTTTGGGTCCCATGGGCTTCGGGCTTTCATAAGAGAAATAAGGATCATAATCGTAAGCATCATTGTTATCATTATATAGTTGATCGTTATATTGATATTGTGGTTGTTGTTGTTGTTGTGTTGGTATATGATCAGGAGAAGTATTTACTTTTAATTTCATATTTGGTCTTTGATTGGAAGGAGGAGTAGTATTAAAGGGAGAATTGTTATTCATTGAAGGAATCGAGGGAGTAGGACGAACGGGTCTATTGGGTATAGGAGGTAGTATTTTAGAAGGAGGTGTTGAAACAGAATTCGATGGAGGAGCGTGTGGTGGTGGTGGTAATGGTTGTTGTTGTTGTTGTTGTTGTAGTTGTTGTTGTTGTGGTTGCGGTTGTGGTTGTTCTGTAGTTAAAAGACCCGGAGTCACAATATCAGGAATTTCAATACCAGGCGGCGGTTTCCTTCTTAAAGGTTTTTTGGTAGAATTCTGGGAGGTAGCAATAGTTTGAGAAGGTGGTATTGATGTGTTGGTGGGGTCATTATAAGACCTATTCGAATTAGCCAGATGCTCTCGATACATTGTGAAAGACAAACAAAAAAAGAAAAGAGAACAGTATTAATAGTGACAGTAGCGGTAGCGGTAGAAGTAGCAGTAATATACAAGGAGTGTGTATGGGTTAGGAAGAGTTGGCTATAGAAAAGATGGTTGAAATGTAGTGGGTAGGTAGTTACACCAAAAGTTAGTAGGAATAGTTTAAAGAAGTTATTGATATTGATTAGTCGAAAAGCGTTTAAAACGGTACGGTTTCTCTCTCCCTCACCAAAAAAAAAAAAAAAAAAAAAAAAAAAAAAAAAAAAAAACAAAAAGAAAAAGAAAACAAAAAGGTTTCTTAGTAGTAATTACCAACTATTATAACCGGTGAAAAAAGGGAGAGAAGGGAAGAAAGAATTGTAGTCTTCAGACTATTAAACTTTTATTGAATATGTCTAGGTGCAATATAAATCAAATTTAGAAGAACTTTCAAACTGTATTTATTCAATTTGGATCAAAAAGACAGAAATAAAAAAGAAGTACAAGAAAGAAACAACCGAGACGAATGCCAACAAAGTAAACAAAGGTAAACAAAGAATAAGAATAAGAGAATCAGAAACAGCACAAAATAATAGCATTCGTTTATCTGGTGAAATGATTTATTAATGATTCCTGGTGATCAGTTCTTGAAAATTTACAGTATTAAGATGAAAAAAAAAAAAAAAAAAAAAAAAAGAAAAGAAGAGTAAATGACATGGCTATGTAGAATTAGTTTAGTTTATACTAGTTTGTAATAGTTTATACTAGTTTATTGATCAGGTTTGAAGCTTACAGAATCACAATTGATTCGTTATTTCTCCATTAAAAGTACTACACGCTCCCAATTAGTGTGGTAGTCGTTGTTCTATATTTATATACTTAGTCCCCTTAAATGAATACTGACCGACACTGACCAAGTACACTAAGTACACTAAGTACATTGAGTAGGTTGAGGGCATTGAGGGCATTGACCAAATACAATTTGGCTTAGTTAAGTCATTCACCATAAGTATATCCATCTTATCAGCCATGTCTTGATCTTGATCTGGTAAATTAATGATCCACCGTGTATTATGTAATCAGATTGCTTTTGGTGTATGGATCTATTGATTATACAAACATGGCGTTCGTGACGCGTTTCTTAAAGAATTTTTATAGTAAATAAATCCATTTCGTTTTAATAGTAATTTTTAGTAGTAATCAATATATCTGATTCTTGCTTTGGGCAGTCATACGTTACTATCATACCCGATATACACAGCATATATCACGTACTCGACAAACATCACACGCATCACACATCTCACATCACACACCACACATCACACATCACACATCACAACTACATACATCATGTCTTATTCCCCAGAGATCAGTAAACTTGTTGCTGATGGGTCGAAACTATACGCCGTCAAGGAATACGATCAGGCTTCCAGTAGATACGCTGACGCTTGTCAGCTTTACAATGAAGAAAACTCAAGTGACGATGCCAATTTGTTGTTATTATATGGTAAATCTTTATTTCAAAGTGCTGTTTTGAATTCTGAGGTATTTGGAGGTAAACCAGAAGATACTAATAAAGAAAAGACTGATAAAAAGGATGAAGAAAAGAATGATGATGAAGATGATTCTAATTTCCAATTCCATGATGATGGCCCATTAGCTGAAGAAGAAGATGACAGTGCTGTACCTGTTGCTGAAGAGGAGAGCGATGAGGAACAGGAAGAAGAACAGGAAGAACAAGAACCACAACAGGAAGATGAAGAACAAGAACAAAGTGATTTCGAAGTGGCTTGGGAAATTCTTGACCTAGCTAGGTCCATTTTTGAAGAAACCATTGAAGACTTGAAAGCTCAAGAATCAAAACTTACTGTTCCCTATTTATCAAATGATCAAGATGAAACCAAAGATGAATATATTAATACATTGAGAAAATTGTCGGAAACTTATGATATTTTAGGTGAAGTTTCATTAGAAGCTGAAAATTTTAGTCAGTCGGCAATTGATTTAGAAAATTGTTTGAATTTAAGATTAAAATTATTCAATCCAAAAAATTCTTCTCTTATTTCTGAATCTCATTATAAATTATCCCTTGCTTTAGAATTTTGTGTTGAAGATCCAGATTCAAGATTAAAAGCAGCTGAACATATGAAATTAGCCATTGATTCTGTCAAATTAAGAAATGAAAATGAAAAGGATTCCAAAAAGCAAAAGGATAATAATGATTTAATCAAAGATTTACTCGTTAGATACCATGAATTGAAAAAGGATCCAGCTGAAGAATTAAAACTTCAACAAATGGATATCATTAAAGGTATTTTGGGTGAAGCAACAGCTTCGGATTCAAATCAATCTCAACCTCAACCTCAACCCTCTGCTTCTTCTATCCCAGCTGTTAATGATTTAACCTCCATTGTTAAAAAGAGAAAACCCGCTAAACCTAATGGCAACGGTTCTAAAAAACAAAAGAAATAACCTGTACATTATATATACTTTTATAAATTTTTAATTTAAACGAATCAATATTCTATCACTTCGAACTACCAAACTCGAATTACGAAACCCAAGCTAAAAAAGAAATAAACTGTAGAAGTAATAAACTTATATATAAATGATTTTTCAATCGCTTGCAAAATAAAATCCTGCATGTAACATCTCTTTTTTTTTTTTTTTTTTTTTTTTTGCTCTTCTTCTGTGTAGAGAGAAGAGCTTGAAAAAATGTTAGGCTATCATCATCATCATAATCAGTAACTATACTTCATTTACTAGCAAAACTAATAATAGTAATGGCAGCTGCTCAAATCCCAAATGAGAAAATAGGAAACCCCAAGTCAAGTAGAAGGAGAAGAAAAAAGAGAAGAACTGAAGATTTCTCATCTGATGAATCTTCCTCATCCTCATCATCATCAGACTCCGATAATGATAATGAATCAGAGTCCCATGAAACGTCTAATACTGAAGTAAAACAAACTCCAAATATAGATGACATTGATATTGAATCAGATGACGAAAAAATAATATCAAATAAAAATGATGCTGAACTTCTATCACAAGAAACCCAAAAACAAATAAATGAAATTAAATTCACCTCTACTTCATTGGATCCAAGCAATATCACCAAAACCACTGAAGAAATCAAACAAACTGTTGATCAAAATAGAAGTGATTTAGAAAATCAATTTTTAGGTTTAATGGCTAGTAACTTTGCTGATGACTTGGATGGATTAAGAAAAAAACCTGATTTTACTGATAAAAGTTTGGTCATGTTGGCAAAAGTTTTACAATCTGGTAGTAATATTTTCGATGAAGACTCTTTAGATGCCCTTATAAAGAACTAAAGTCGTTGTACTGTTGTCTTGAACATATTTTTTTAAAAATTTTTGATGGTTTGAAATTTTTTAGACCTATGTATATTATTTACGTATTCTTTTCTAATAGAATCAATTTAACGATAATTTAAACTGTAGCTTCGAAATACTCTCGGAGTTGTTCCACTTTTATATCAGCAAACCCTGTCTTCTTCTTGCGTATGTCTCTGGCTGTCAAAGAACAAACAGGGCTAAAAGAACAGTCTTTTCATTGCGTTTTACAAGCCGATAATAAAAAGAATTAACAATAAAGAAAAGTTTTAGTTTTGTTTTATAGTGTTTTTTTTTATTTGTCGAATTTTCAACATTTCTTTCAATTATGTATATTTTTTCAAAAATTGCTGCTAAATATTAGTTACAAGATCTTACAGAAAATAACTTTATACAAAATTTCAGCTTTTTCCTCTTACCTTCTCAATTAATCTCAGAATACACTAAACATACTCAAGAACCATACTTTGAAAGTTCTTCTGACTCCTCTTGAGCTAGTTTATTTTTTTTTGCAATAATGTTGATAACATATGGCAGAGTAGTGGCCTAAAATACCTATAAGATAATGCGCTTTTGCAAGTTGGGATTCAATACACTCCAATAAAGACTTGAAATTGGTAAGCCCACGAGAACCCGAACTGGTTGGTGTTGGAATATTATATCATATTCTTGGGATTGTAGCTGGTTTGCTTGTATTCAAGGTTTTTCCATGCATCTACTGAGGACAAAAAAAAAGGAGGTGAAAAGAAACCGTTGAGATCGTCAATCATTATTTTCTTACTTGAGTCTTCTAATATACTCTTACTATTTTTTTAATTTGGAAATAAGCATTTTTTTTCTTTTTTTTTTTTCATTTTTTTTTTCACGAAATCTTAGAATATATATTTAATAACAAAGACTATAAAATATATACTTTTGATAATGTAGGGGGAAGCAATGAGAGTTTATTTTTTTTGTTTTCACGAAATCTTAGAATATACACTAAGTTAGTAGGGAAGTATCTAAAATACTTCGAAAAAATTGCCTGGCTAGCTCAATCGGTAGAGCATTTGACTCTTAATTAACGTTAGAGTTGATCAAAAGGTTGCGGGTTCGAGCCCCGCGTTGGGCTACTTTCTTTTTGCAATTTTTTTTTGGTCTCAAAAAAATGTAAGCTTTGCTACACAGGGCCAGTACCGTTTACTAGAATAAGGAAAAGAAAGAAAGTGAAGTACTATTATAAAATATGAAATTTACTATTATTAAATGTAATATACTATTATTAGAACATACTATTATTAAATGTACACTGTAATTGTTATCATTGCGAATGCAACAATAAATGCAAAAAAATCATTAGAATGGGTCTTCATACGGGTCCTCTTCATCATAATCATCATCTTTTTCGAATTCATAAACAATGGCACCACCAGCAGAGCCAAGAGCCTCTTGCGCTTGCATAAAAGGTAACTCAACTTGCTCTCTTGCAAGTTTTTGTTTCGAATTTGTAGTCAAATTAAATGTAGTCAAGTCCTTCAATAATGATTCATCTTCATCCACAGCTTGTGATAAATCTTTCTTGAATGGCTCATAAGTATGGTGCGTGGTATCGACGATAAATTGATAAGTCAAGGATCTACCAGACTTTCTCCTATTTGTAAGAATTAGCTTGAAAGTAGAAGCATTCAAGTTAGAATTGATTGGGAACTGAAGTTTATTGAGTTTATTGTCTACGCCTTCTTCGTCATCAAGTGTCCTTGGTTCTAATTCAAAAATCGAGCTAGCAACATAATTCAACAAACTTATGGAGGAAGGGTAATTTATATGGTAGTTTTGAGGAACGTTTGTATGGAAAACCCCTAGGATTGTAATATTAGGCAGTATTAGACCAGTGATAAATTCTGTTAATTTTATATTATCAATATAGTTCAATGAATCAACTATCACTAGAGATTTTGCAGTTCCCGCAGAAGTCTTCAGTTGGACAAATTCAGTGATTTCTTTGTGAGAAGTAATCGTACAGTCTAAGAATTCACTGGCATATTTAGGTTTATTCAAAGTTTCAAAAGATAAGTATATTATATTATTAGAGGATTTACTTGAAACTTCTTGGATAAAGTAATGCGATGACTGGGCTAACGAATCGAGTACCAACAAAAAAGGTGAGCTTTCCTTGAGAGAAAGTAACCTATTAAGTAAGACAACGGAGTTCTGACTTGCCATTTTCTGTTGAATTTTCGGTCTTGGTTATCTAGATGACTCCAGGAATGTTTTTCTTTAATTTTTTTTTTTTTTTCTTTTGATTTTGAGTTTATGTGAAATGGCGGCAGCAGCAAAATCGATACGCACACTACTCATCTAACACCAGAGATACGCTCTCCATAAACTCAAATTGAATAGTTAATTGTATATACTAGACATCCCACCAATTAATCGAGAATTAAATCAGCAGACATGTCCAAAAGGTCCCTCACAGGGAGCTATACAATACCAGAAGGGCTCGTGAAAGAAATAGCTCAGGAGTACAAAGAGAATGATTCTATATCTACCCATGAGCTAAAGAATAACATCAACAATAATGATTACCAACTAAAAAGATTCGAGAGAAGCTCCGATCTTGATAAAACACAAACTTATAAAGAAATTATGGAGCAACGTGAGTTTGAAAGAGACGAACACAGAATCAAAAAGTTGGTGAAGGAGAAGGAAAACAATGGAGAACAAGCCATGCTTCCACTGAGAAAGAGAAAGAGAAGATGGGATGTTACACCAGAAGAATGGAAGCATCAAAACGAACTTGTTGATAGTCTTATTTTGAAGGAAAAAGTCCCAATTATAGACGGGATCCCTTTGAGTAATGAAATATTGAATAAAATACTTCCCTCAGGCTATAGAGTTGTCCCCCCACCCCCAGATTATAAACCAATAGATTCTTCACTTGCTCCTGACGTGACGGAAGCACCTCTTGACTTCTATGTCCCACCATCTAATGATACAAATGAAATAATAGCGAGAACTACTGAGATCAACGGTATCGCACTCAAAGAGTCAGATATAAAGTATTTTGGAAAACTCGTCAAAACCAACGAGAAAACGGCTCAACTTACAGTTGAACAGAAAAATGAATTGGAAATAATGAACCTACTACTCAAAATTAAGAATGGATCTTTGCGTTCAAGAAAAGTTTCACTCCGAAAATTGACAAATAATTCTAGAAAGTATGGCCCAAAGCTCTTATTCAATCAGATCCTACCACTTCTATTAGAGCCTGCCTTAGACATTCAAGAACGTCATCTTTTAGTAAAAGTCATTGGTCGTATTCTTTTACAACTAAACGATCTTGTTCGTCCGTATACGCAGAAAATTTTAATTGTCATATCACCATTATTGATCGATGAAAATTTCACAATGAGACTAGAGGCAAGAGACATCATATCTAGTTTGACTAAAGCTGCTGGCTTGAGTAATATGATTTCAAACTTAAGACCAGATTTGGACCATGTGGATGAATATATCAGAAATATAACTTCTAGAGTCTTTGCAATAGTGGCTAATACTTTAGGATTGGTCAACTTTTTTCCTTTCCTTAGAGCTGTCATTAGATCTAAAAAGAATTGGATGGCTAGACATACAGGTATTAAAATAATACAGCAGTTATGTATTATACTAGGAGGAGGAAATGGTAATTCCATTTTACCATACCTACCACAATTAATAGAGGTATTAAAACCCGCATTGACAGATGAAATGTTGCAAGTGCGTACAATATCAGCAGCGACTGTTGCTCAATTAGCTGAAAATGTCAAACCTTATGGTATAGAATCATTTGAAAGTATCTTGGAGCCAACATGGATTGGCTTAAAGAAGCATAGAGGTAAAGGGTTAGCAAACTTTTTGAAATGTATTGGTGCAGTTATTCCGTTGATGGCCCATGACCCGAACTACGAAGAATACTCTAATTATTATACCAAAGAATTAATGACAACTATCACCAGAGAGTTTCAATCTCCAGATAATGACATGAAGACAGCAATTCTAAAAATATTGTCTGATTTACCAATGTCTAAAGCCTTATTTCCAAATCATACTTCTGAAATTATCAAACCATTCTTCAAATTTTTTTGGAATAGAAGAACTGCATCCGATTCACAACTGTTAGGTAGGCTAGTAATCGAAGCGACATCACAGCTTGCTCATAGTTTTGAATTTTTAGACGTTTTGGAAATGATAGTCGTGTTTACAAAAGATGAAAATGAAAGTTTAAGAAAAATGAGTCTTGAAGCAATTAATAAAATGATATCTTCTGGTAAAGACCAATTAATTGGATTGGACTCGCAGCTTGAAGCAAGATTGGTCGATGGTGTCTTATATGCATTTCAGGAGCAAACTATGCTGCAAAGAATATACTTACAATCGTTTGGGACTGTGGTAACAGTACTTGGTATAAGAGTGAAACCGCATATGAACTCCATTATAAGTACAATATTGTATCGCTTGAAAAACAAATCTCCGGAAGTCAGGCAACAGTCATCAGATTTAATAAGCACTATCGCTCCTGTCATTAAGATCTGCTCAGAAAGTGATGACTATATATTATTGAAGTTGATACTTATATTGTATGAATCATTAGGTGAAGTTTATCCAGAGGTCTTAGGGTCAATATTAAATGCCCTTTACGCCTGTATAGATGCTATTGATAAAAATTCCTTGTACTTGATGCAAAATCCGTCAATAAATCAGATATTACCGACTTTAACCCCCATTTTGAAGAATAGGCAAGAGAAAGTACAGGAAGCTTCTGTCAAGCTTGTCGGTTTGATAGCCGAAAAGAATGCAGAAACCATAAATGCTAAAGAGTGGATGAGAATTTGCTTTGAAATGTTAGATATGTTGAAAAGTACCAAAAAGAGAGTTAGAATTGCTGCAAATAAGACCTTTGGTCATATCGCCAAAACAATCGGACCCCAAGATGTACTTGCGATGTTATTAAACAATTTAAGAGTCCAAGAACGTCAACTAAGAGTGTGTACAGCTGTTGCAATTGGTATTGTAGCAGAAACATGTGAACCTTTCACGGTACTTCCTGCTTTGATGAATGAATACAGAATTCCCGAGAAAAATGTTCAAAATGGGGTTTTAAAGGCTCTTAGTTTTTTGTTCGAATATATAGAAGGTGATATGACAAAGGACTACTTGTACGCAATAACACCATTACTAGAAGATGCATTAACAGATAGGGATTTAGTTCACCGTCAAACTGCAGCAGCGGTTATAAGACATATGGCACTTAACTGTATAGGACTAACCAATGATGGTTACTTTGATGTGTTTATACATTACTTAAATTTGTTGCTACCAAATATTTTTGTAACATCTCCTCATGTTATTACCCGTGTCTTAGAAAGTCTTGATGCCTTAAGAATTGTTCTTGGTAATGGTAGCTATACGAACTACATTTGGGCAGGTCTATTTCATCCAGCTAAGAAAGTTAGGATGTCATATTGGAAAATGTATAATAGTGCTTATGTTCAAAACAGTGACAGCCTTATTCCTTATTATCCAAAGATTGAAAAACTACCAGATCAAGATAACTTGGATTATGATATTGAAGAGCTAGATATATTCATTTAAAATAGTTTAGGTAGTATTTATATTTTTAATTATTTAGATATCTTGCAATCAGGATGTTGGTTGCACTTCTTGGTGCTGAAACCCTTTATTGTAGAAAATTCTGTCCAAATCGTTGTATAATTCTTCGTCTTCATGTTCATCAATATATAGCTGTTGTTCATCGCTTTCACCAGCTCTAACCACTTCATCGTCTAAATGATAAATTTCAAGAACATAACGAGTGATCTTTCTGCATTGTAATTCTTGCACATCATCAGCGTCGGAGTAATCTAAGTCATCTGAATCCACACTAGAAGTAACAGCACCGGGGAAGCAATTTGTTATCCAAGGACCACCATTCATCTGCCAAAAAGGTAAGTTTCTCATCCATTTGGTAACTTTTTCTTTCGTGGGGATATTCTTTTCTTCCCTTGGATTAAACTCGGCTGTTAATTCTGGCATAGATCCAGATACCATGTTTGAGTCCTTTTGAGTTCCTGTATCACCTCCTTTGGTTAAGTGGCTTGGATTGGCAACATCCCTAATTGAAAATCTTTGAATCCCGGGGATACCGTTGTAGTCCAGCTGGTCAGGTACATCATTTATGCCCTTTTGGTTCTCTAATCTTGCTGATCTTCTCATTGGGTTCTACTGATGTTGCTGTATCTTTTTCGAGAATGATATACTTTTTTAGAATACTATAGCTGTATCAAGTATCAATTTGCTGCTACTAGGTTTGAAGAAAGCTGTAGAGCTTAGGGAAGCTGGAAAACAAGATCAGTGGGAACGACTGTGGTGCTTAGTCCCAAAAGAATACATCATCTCTGAAATCCAATTCAGCGGTTATTTGAAGCTGAATTCAATTTTTTTTTTATTTGTGGTATAGTTTTGCTTGATCAGAAAACCGCAAAAAGATACTGAAAGATATTGATTAGCAGCCTCAAAAATTAAAGAGAAAAATGAAAAAAACTAGTTGAGGTTGCATATAATTGTGTAGGCGCACGACAGCAATTTCTAATCCATGATTACATCTAAGATCTCCTACTGATATGAAATGATGAAGATTACGCTTTATCTTCTTTTCGGCAGACTAACAACAAAAGCTGGATTATACTGAACAGCAATGGGTGTCACTTCTTTATGGGAGATATTGGGCCCAACGGCTAGACCAGTAAGGCTAGAGGCATTATCTAGAAAACGTATGGCAGTGGATGCCTCAATTTGGATATATCAATTTCTTAAAGCAGTTAGAGACTCAGAAGGTAATGCATTACCCCAATCACACATAGTGGGGTTTTTTCGAAGAATATGTAAACTATTATATCATGGTATACTTCCAATTTTTGTCTTTGATGGTGGAGCACCATCATTGAAGAGAGATACAATCCTTAAAAGACGCGAGAGAAGAGAAGGTCACAGAGAGAGTGCTACCCAAACAGCTCAAAGATTATTGGCCGTTCAAGTACAAAGAGAATCAGAGAGATTAAACTCACCAATGAAGCAGAAGAATGATGGAGACACGGTTTTTTTAGAGGACCTTCCTAATATACACCCACAACACCAAACACCTAACAATCAAGATGTTATCAAGAACGATGAGACGCAAAACGCGTTTATTAAGAAAGATGAATATCATCTACCCGAATTGAAACAATTCAAGGTTTCAAAAAAGGATACAAGAATAATGCCAGATGATGAATTTCAAGAACATTATGATTATTCATTTGATATCGTGGATGGAATAGATATCAACACTGTTGATCCAGCTTCTGAACAATTTATGCAATTACCGACTCCTACTCAGTATATGATTTTATCTCATTTAAGACTACGTTCAAGATTAAGAATGGGTTTTAGTAAGGATCAATTAGAATCACTTTTCCCTAATAGTTTAGATTTTTCCAAGTTTCAGATTCAACAAGTTCAGAAGAGAAACTTTTATACTCAGAAATTGATGAATGTTAGTGGTATGAGTGAAGATGGGGGGAATGTGACCAAAAGAATTGCAGGTGACAAAGATCGAAAATACGCGTTGGTAAGAAATGCTGATGGGTGGACTCTAGCTTTGACAGGTGGAGGTGACAACGAGTCCGATCCAATTATGTTGGATGAAAACGGTGAAATTGCAGGAGCTAGAAACAATCCCGCCAAAATCAATGAATTACTGAAAGACAATATTGATCATAAACCCGTTGAAAGAAACGAAGAACCAGAGGAAGAGAGTGAAGTTGAATGGGAAGATGTTTCTTCTCAAGGAAATGAAGAAACGGAAGAGGAAAGAAGTTTACAACAAGCTGTCATCGAGTCCATTTATGACCAATATAAAAATGACGATACACCTGATATACAGAATAGTGACGAATCCAAATCAAAGGCAATAGCAACAGCCCCGCCATACAAAAATAACGACTTCGATGAAATTGAACTCAAACACGCAATAGAAGAATCAAAAAAGGACTTGCTTTATCTCGAAGCCCAAGAACAACAACTAAGACTGGGAATACCGCGAAGTAGTTTGGATTCTGAAAATGACAGAAAGCCACAATCCAGCTTGTTATTCAATTTTGATCAATCTCTTTTGTTTGGACAACATCAAGAACCCAAAGACAATGTCGATAAGACACATGCCACTAACACCCTGAAAAACTCCAATAGGAATGCAGATCATCAAGTGGTTACTGAGAACTATCCAAAAGACGATCCAGTCATGATCGAAAGTCCAAGTCCCCCTAGTAATTTATCAAATGAAAGTGCAATGGACACTAATGGTATGGCCATTGAATTGAATAAGGTGCACCAAGAGGAAGATAAAAATAATTTAGACGAGGGATCAGGGGAAAATGGCATTACAGTTAACCTAATTCCCAATAAACATCCCAATGAACAAAATGTTGACTTAGCGGCATTGGAAAATTCCTCCGAAAATGAGGAAGAAGAGAAACTAATAGAATCCACAAAACCCCGTGAAATGCCAATGTGGTTCGATAACAGTGTATCTCAAATTAATAACCCACACACCAAAAGGCCCGAAAGTGAGTCGGTACCAGTTCATAGAAGCGTAGGAGAAGATGAGGCTGCTGGACTTCTCAGTTGGAGGGAAGCACAAGAACTAATGGATAAAAATAATGAGGAAGAAGAGCAGGGGGAAGATAGTGAAATCGATGAGATTCAAGAGATTTCTCGAATTGAAGCTCATTCACCTCAAAAAAGTACCGAGTCGGCTGAGGGAGCTCAAAATACAGATGATAACAGCACAGAGAGAAAGCCGGCCGTTCTAGACTATGATTTTGAGGAAGAAGACGAGAATAACTTAGTGGAACAACTTCGAGTAGAAGAAGAGGAACATGAACAGTTCAGATATCAAATAAAGGCTAAAAATTTGAGCCAACAATCAGCTATAAGCACGAGTGTCACGAATGAACAATTGTTACAAGAGCAGCTTCAAAAGTCTAAAAGAGACTCGGACGAAGTTACACAGAATATGATCAGTGATGTACAAGAATTACTTAAAAGATTTGGTATCCCTTACATAACTGCTCCTATGGAAGCTGAGGCGCAATGTGCTGAACTATTCAAGCTTAAATTAGTGGATGGGATTATTACAGATGATAGTGACTGCTTCTTATTCGGAGGTGACAGGGTATATAAAAATATGTTTAACCAGAAACAATATGTGGAATGCTACATAATGGATGATATAAAAGGCAAAGTCGGTCTTTCACAAGAGAAACTCATAGAGTTAGGACTCTTACTAGGAAGTGATTATACAGAAGGAATTAAAGGTATCGGGCCGGTCCTAGCAATGGAAATATTGGCTGAATTTGGCTCACTAGAAGAATTCAAAAAATGGTTTGACAAAAATACTCAAAGAATACCAAATAGAAATAACCAAACAACCTTGACGAAAAACCTATTGAATAAGATAAAGTCTGGTAAGTTGTATATTCCGGATTCATTTCCCGATCCAACCATTCGAGATGCCTATAAGCTTCCTGAAGTTGACCATGATAAGAGTAACTTTCAATGGGGGATTCCCAATTTAGATCAAATCAGATCATTCTTGATGTTCAACTTGAGATGGTCACAAGCTAAAGTGGATGAGGTCTTAGTTCCACTTGTAAGAGATATCAATAAAAAGAGGGCCGAAGGAACTCAGTCAACCATTGGTGAGTTTTTCCCTCAAGAATATGTTTCTCTTAGGAAAAATATCGGTCTAGGAAAAAGAATGAAGTCAGCAGCTGATAAACTTAACAAGCGGACTAAAAGATAAAGCATTTAACGCACCACAGTAGAAATAGTTTATGTACTTTAGGATTTGTATATATTTTACGATTACTTATTGGCTTGTAGAATATTGAGATACTTTGATATCCACTTCCTATTACGGAAGTCTACGTTTTTTTTTTGCTCGGTGATCGCTGAGACTCACTGATTCAATTTTGATAATTGGTAAACGGCAACAAAACTAAACATCTAATTGTTAAACAAGGAAGGATTCAGCTCAGGATAGCAGCAAACTAGCTTTAAATCAACAAGGCGGTATGACTGAGTCATTAGCAAAACTTTCATCGATGTTGGAATCCGCTAAGGATCTCACCATTGAAGCGGCAGTATCTGCCTCCTCAAGGTTGACTGATACTCCGAGCTCACTACGTCCACAAGAGATATCAAAACTTTTGAATTCGAGGTTGGACAGAGACATATTGAATGGGATGAAATGCGTTATATCTTTAATTTCAAGAGGGGAAGATGGCTTGACCCATTTTGCTGATGTTGTGAAGAATGTCACCTCTTCCAATTTAAAAATTAAAAACTTGGTGTTGATTTATTTAACCAGATACGCAGAGGTTCAACCAGATACTGCCTTATTATCAATCAATTCAATTCAAAAGTCATTAAGCGACAAAAGTCCTTCTTCTAGAGCAACAGCCATCAGATCTCTTGGAGGTATTAGAATCCCAGAGGTTTCTTCGCTTTTATTATTATGTATCAAAAGAACCGTGGCCGATCCAACACCATGGGTGAGAAGTGGTACTGCTATATCCATAGCAAAAGCATATGAGATTCCTAATATAAATCAGAAACAGTTGTTCGAATATTTATGTCAACTTATCTCGGATAGTGATCCATTAGTAGTTGGATCTGCCATAAAAGCCTACTATAAAATAAAAGGTGAACTTAACTCAAATCGTAAGAAATGGGATCCTATTCATGGTAATTTCCGCAGATTTACTGAAATTATCACTCAGCTTGATGAATGGGCTCAATGTTATTTGATTGAAATCCTAATTGAATACTCTAGAAAATTTTTCCCTAGACCCAAATTGTACCTCAGAAGCGAAGAAAATCAAGTTATGGATTTACCCGATGATTACTCTCAAATACCTTTCCCAGTTTATGACGTGTCAATGGATAGTGACCTTGAAATGTTTCTTAATTCCCTCAAAATTCTAGTTTATTCGAGATCTGAATTCGTTATACTTAGTATTTCAAAGGCAATCTACTTGTTAGCACCTCCCCTGACCTATAAAGATTTTAAAGTCAATGCGGCATTATGTAAACTAGCTACTGGATCAAAAAACTTTCAAATATCTCTATTTGCATTACAGACTATCTCAATGGTTTCGTTGCACGATAAGACTATTTTTGGTCAATATTTCAAAAGATTTTATCTTTTTCCGTCTGACTCAATACCAATTGCCACTTGTAAGTTACAAATTCTCTCATTTTTAACAAGTGAAAATAACATCAAGACAGTTCTAGAAGAATTGAAGTATTATGCATTGAACTCGAATAACCAGTTGACTATCGCCAAAGAAGCCATAAAAGCAATTGGTCGTTGTTCTCAAATATCTCCATACTGGAATGAAAAGATCTTAAAATGGTGCTCCAAGCAAATTAAGGGATCTGGTGGAGGTACATTGAATGAACTTTTAACTGTCATTAGATATTTGATTCAACAAAAACAGAATCTGTCGAATACAGTTAATGCGGAACAAGTTAAACAAGACATTATCAAGACAACATACAAACTTTCATTAATTTTGAAAGATGATACTGTCAATTTTGAAAGTGACGCTAAGGCAAGTATTATATGGATAATTGGAGAATTTACAGGAATTGCCAGTAATACTATTGCCCCAGATGTTTTAAGAGTCTTAATAAAGAATTTTGTTCAAGAAGCAGAAAAGGTAAGGTATGAAATTCTTGTATTAGCAGCTAAAGTGTTCTCAATAGAGCTTGACGTTTTTAAAAATGAGCACAGGGAAGATGATTCAGAAGCTCTAGAATCGTTCATCAAAGAAAATATAACCTCAAAAATGTTCCAACATGTACTACAGTTGGCAAAATATGACCAATCGTACGACACTAGAGACAGAGCAAGAATGTTTCACGTATTACTAAATACTGGTAGTGCACAATCCCAGTTGGCATCTTTATTTTTACAAGTGCCTAAGCCTATTCCAATTATTTCCTTGCCTGCTGAATCAGACACTAGGGCATCTAAATCATTGAATTCAGTTTTGGTTGAGTACTTTGATGTCGTCGATTGGGCGAGCGAATCAAGTCTTCCTCCATCATCGATTAGAAAGCAAATTCAAATCAAAACAAATAATTTATCAGGAATTGGTGGTAATATAGCTTCCTTATCTTCCGTGAAGTCCAGGTCTGCATCACCACCTATTATAAGTAATCATGCTATATCATCTGCAAGCTATCACAATAGGAACATCAAATCTGAGCCCAAAGAAACTTATAGATTACAAAGCTTGGATGAATTTTTTGGTAATGAAAATGATGATTCTGAGGAGAGATCAGAAAATAGTTTTGAAGAACTGAGTGATGATTCTGATTCCGAAGAAGAAGAAGAAGAGGAAGAAGAAGAAGAAGAAGAAGAAGAAGAGAGTGGAGATTCCGGAGAAGAGGAAGAAGAACAGGAGGAAGAAGATGGAGAAGAAGAAAAAGAACTGCAAACAGAAAAAACCGTGGAAAATAATGAATACGGTTCGTCTGATGACTCTGACGCAGATAGTCAGAAGGGTTTCATTAAAAATAAATAGAATAGTCAACAGGCTTTGAAGCAGATGTTCTAGCAAAGTAGTAAACCTTCCTATTTCTGTCGCAGGCTTTTCTCAACAAAACACCAAATTTCAATAAGTTTGGCCTTACTTGTATAATTAGAAATATAATATTAGAAATACAATATTAGAAATTTAATATTAGAAATATAATATTCGAAATTAAAGTTAGACTTTATCACAAAAATTATTTGGAAATAAATCTGTAGTTGGTACATTTACTACCGTAAAATATTTCCATAGTTAAGCTAGGACTAAATAATTTTCAAGCGGAATTGCCCTAAATATCTCAAACCAACCCGGAAATAATCATTTCAAATCAATTTCGAGGCAATATTTCGTAGAGGCCCTTAGTAATAAAATCCCTCTTCTCTATGAATGGAAGTATCCGACCATTATTGTTAAAAAACCTAAAAATGGCTCACCTGTATCCTTTCTGAAAAATTTCATAGTTATCTTTGGTTTTTGCCTCTGGGAAAAAGATAAAATAAGCTACCACGGAAAGTTTTTGGCCTTGCCCAAAGCTAATTAATTTTTTTTCTTTTTTTCTTTTTACAAACTTTAAAAAATTTCAGAAGGAGGCTCCTCATAAAGGCTAATAGACAGCAAACCACTGTGAATCCAAAAGAAGTAGCTGACATACCTTTTTGGAAGGAGGATGAGATTTAATCACTGTTCATGCTTCGTAGGAAGTTAATCTTTATTGAGCGTAAATATGTCAATTTTTGAAATGAATTTCGCAATTATGAATTTAGCTCTTGAACATTTAACTTTCCAAAGGTGAACCCATTACTAAATTTTTTTCAAAAGAACCCTTTCCATCCCAATAACCTCACTATAGTTTTATATAGTAGAATAACAGCAATTGGTAATCGAATGGATGAAACGGAGACCATTTTTCACTTTTTCACTTTTGCACTTTTTCACTCTAAATTTTTTTTTTGCATGCGAAAAACGCACGTATTAGACTTTTAAGGCAAACTTCAAATCGGAGCACCATCTAGCTGCAAATACAAACTAAAATTTAAGATTTTCACTATACGATTTCAACTTAAAATAATCATCGTCTTTGTTTACAAGGTACTAAAAGGTACTACAAGGTACTACAAGGTACTACAAGGTACTACAATGTCCAAACTAAATACGAAATGTTTCATTGCAGTGAAACCCTTCTTATACTATTCTATTAATAATAATTATAGTCGATCAAAAATTTCTTCACGATGGTTAGCACATGAAAAGAAAATGGGTAAAAGGGAATTCGAAGAAAACATTGAAGACTACACCAACATAATTGGTAATGACTCACCGAAGTAGTCTATCTCGATATATCCAATTCGAACTTTGACAAGCCAGCTACATATTGATTAAAATTTCTTGGAAGTAGTATGGTTTTATAAGTGCTCATACGAAGAAGCATCCCGAGGGTTGAAGAAAACAGACTAGAGCTATTTTTGGGCACACGTTCCACCATGTATTGACGAATCAACTGGTAAAAAATCAGTCCATCAGCCAATTTCTTGACATTGAGCGTAAATATAGGGCTTCGCCAGCCATATAGGTTGAAAAGGAAAATCCTTCTCTCTAAGTGATTCTTTTTGGGTTTTCCATGGCTACTTCTGTCAAGAGAGTAGTCAAAGATAATTGGGCAGTCACAAGCTGATTTGTTTGCTTTTTATGCTCTTTCGTTCCTCTGTTTCTTCTCTCCCTTTGTTCATATTTTTTTTTTTTTTCTTTGCTTCTCTGTTCTCTTATTTTTTTTTTTTTTTTTTTTCAGTTATTCCCACTAAACCCTAAGAAACAGCTCAGGTTGAAATCGAAAGCAAAGTTGCAGATCTTCACCCGTAAGTACGGGTGAATCAAATTTTTTGGGGCATGTGTATTATTTAGAAGTGAAGCTGGGGACCAATGAGAGTCAAGCTTCGTCTATGTTGCTCAATTGTTCTTTTTTTTGTCTCGCCAAATTTTTTTTTTTTTGCTGTCTTTGTTGCCTTTTGTTTTTAGCCCATGACAATACCGCCTATTGTAAATTACGACGGAACAACCTATAAAACGTTTTTAACCATTATTCTCAATTTGTCAATAGGCTAATGGTTATTTCATGGTTATTTCATGGTTATTTCATGGTTATTTCGCAATTAAAAACAATTCTTAACTACACGAGTGTTTTCTTAATTATATACACCTTCCTTATTAGTATTTAAGGTACTCCTGTTGAAGTCCGGACGTGCGCCTAAAATAAATTTTAAACTCAAACGAGGCATCAAAGTTGCATATGGAATTGCTAATTCTGGCAGCACGGCGCGGGTCTTAACGCTCGTCACAGAAGATTTGTGGTAATCTCCTAATTAGTGATAGGAAAATATCAACTATTTTATGGTAATCCTTCAGGCTTTTGCACACAGGGATACAATTTTACAAGACACAAAACATTTAAAATAAATAACCTAATAAAAAATAACACTGCTTACTGGAATCTTAGATACCCCAATATAAAATTATTACATTCCATGTGATATCCCGTGGGACCTACAGGTTGTTGAGTCCAAAATTGGATAATTGGAAAATGTGAAAAATTTTCATATGAGGTTGTCAAAAATCAATGAATAAAAGCTTATTTGACTTCAAATTTTGAACAGGAAGTGGTTTAAGTCATACATGATTAGGTTAGACCTTAGACAAAAGGATTAGAAGCATTGCTAATGGATGGTTGTTGCAACGCCAATCGAACGCCTAAAGAGGTTGAAAAGCCTTTAAGCCAGTCGCAAACTTCAATTGTTTTCTACGTACCCTTTCACCTCCAAAAATTGCAACTATTGTTTCTCTTTTAATATCAAATATTTATTTCTGTCCATTAAATGGCCATTTTTGGAAACCGTATCACGAATTTTGCCCTTTTCCCAAATATTTATTTTTTACTTCTGTTTTTCTTTTGTTTTTTTGCAGTGATTTCATTTGGCAACAAGGTTTTGGGTTTATTTATTTATTTATATCTATATATTTTTTTTTTTTTTAGTATCAACTCATGACAATTCACGCCAATGTTTTTCACCAGAAGAGTTTTCTATTGTATTAGTAACATGTATACTTTCCAAATATAAGTAATTCCACGGTGTTATTGAATATACGAGGCTTGTCTTTTTTAGCTCAGGTGTTCGAGGTGGAAAAAGAATATAAATACTACAATGATTTCTTCAAATATTTACAATTCTTCCTTCCCTTTTTTCTTTTTGTTTCATCCAAACTTGTTACTTCATTTTTTGACCACCCCACACTTAGTCGTTCGCTTCAATCAATTATCAAAATGAAATTACAAAAAATTGTTAACGTGGCTTTGGTTTCTACTGCCTTGGTATCTCCTGCTACTGCTCTTCTTGATCTCTCAAGTAAACTTGATTCTATTTTACAATTAGTTGACTCTGTTCTTACTTTAAAGACCAACATTATTGATGGTATTCTTGAAGATAAATATTGTACCATCAAAAATATTGTTACTACTTTAGAAAGTAAAAGTAGTAAAAGAGATGATGAACTTGAAATTCAAGAAAGAGATTTAGGTACTTTAGTTCCAACTGCTGCTTTGGTTGTTTCTGATGTTCTTAAAGTCAAAGACGATATTTTCAATGTTGTTCTTAACTTCGAAGCTAAAAAAGCTGATGCCCTTTCTGATATCCTTAAAACTAAAGTTGAAACCCTTCAAATTATTAACACCGGTGTTGATGATGGTATTATTTCTTTGATTGACAAAATTAACAGTACTGCCGTTGAAAATCCTTTCAAATGGGCTTCTTCTCTCTTGGTTAAAGCTAGTCAAAAAGATGGTAAATGTTGTTTACCAGATCTTTTAGCTATTAAAATTGAATTAATTGCTGATATTAAAGATGATCTTTTAAACACCATTCTCCTGGTTCTTAGTAGTACTCTTGAATATAAACTTGACGCCGTTGAAAGTATCTTGAACTCTTTTGATCCATCTACTCTTTTAAGTAGTTTGATCAAAAAAGATACCATCTTCTTGAATGCTCCTTCTAACACTGAAAAAGTTAAGAGATTCGCAGAAATTGCCGATATCTTCAACTTCTTAACCCTGATTGCTACTACTAAGAAAAATTTAGCTAACTTCTGTTGGGATTGTGATTGTGGTGCTTCTTCTTCTTCATCAGTTGCTTCATCCACCGCTACCTCTTCTGCTTCCGTCTCTACCACTACTGCTTCAT
>JAJMOB010000001.1:975743-993346 GCA_030444945.1 Hyphopichia fennica
TTTCTACTACCACTGAATCTTCATCTGCTTCTGTTTCTACTACCACTGAATCTTCATCTGCTTCTGTTTCTACTACCACTGAATCTTCATCTGCTTCTGTTTCTACTACCACTGAATCTTCATCTGCTTCTGTTTCTACTACCACTGAATCTTCATCTGCTTCTGTTTCTACTACCACTGAATCTTCATCTGCTTCTGTCTCTACTACCACTGAAGGTGGTTCATCTGCTTCTGTTTCTACTACTACTGAAGGTGGTTCAGGTGCTTCTTCAGGTGTTTCTACTACTACCGAAGGTGGTTCAGGTGCTTCTTCAGGTGTCTCTACTACCACTGAAGGTGGATCTGGTGCTTCTTCCGGTGCTTCTGGTGCTTCTTCTGGTGTTACTGGTGGTCCAGGTGGTCTTTCCACTACCACTGAAGTCGGTACTACTGTCATTACTATTACCAGTTGTTCGGACCACGTATGTACTGCTGTTCCAACCACCACCGGTGTTATCACTATTACCGATGAATCTACTTCTTATGTTACTTACTGTCCATTGACCTCTGGTGGTGTTCCATCTTCTACCGGTGGTGAAATTAGTTCCACTGTCATTACCATCTCTGGTACCCCTGTTACTACTGGTTTAACTACTGTTACCGAAGAAAACACTGTCTACACCACTTACTGTCCATTAACCTCTGCTCCAACTTCTGAAAGTACTACCCCAGCATCTGAATCTCCTGTCACTACTCTTGAATCTGTTGTTACTGGTCCATCCGGTGTTTCTACCATCACTGTTGAAAGTACCATTACCACTGGTGGTGAATCTACCACCCCAGCTGGTTCTGCTACTGCTGTTGAATCTAGTGCTGTCCCAACCACCCCAACCACCGTTGCTGGTGAATCTACTTCTCCATCTTCTGTTGCTGTTGAATCCACTGCTCCATCCACTGTTGCCGGTGAATCTACTACTGCTCCAGCTAGTGAAGGTAGTGCTTCTGCCACTCCAACTGTTGCTGGTGAATCTACTTCAGCTTCTTCTTCTGGTCCAGCTTCTGCTACTCCATCTGTCGAAACCTCCGAAAACAGTGCCAACTTAGTTTCTTTCTCTTTTGGTGCCGCTTTAGCTGGTCTCGGTATGATGATTTTGTAAGTGTTTTAGCTTTTTAATTCAACTTATTAATACTTGGACTTGATGTTCGAGTGTTCTATTATCACTTCGCACACTTCATGGACTTCTTATTTGCTTTTCATTCTTTTAAATTAATAGTTTACTTCCTAATTTAATTTACTTTTTCGTTACTTTTCTATTTGAAAACTTTTTTGGATTGACTTTTTTTAGACTTCGTTTTTCATTTTTTATTTTCTATCACTTTTAATTCTTTAGTTTAGTGTTATATACCCTGTTTTTTATACCTTCAAGATAATTTTATAATTCTATTAACAATTGTAGTCAAAAATAGGTTGCAAAATTGGTGCAGTCGCACTTTTTTTGGTGGACACGTTTTCCATAAAAATTTTTTTTTTTCAGTAAGATGTTAGTTAAGCTAGTCTCTATTATGAAGGGGAAATTCTTAAATATAAGAGCGTATGTGGGTTCAACAAGTCAAAATCTGCTACGTTTTGAGACAAGAACAAGCTAGCAATATTTGGGATTTCAAAACGTGCAACGACACTCCGATAACCATAACACTCTTCTAATATGCGATAGACCAGTTGTCTTGAGTAACCCTTCAGGGAAGGAAATACTTCTAATTGGGAGTAGCAAGGTAAGGACCGAATAGAATAAGACTACAAGCAAGTACCAAACTAGGGACAATTGATATTGGGAGCGTACTTTTATTGATTGTATCATAAGTCGAAATTTGAGATATAACCTTCAGCTCAAGCATTGATAAAAGCTAATAATTCAAAACATTCAAATTAAAAAAAAAATAAGTCAACTGTATTGGCTATAATCGAGGCTTTAAAACCGGTGAAAGCTAAATAATCCATACCAAAAAAGCTGCCTGGTAATGTATAAAATTAACGAGAACAATAGAGAATAGAATAAAAACAACAGATAAAAGTTATTGATACTTCTGAGAAAATCCTTACCTAATTTGGGATGTTGCCTTTTATAGCACAATCGCATGGCAAGCTCGTAGAATCAGAAGGCACTCTCGGATAGACTATAGATTACATGAATAGAATAGGAGGAGATAATTCCTTTTGTTTATTGGCACCACTAGGGGGACCAATAATACAGGATTCAGTGATATTACGGTAATTTGAATAAAGGTATCGGTTGTGATACCAAGAGCAGTGCCCAAACATAACTATAAATAAACTATAAGATCTTGAGTCCCCTCTAACAAAAAAAAACAAAACAAAACAACTCAACGAGCGGGAATAGAATATGAGAAGTTTAAATCTACAAAAGTATTGGGTGTGACCATAAATGGAACACAGGTACATGTCTGTTATTTAACAAACTTCAACTTCAACTCTATAAACAGCTAGAAAGAGAACGAAAACATGTACTTAATTTATGAGCTAAACGAAATTGCTATCTCTATTTACCGGGGTTAGGTAATCTACCCAAAGCTCCCCCTTTAAGGTTTATGGGTTTGAAAGCAAAACGCATGTAATTTAATAGAGAAGCTGAATCATTACCTCAAATTAGTCTGCAAAGTAATTAAGCTTCACTTGTTAATGTGAATTTTCAAAGTGCATGCTGATGAAACTACCACTGAACTTGGAATTAAGTGCTGATACTGGTAGTACGAGGCACATCAACACCTCAAAAAACTAAAACTTGAAACATTTGTAGTACCATTATTTCATAATTGCAAACAGGAGGAATTTGGTGAGTTTTCCAATTCATCATTGATTATTGAGGTGGGTGAAACCTGCACACAAACTCCTCTTTTTTTTTTTTTATGGTCTATTGTGCTGGCCGCAAAAAAGACAATTGGAGGGTCCCAATGAAATAACATTGTTTTGATTATTGTGTTTCAATTATAATTACTGATGAAATTTAAAAAGTCACTATACAATAATCTGATATGTTTACCTTTAGTTACTTAAAAGCTTCTTAGAAGTGATATAAGCCCAGATGCAATGCACGCAATTTGAAAAAGTTTACTAATAGAAGGTTAATTATAAACAGATTAACAGCAGTAGATGGAAAAGAAGAAGAATGAGATCAAGCAGAAGAAGCAATATTAAGAGAGAAGCCAATAAATAAGAATTTTTTGTTTATGAAAAGAATATGTAGGAGGCTTGCCGTGATCAGGAAAGATAAGTGGCCCAAGATTATAATTGAAAGGCAGAGAAACAGAAATACGAAAGAGAAACTCTAAAGCAGAAAACTCTTGACTCGACCACGAGGGCTTCAATAATTCAATGATTAAGTAGCGAAGATTATTAAAGAGAACTTTAAATAAAAATCAAGAAAAAAACTATCCATGACAGCTATTCTTCAGAGAGAATTGATCGTAAAAAATCATTAGTACAACCATTGCTACTGAATTAAAAGTCAATTTTAATAAAGGTAGTAACCCTGAACAATTGTCTAAGAAAGCGAATAGTACGATTTACTAATTGTAAGCTCAAAATGGATACCAAGGACCCCGATTTGTTAATACCAATATTTTCCCGTTAGTGAATTCCGCTTCGATTATAATAAATGAGTAATTGAATTACTATATATAAAATCGAGATTTTAGATTGCTCTGAGATCGTACAATACAAGGTATTTTTTTTTTTCTTTCTTTCTTTATTTTTCTTTTCCACTCAGGCAAAGGGCAAAGAAACAGGAAACAAACCATAACAAAATAATCTTGTCCATTGAGAGCCCTTATTATATAAGAGATTTACGGTATTCACGAAAAGCCTAATATCCAATCGAGAGCGAGGAGAGCTGTCAAACATTCAGAAAATGAATGAAAAAAAAAAAAACGGGAAGAAATAAAATACCCCAAAAAAAAAAATGAAAAAAAAAACAGGACAGAAAAAAGTAAGCGAAGCCAGTATTGAATTTAACCCAACAGAGAAATAGAAGGGGGACGAGAGAGAGAAGCATTATCTGTACAAGTATCTGTCAGGACGATATGTATTCACAAAACAGACCGTTGAGAGCATACAAGCATATGAAGTTCTCATAGGTTTTGGAGTGAGTTTTTTTTTTTTTCATTCTGTGAAGTTTTCCACTGTCTCAATAGGGAAATAAACAATCGAGACACAATCGGAGAGCCAAAAAAAAAACAAACCAAAATAAAAATAAAAATAATTAGTTAAGCAAATGCACATAAATGTACTATTAGGTTTTAATTTTTAATTTTTAATTTTTAATTTTTAATTTTTAATTTTTAATTTTTAATTTTTAATTTTTAATTTTTAATTTTTCACTTTTTATTTTAGTAAATAAATCAGATCTTTAGAAGAGAAACATCCCCTGCAAAGTAATCTCGTGTTTACAAAAAGGTGTAATTTCACCAATTAAGGGTACCAAGTAAAGAGTTCTGTATGATGGGTTCTGATGGGCATTGACACCATGCACCCCCCCCACGAAAGAGTAAGGTTTAGATTATTTTAGTTTGGCGACGCAGTTTGATCGCGAATACCATCGAAGGGGGAGCGGGAGCGAAGGGAGAGAGAAAGTTTGGCTTATGGGCTACTACTAGAGAAGTTTCGTCAAGGTAATAAGTCCAGTGGACATAATTATAAAACTGCTCACATTCTTTCAGTAACAAAATTAACTCAAAATGAACCGAAAATAACAAAATTAACTCAATTTTTTTTTTAACTTAATTGTTTTAGTACACGTATAAGTATTTAGCTTATGTTTTTACTTATTAAAGTCAAATTCATTATAACTACTATATCACAAAATATGAATATACTATGAAATATGCAAAGACCCTTTCTTCATTCTATAACCATTCAAATTTCACCATTCTAGTGTATCCCTTTTTGTTATTATACTCACCCTTTCTGATGGTAGCTTATAGTTTTGTTCCATACTCTAACCCTCAAGAAGTCTTTGTTCCAAAATTGATTTTTTTTCTTTGTTCTCGAGCCCTTTGAGTCCCTTCATTGTGTCGGAATCCCTTCAGAACAATTAATCCTGTAATGGGTCTTGTGTTTATATACTTCCCAGTCTTCTCTTTTCTTTTTTCGTTGGTTAGGCTGGTTGGGTCTCTTTGAAAACAAAGGGTATTTCTCTCTTGTATGCGTTTTGTACTTTTGGTGTTTCTCCTTCGCATCCAGTATCCCCCAAGCATAAACAAGTACTAAATATCTACTAAGAATAGTAAAAAAAAAAAAAAAAAGCGTGAAATTCTTTGTTCGTCTCTCATTCTCAAATTTTTTTTTGTTTTTTTGCAATTTATCAATGGGTGTTACATTTTTCTTTAGCTACTAATTGCTGTTGATGGTGGTATTCGTGCCACTAAACCACTAATTCAGTCTTTCGTTTTATTAAAAACAATGGGGCCCAATCTAAATGCTTTCTTTTTTTTTTTTTATGCTTCCGTATATTCCAAAAACGCATACTTTGAACACCAGTTTAGAATTAAAAATAGATATTCATTTTTTAGCATCTTTTTTCAATCTTAATGGTATCTACACCAGGATTCACAATTCATGCAGTCTGAACTCTTCACCTTCATTATTCATTCAATTTCCTTTGTTACTTCGAAGAAACAATACTAACAATAATGAATTACCAATTCTTTGAAAAATGAAAACAGTAATACTCGAATCCTATTCTAGTTTTTTTCAGGCTTATTCGTAGTTTTCCCTAATTTTATTGATACCTTCATTACTTCTTCGAATGTTCCCATTCAAGATTTTTTTTTTGGAATATAAATATGTTTCAATTCCCTGTTTTAATTCTTCAAATCTTTTCTTTTCTCTTATTTAATCATCAAATTATACCCACCTAGTCTCTCGCTAAATAAATTAAAGATGCTCTTTACTAAATCTAAATTCGCCGCTCTCGCTTTGGCTTCTTCCTCTTGTATTGCTAATGCTGCTGCTTTCTCTTTTGATTTCTCTCAATACTTTGATTTCTCCTTATCTTTAGGTTTACCTGATTCTGATGAATGTGGTGGTACCAAATCAATCTTTCAATTTGGTATCGATGAATCATTAGATTTAAACGTTGATTTATTAAAAAGACAACTTGAAGAAAATGCCATTGATCAATTAAATAAAAGAGATGGTAATGCTCCAAAAGCTGCTTTATCCGTTTCTGATGTTGCTTACGTTAAAGATAACTTATATAAAGTTACTGTTAATTTCGAATCTGCTGCTCCTCAAACTTTATACAAATCTTTTGCTGGTGAAGTTTCTGAAGTTAAAATTACTGGTTTAGCTCCTCAAAAATCATCAGTTATTGTCTTTGGTGCTGGCGCTGAAGCTGATATTGCCAATGTTTTCCAATGGTCCGCTACTATCTTAGTTGAAGCCTCTTTCCACAAAGGTTTATTCTGTTTACCAGATGATTTCGCCATTGAATTCGATTTCTCTGCTAATGCTACCGTTGATCTCTTTGACACCTGGAAACAATACTTCGCTACCTCTTATAAATATGTCTTAGATGATGATTTCAATGATGCTAAGGCTGTTACCAACTTGAAGAGATCTTTAGACCAATTAGATTCTCAAAGAAGATCTCAAATGGAAAAGAGATTAATTGACTTAGGTTTTGATTTATCTCTCTTATTACAAATTGGTACTCCATCTCCTAAATTACCAAACTTCTGTTGGGATCCAAATTGTGTTTCTGCTTCCGCTTCTCTTCCATCTTCTTCTGCTGAACCATCTACTACTACTGTCTTCCCATCTTCTTCCGTTGTCTCTTCTGCTGAACCATCTACTACCACCGTCTTCCCATCTTCTTCTGCTCCAGTTTCTTCCGTTCCAGTTTCTTCCGTTCCAGTTTCTTCCGTTCCAGTTTCTTCTGCTCCAGTCTCTGTCACTACCGTTACCGTTACTCCAGGTGTCCCAGTCTCTACTGCTACCGAAGTTGTTCCAGGTGTTTCTACTGTTACCGTTACTTGTGATACTTCTTCTGCTCCAGCTAACAGTTCCGTTACCGTTGCTCCAGAACCATCTACTTTATCTCCAGTCCCAACTAACGGTACTTCAACTGTTTCTGAAATCCAAACTACCGTTGTTACTATTACCTCTTGTGAAGACCACCACTGTACTCCAGTTCCAGTCACCACCGGTTTAACCACTGTTACTGACGAAACTACCATCTACACTACCTACTGTCCATTATCCTCTGAATCTCCAGCTCCATCTCCAGCTCCAACTAAAGCTGAATCATCTGCTCCAGCTCCATCTCCAATCCCAACTACCATCAAATCTGTTTCTACTGGTTCTGATACTACCTCAACCGTTGAAGTTGAATCAACTATCTACCCATCCTCAACCCCAGCTACCCTTGCCGAAGAATCTACTACTCCAGCTTCTGTTGCCGAAGAATCTACTCCAGCCACCGTTGCTCCAACCTCTGCTGCTCCAACCACTGCTGCTCCAACCACTGCTGCTCCAACTACCTTAGCTGGCGAATCTACTTCCCCAGCTACTGTTGCTCCAGAAGAAACCACTGTTGCTCCAGCTTCATCTTCTCCAGCCAGTGCTCTTCCAGAAGTTTCTACTGCTGCTGAAGGTGCTGCTAACAAGGTTGCTCCAATTGGTGGTGCTTTATTAGCCGGTGCTATTGCTATCTTAAACTTATAAGAATGCTAATTCTTTTTGTTTAATATATTTTTCTTTCTGTGGGTTGATTATTGGTTAACTCAAGTTTTTTTTTCTCGGACTATTTAATTTTTTCTAACATCGTACACTGATACCTGTTTTCGGAGGCTTTCATTAGTCTTTTTAATACTTCTTTTTTTTATTCAATAATGACATATTTGTTGATTGTATCAACAATATGAGGATATCTTAACTCTTATGATTTCTTTTTATCTTTTTAATTGATTGTTTTTATTCTTCTTTGGTTTCGGTCTTTAAAAGTATTTAGAATGCTTTTTTGCGTCTTTAGAAGGTGTTGCAAGCACTATTTCTGTATCTTTACTTTTCATCATTTTTTACTTAATAATCCTTTTCTTAATTCTATATGGATATATTTAATGTATGCTTCAAAATATTATATTTCAATAAAATGTAGTTTTTCTCTTTTGTTTGTGTGCACAAATTTTTGCAGCTTATAAAATTGGTTTTCACGCTAATCCTGCGAATTTTTTTTTTTTTTTTCAGTCCAGGAAAATTTTCCAACAGCGAACCAAAAAAAAAAAAGCAAATAGCAAAAAGCAAAGAAGAAGAACACTTCAATTCAATCTATCTGAAGTATTTCATCAACCATGTTCCATATAAGCAGACAAAGCATAACACGGTCGTTAATACGCTCTCCCCGATTGATAAATCCAATCAAGTTCAATACCAATGGTATACGCCTATCAAGAGACTATAGTAGATATAATCTTAATGATCAAATTTTCATACACGAAAATGAAAATAGAGGTCTTTATACTTTCAATTTGAGTGAGGATCCTAAAGCAACACCAATTGGGTATTGTGATTCCAAACGTGATGTAAATCCACTGAATTTCCACGTCAACGAAGAATTCGTTCAAGTCTTACATAAGTTAATTGGTGAATCCATTCAAGATGATTTTGCATTTATAGTGGAAGCGGGAGCAAATGCAAATCTGTATATGCCAATCTATGATTTTAGAGAAATCCCCAGATACGGAAGAATCCCTGAAGTTGATAATATCTATGGATACGTCATGGTCACTGAGGGTGGGAAAATCGTTCCTGGTAGTTATGAAAGTAATAACTTATATAGAATATGTAATGGTGCTGGACTAATCAAGTTGAGTGATTATCTCTACGAAGAATTGCAAAAGATCACTAGAAGTAATTAGCAAAAGACCAAAAGTAATTAGTCATTCATATATACATTTCTATATATTGCATTTCTGACTTTTGTCTGATTTCTAACTAAAATGTCATTTAGCCGCACCAACAGGGGTACAAAGTCTCGTACACTGCAATAGGTCTTTTTTTTTAGTGGAAAATAAAACTATAAAAAAAAAGACAAAGAAAGTGTGAAAATGAATATGATACATCACATTTGTTTTAGAAAAGTACTTAAAGATGGTTATTCGCTAATTATTTAAAAATCTTTTTTATATTTGTTCTTTATCGAAAACATGTTATCAATTTCAAGGTTTCTTTTTTCAATTATCATTAGATCAACTCAGTTGATCATCAGTATCATCTCGCTTGGTTTGAGTGTTGGAACATTTTCTGAGAGTAATTATCTGAACGCATATGCTACTGGTAGAGGTGTATACGCATTAGTTATTTCAGTTCTTTCAGTGGTTTATCTTTTATTTTTGTTGGTTCCAGCTTTGTTAACTTTTGTACTACCATTAAGTACACTTATTGCCGAAGGGATCTTTTTCATTCTTTGGCTTGTGTCATTTGCTCTAATTGCAGATTATTATGGTCAATCAACATGTTCAGGAGATTATACTGGTGTTTATAGTACTTATCGTTTTGAATATACCGATTGTAAAGTTGGTAAAGCATTGATTGCATTCACACTTTTTGGTTGGTTATCATTTATTATTTCATTAAGTTTATTGATTATCTATACAATTATACCATTAAATTCAACTGGTGGTATAAAATCATTGACTCAAGGTAGTATATTTCAATTTGGTGGTGTTTATCCAAAAACTGAAACAACAACCGTTACCGATCATGAAAAGTCAGGTAATGAAGAAATTATTGACCCAGTAGAAAATACAGAAATTTCTACTGTACCACTTGAAAGTCCTACCGATTCAGAAGGTAAAGTCACCGAATCCCATTATGATGAAACAGTACCCGATAAGCCTACTGAGTCTACTGAGCCTACTGAGCCTACCGACAAGCCTAGTGTCGATCCTACAAGTGCAAAAGAATGATCCACAATTTAATCTTTTTTGTTCCTTCGTGTATGTGTGTGTACGTACGTCTCTTTATTTCTGCAATATTCTTCTCTTTATTTCTGCAATATTCTTCTCTTTATTTCTGCAATATTCTTCTCTTTATTTCTGTGATATTATTATCTTAATTTTTCATTCTGCGTTGACGACTTAATTCTGGTCGTTTTTTCTTATTTAATAATTCTAATTACCTTGATACAAGTTGTTCTTGTAAAGTAATACGAAGAAATATGAATCGACCCCCACCATGCAACGGGTAACCCTGGTCATGTTTTCTTGTACTCGTAATCATCAACCTATGAATGGCTTTACCAGACCGGACAGAAAAAAAAAAAAATTATTAAAAATAGAAGTGAGATTGTCTGACCAGTAAAAAAACCAGTAGGTCAAAAAAAATAACCGTAAATTGAGTAAGAAAAAATAACAAAAAAGAAGCAGGAATTCGTAAATTTATAATTGAAGTAACTTTTTCTTTTTATGAGGGACCACGTACTAATATTCGAATAGAATATTCTACAGAGAACAAGAAACAAATGTACTTTTAATTGAAGTAAAAACAAAACTTTTTAGAACTTTTAGTAGTTTAGATAAAGAGAAAAAGGAGATAGAGATAGAGACAAAGAAATAGACATATTTTAGTAGTAAAACGATGTTAACGAATTTAAGCCACCATAATTCGAGAGGCTCAGGTTAATTTTAATTTAAAGGGGTTTTCACATGACTGATCTTTATTTAACTTGATGGGGACTTGAACGTATTTACCATGGCCATGTTTACCCAGTTCATCAAAACACCATTCATTAACCAGACCATAACCAATTTCTTTCAGTTCTTTATTGAATTGAAATTGAAATCTCAGGGGTTGAATTTGTCTATTACAATCTAATCTATTATTGGAATCAAATCCACAATAACCTTTTGATGATTTAATATTATAACCACCAAATTGCAGTTGATTAATTTGATAAGTAGCACAAGTACCATATTGATACCATTGACCATTACTTATAAGACAACCTGATTGATCACTAAGTTTAAGATAACCTTTATTTGGAGATTTTGGAGGTTGATTTGGAGGAGGTTTAAAACCTTTATTTTTTGGAATAAATTTAATACCTTCATTTGGACAATTACTATTAATTAAAGTATCAATTGGTTTAAAATCATGATTTAATAATGAACCTTTTAAATGATGATAATACCAAATTTCTTGTAATGCATTATATCTATTACATTTAAAATAAACTTGATGACCATCAAAATTTTTACTTAACGCATTTGAAATTTGTTGTTTAGTATAAGTTTGATCATTTGAAGGTTTAATACCTTCATCATTTAAAAATTTAAAAGTTGGTAATTGTTTAAATAAATCAACAGAAATTTTAAAAAAATCATAAACATTTTCATTTTTTTCAAAATTTTTAAAACAATTTGGTCTAATGGTTTTAATACAAGTAGCATGTTTATTAAATTCATGAATCCATAAAGATTCATCATTACCATTAAAATTTTTCCAATTTTTATTCATAAATTCAATTAATTCATCATCTTTATATTGATCCTTAATAATACTTGTAACTTCATTACCACTTAAATTTAATGATTCATCACAAAATTGTTCATAACTACCATCACAATTATCGGGCCATAATCCATGTAAGGTAAAAGTTTCATTATCACCAATTGGAGGATAATAATCCCAGAATTGAGTTTGTAACATAATTCCTCCTGGACTTTCAAAACAACACGAATTATCAATTGGAGTTGTATTAGTACAAGTAAGAGGAATATCAATTGGACAACTTTCATAATTCAATATTTGTTGTTGATCAATTTGTCCTGGTTGGCCATTGAAATCAATGTAACCACCAATCGTAGTTTGAGCAGTGGCAATAAGTGCCACAAGTGATAATATCATTGAGTGTAATATCAAGTTGAAATGAAGTACCAGTATCAATATCAATATCAATATCAATATCAATATCAATATAACCATTACCTTATCGTTGGGGCCCTTATGATAAGAATGACTCCGCGTGTAGCCCATCCACGACTTCTAATCTGGACATCGTGGTGAGGTGCACGGGCGTTGTATACTTCAATACTTTCAACAACACAAACCCATAGGGCGTATTGACAATAAGATATAATGAAGATACTATATATTCTTAGATAAAGAACCCTCAACAGTACTTCCCAATAGCGTACAGCAGCAGTTTAGAAACTACAAACCCCTGGCCAGTCAACTCCGTCACCTGCTTATCCCCTGGCCCCTTTAGGAAATTACATCCCTGATGAAAATATGAATATGTTTTTAACTGCAAAAACCTCATAGTCATAGTCATACACTCATAGTAGTCATACACACATAGACATACACTCATAGTAGTCATACACACATAGACATACATATAGCCAATATCATAGCCTCAATCGAATAGAAACAATTGAATCTATAGAAATATCATAATAGGTTGTTGGGTTAACACTAATTCTTATCCAATCATTGAGATCCTCGCCAACTGAACTGCCTCGTGCGAAATACGAGATCCGGAATCACGATTAAAGATGAAAACTCCACCCGCTAATTGAAAAAGTCTTAGTCTAGCTCACCCATCCAAAGTCTTTGTCTAGCCTTGGTAGCTACCGAAATCAATTTGGACTGCGGGTTAGTTTCGTCTAACCATTTGACAAACGAAACAAAAAAGGAACAAAAGGGAACAAAAAGAACAAAACGACTGAACAAGAAGAGAAAAAAAAAAAAAGGTTAAAAAAAGACAAAAAAGGTTAACAAGATGAGCTAGCCATATTGAAATAACGTACAGACCCATTGATAAAGAACAAATCAAACGGCTTTTCCAATTTCCATTTCAATTTCCATTTCTTATGTTCTATTAATTGATGTTAGTCACGTACAACTTAAAAAGGAGAGATGTAAAGATGTCTGATAAAAGAACAATGCCCTCTTTCATTTTTTTTCTCCTGAGTGCAAACAGTGCCAGTCCAAATCACAATTACTGTGGATCTAACAAAGGAATAGATATTTTTGACGATTTCTTTATTGATTTGCTACCACATAAGGGATCTTGCAGATTTAATTAAATCTTAACCTACAACATTAATTTTAATAATCCACTCAACAATAAGAATTATGTTTATCATAATAAAAGTATAACCTAAAAATGAAAAAAACGAAAAATATTGATTTTTTTTTTTTTTTTCAGTTCCTTGTTACTGTAATTAAACTTTACTCCTTACATTATCCTTTGTATATACCATTGATCTCATAAACACCCAACATTTAACCAATTATCATTGATTTGACTATAGTTATTCATTGAATCAAAGGATTTTCTTTTTCAATGGGTTTATGTTTTCTTCTTTTCTTTTGTAATGCCGTTTGCCTTGCATTTTCCCTTTCTTTGTTGGAGTTCCTTCTCTTTTTCCTTTTTGCATTCTAGTTGACATCTGTTGCCTTGGCCTGTTCTTTAAATTGAGAAAAATTCTTTTCCTTTACCAATAATAGAACTCACGGCACTTTTATAAAAACTTCAGTCTTTCCACTCTTTTTGCTTTTGAAATTTTTTTGATTCTTTTTTGTAGTAAGTTTTTGATTTGTTCTCCTTTTGATTATCCAGTAATGTCTCAATCAAATAATAAACGACCCATGGTCGTTAGTGAAGATTCATTTAATCATAGCTTTTCTCAAGATTCGAATATTAATTCGACTCTAAGTGTTAGTACTAAAACTTCCACAAATTCAAAAACTAATCTATTATCGACTTCAAATAATGTTAGCCGTGCTTTAACTGGTAGAATGGTTAATTTCATTAGTTTTTCAGCTGCTATTAGTACCAGTCTATATATATCTATTGGAAGCGGATTAATAAAGGGCGGGCCCTTAGGTTTATTAATCGGTTATTCATTTTGGACTCTAATTATTTATTTACTATCTACATGCGCAGGTGAAATGACTTGTTATTTACCAGTTCATTTACCCTATATTACATTTTTAGGAAGAACCGTTGATGAAGCTTTGGAAGTTGCTGCTGGTTATAATTTTTATTTTATGTATAGTATATATATACCATTTGAAATTACAGCAGTAAATGGAATGATTCATTATTGGAGAGATGATTATTCTCCAATAATCCCATTAATCATTCAAATAGTTCTCTATTTAATTATAAATATTTTTGTTGTTAGAATTTATGGTGAAGCTGAATTTTGGTTAGCAATTTCAAAATTACTTTTAACAACCGGTTTAATATTCTTTACTTTTATTACAATGATTGGAGGTAACCCAAAACATGAGGCTTTTGGATTTCGTAATTGGAATGTTGATGGTGCTCCTCTTAATGAATATCTTAGTTCTGGTGCTTCTGGTAATTTTCAGGCTATTTTAGGTGCTACCATTAATGCCCTGTTTACAATTATTGGTCCTGAATTATTATCAGTAGTAGCAGGTGAAGCTCAGAATCCAAGGGGTACTAAAAAATACCCTGGTTCAATGGCTGTTGCATTTCATACTGTCATTTATCGTCTTGTTATCTTTTATGTATTAGGTGCTTTATCAGTCGGTATCTTGGTTGCTTATAATGATAAAACTTTAATTGCTAATTCCAGTTCAAGCTCAAATGCTGCTGCTTCTCCTTATGTAATTGCAATGGTTAATTTAGGAATTAAGGGATTACCTGATTTAATCAATGCAGTTATAATTACTGCTGCTTTCTCAGCCGGTAATTCATTTATGTATTGTTCTTCGAGAATTTTATATGCCATGTCAACTCAAGGTGTTGCACCCAAAATTTTCAGTGCTGTAACTAAGAATGGTGTACCAATTTATTGCATTGGTGTATCTGTTGGATTTTCATTATTAGCCTTGATGCAATTGGGTACTGGATCATCTGCTGCATTAGGTTATATAGTGAGTTTATGTACTGGTTCTCAGGTTTTAAACTATTGTTATATGGCTATAGCATATATTGGCTTTTATAGAGCAGTCAAATCCCAAAACATAAATAGAGAGGAGTTTGTTTATAAATCTTGGTTCCAACCTTATTCTGTCTATTTTACTTTGTTTTTCTTGGTAGGAATGGTCTGTGTTTTGGGTTATACGGTTTTTTTACCAGGAATGTGGTCAATCGATGACTTTTTATACTCTTATATCATGTTATTCGTTTCCCTATTCATTGCAATTTGTTGGAAGGTTTTCAAAAAAACTGAATTTAAGTTTAACAAGCCTCAAGAGGCAGATTTGGTTAGTGGATTGGAACTCATCGCGCAACATGAATACGAATACTTCAATAGTCTCGAATATAAGGATAATGACAGAAATAACCAATGGTATCAAAAGGTCTGCAATTGGTTATTTTAATTCCCCTTTTCCTTCAAACATTTGTTTTTTTCAATTCGATTAATTTAATACTTTAACACTTTAATAACTTAATACTTTAATAATTTAATACCTAATTTCTAATTCTAATTTCTAATTTTTAATTCTCAAATTCACAATTTTTATAATATCTAATACTTAATACACAAAAACTTTTAAATTGGTGACCCATATGATAATTTGCAGTTTTGTTGATAATTAGCTGTAGTGATTAGGAGCTGCTAACTATATGAGCTTACTGCGTTGGAGTGAAGGATGGTTTATGTACATTAGCTGACAGTGCACTTAGAAAGTGAATTTGACCAGTTTATATATCCAAGGAGTTATGAGCAAGTCGAGAGCTCAACACCAAAGAAGAGAGACAATAGAATCCACAAGAGTATGGAATGTAATAAACTAACATATTCCAATTCAATCCTACGCCAATCTACAAAAAAATAAGTTTTTTTTTAATCCGTTGAGGATACCTTTATTAAAATTATATATATATGTATAAAAATCTACCGTTATCAATTCTTTTGGATACTGATAAAAAGATAAAAAAATAGTGAAGAAAGAAAAAAGTAATGAAAACCCAATAAAAAAAGTTTAAAATTAAAATAAAAAACGTGTTCAAACAAAAAAGAATGATCATTTAAACATAACTTGATTCATAAAAAAGTAAGTCATTAAATGCAGTTGATGCAAATAAAAAATTAAAATACAATAAAATACCAATGAAAAAAAAAAATTGGAAGTAGAGAACTACTTCAAGAAGTGATATTCACCGGCAGATTTTTAAAAGAACTGAATCGCTGAAAAATTTATCTAATATTTATAAATTTCAGCTTTGAATGGACCTTCTTTTGGAATACCCAAGTATTCAGCTTGAACATCAGTTAAAGTGGTTAATTTAGCACCCAAGTGATCCAAGTGACATTTAGCAACAGTTTCATCTAAGATTTTTGGTAATAAATGAACACCTAAATCGAATTTAGAGTTTTTACCGAATTCTGGGAATTTAGATCTGAATTCTTCATCATCAGCTTTGAATAAAGCAATTTGAGCTAAGACTTGATTAGAGAAAGAACAAGACATAACGAAAGAAGAGTGACCAGTAGCACAACCCAAGTTAACTAATCTACCTTCAGCTAACAAGATGACGTGACGACCGTTTTTCATTAAGAATCTATCAACTTGAGGTTTAATGTTGACAACAGATTCAGCATTAGCTTTTAACCAAGCAACATCAATTTCAATATCGAAATGACCAATGTTACAAACAATGGCATCTTCTGGCATTTGTTCAAAATGTTTACCAGTAATGATATCACGACAACCAGTGGTGGTAACAAAGATTTGACCAATGGAAGCAACATCATCAAATGGAGCAACTTGGTAACCAGAAACAGCAGCTTGTAAAGCATTAATTGGATCAATTTCAGAAACAATGACTCTAGCACCCATACCTCTTAAAGCCATGGCACAACCTTTACCAACATCACCGAAACCAGCAACAACGGCAACTTTACCGGCAATCATAACATCGGTGGCTCTTTTAATACCATCGATTAAAGATTCACGACAACCATACAAGTTATCGAATTTAGATTTGGTAACGGAATCGTTAACGTTAATAGCTGGAACCTTTAATTTACCATCTCTTAACATTTTATATAAGTGATGAACACCAGTGGTGGTTTCTTCAGAAACACCGAAACAATCATCTAACATTTCAGGGTATTTTTCATGAACTAAAGTGGTTAAATCACCACCATCATCCAAAATTAAGTTCAATTTTTTGTTATCTTTGAAAGCAAATAATTGTTGTTCAATACACCATAAGTATTCTTCATCGGTTTCACCTTTCCAAGCGAAAACTGGAACACCAGCAGCAGCAATGGCAGCAGCAGCATGATCTTGAGTAGAGAAAATGTTACAAGAAGACCAGGTAACTTCAGCACCTAAAGCAACCAAGGTTTCAATTAAAACAGCGGTTTGAATGGTCATGTGTAAACAACCAGCAATTCTAGCACCTTTTAAAGGTTGAGAAGGACCGTAAGTTTTTCTGATATACATTAAACCTGGCATTTCATTTTCAGATAATTCAATATCTTTTCTACCAAAGGCAGCTAAAGAGATATCAGCGACTTTATAGTTTTGAGCTGGAGCAGACATTGTAATTGATGGGATGTAAAGAAATAAAATTTACTTTAGTGATGAAGAAGGGAAGAAAAAAAAAAAA
>JAJMOB010000006.1:0-35354 GCA_030444945.1 Hyphopichia fennica
TATATTACAAGCAATGATTGATATAGAATTTCTAAAACCGTCGAGTTTTGAATCAATATTAGATATACAAGATAATCATACTAAATTTGAAACGTCCAAACGAATTCGAGGACAAAATTATAATACGAATTCGATTGAATCATTTGTTGAATGGTTAAAATATAGTGATAATTTTCGAATAAGTAAAAAGATCAGTGAAGTACCGGAAAAATTATTATTAAATTTGATTGAAAAGAGGAAGATAGATGAGTCGAATGAAACTGATCAAGAAAGGAAAAAGAGAAAATTAAAAGAACGACAAGAATTTTATAATCAATTCAAAGTAGCTGGAGGAGGAGGAGTGAGTGGTAAAAGACCGGTTGGATTGATTGAACCATCAGAACGAGAACCAGATAAAGAACGAGAACGAGAAGAAGATATTGAATTAACTAGTGATGATAAGATATCTTGGTTAATTTATTTAACTGAAAAAGATTTAAAATTTGGTCATAATTCAAAATATTTGAATACTAATTTAACGAAATACTTGATTGGTATTCAAAAAAATGGTAAATATCATCCTAATTCCAAAGATTTTAAAACCAATTACGAAAATTTCATTAAGAATTGGGAAAATCTCAATAAGTATGATTATTTACTAGATAATATTAAAGAGTACTATGATGAACTAGATGAAGATGAAATAGAGGAAGACGATAAGATACTACCATCCAAGGAATTAGAGTCAAACTTACCCTATAATATTGAGTACGACTCTGAATTGTTGAATGATGACATAAGTCAGTACATTGAGTATTCAAATAGACATCAAGAACCAGAAGAAGAAGAACCAGAACCAGAACACGAGGAAGAACCGGATGTGAATAACCATATCAAGGATGGATTAATCATCGATGATAATGGGATTGGGGGTGACAATAATTTAATGATCATGTAACTATCTATATCGTGTATACAAATCTTAATACTTAAAACCAGTCAATTTAGGTCAACCTACCTTCCATTGATTAACCGTATACGGATAAACAGTATTCTTTTTCGGATTTACTCCCGTATACCCATGTAAAGAAGACTTCAGATGTGCTTGCGACAATAATAGATGAACTGGTTGCCTAAAAGAGATGGGTAATTCAATTTCAATACCCTGAACTTAGTTTCATATTATATGAAACTATCCTGTGTCTTAAATATGAGATTGTCAAAAACGCCTCAAGATAAAATTAATGTGGAGAATAGGTGAAACAATAACAATAAAAGGGTCTTATACTTACTCTGACATTTACACTAATACTGATACTGATACTGACACTAGGTTGTTAATACAGCAATTATAACTGTGAAGGAGCAGTGTACCTTTTTCCTCTTTCTTTTCTTTTTTCTTTTTTTTTTTCGTTGTACAAATTCTATCTGAACAAGACGCGTCTTTGTAATTCATTGCTTTTATCATAAGACGATACCAGAATGTACTACAAGGTAATGTAAGACACTGTAATGAGTGTAACGTATACTTGACAACTAGCGAACCACGCGTGTCACTGGCAACTGCCATGTCCGGTTCCATTACAGCTACTACAACTACTCCAGTGCCATAGGCTAGCTAGGCTAGCTGGCTAGCTGTCAACTTAAATTAAAAGCTAGCTTAACAGCTAGCTTAACAGCTAGCTCTTGCACTCAGTATCCACCTATACTTGCTCAACCAGCTATCATCTATCAGCACTTTATTTAGTTTAAGTTTTAATTTAACCCAAAACAGCATAAGCATCTAATATAAAATTTTAAAATTAGGGGCAATGTTCGAATTCATCGCGCGTTTCGAAACAATAAATATTGTACAGATTGCATTTATCATTATAAATTTAATACTTCTTGTTCTTTTCTGTATTGCTAGCATTTATATATATATATATATACTACTTCTTCTTCTTTTACGATTTCCTGTTCATCCCGCTTTTTTTGTTCTTCCTGCTCAAAAACTTTCCCTCCTATTTAGTGGTATCGGTACGAATTCATCGGTACTAATTCATCGGTACTAAACCCCTGATTTTCACTTTTTTTTTTTTTTTTTCCTAAAGAAACATTCTATTTTTCCCCCGTTGAACCCGTGGTATTTCTGTCCACATCCTTTAACGTAATAAGCCTACTTCTGTTTCTCGGACATTGCCTACTCCAATCCTTAAAGTACAACCCTTCTCGATTCGTCACCTTGCTGATTACCTTGACAACGCATTGCAATTTGGTCTGTGTTTAGAAAACAAAAACAAAAAAAAAAGAAAAAGAAAACCCATCTTGGACTTCGACTAAATCATTGCATCATTGTTTACCTTAAATATAAATACATCTCTTCCCTTCCAAATTAAACTCCTTTTCAAATTTATTGTTCATACTCTTTTTCTTTACTTCAAAAATGATTAATAAAAAGCTTAATCTTAATCTCAACCTAAAACTCAATAAATCGTTATCGAACGTATCACAACCAGATGCTGGTCCTTTCACTCCCGTTGATCAAACTTTGAGTACTCCAATAGATCAAAATGTGGGCGCAGGCCCAAATTCAGGTTATTTCCCTGATACTTTCCAACCTCCTCCCAATTTACCAGCCGCTAATTCCTTATATTCAAACCCTTCTTATAATGAATCAGATGATATCTTGACTGATATTGATGAACCGACTTTTGGCTCTTTCCGAACTACAAGAAAATATAATTTGAACTTTACTCCAAACTTTGATCAACTAGTCATGTCGGTGTATTCCTATATCTTATCATTACCAACTACAACTCCTTTCGCGGGTATTACTCCTCCTAGTGGATTGGTTAGTAAAGTAGCTAATGAAACTATGAATAATTTGATTTCTAAAACTACCATGGGTAACTTTTCCCCCTATGATCATCAAAATATTATAAATATTGACTATTTGAAAAATCAATCTTATCAACCAATTTTCTTACAATTAATTAGAAAAAGATTATTGGAATTATGTAGTTATCATAATTCTTCTAAATCAGATTTCAAAAATTTACCTGCTACAACTTCAATTAGTATTACTATTAGTGGTGGTACGGGTCCTGGTACTAGTGGTGATCAATCAAACCAACAACAGCAACAACAACAACAGGTAACTACTTCAATTTATAATACAAACGTTAGACAATCATCAATTTCAAATTTATCATTAACTGATGCAAACGTATCAAACTTTAATAATAACGTTGCTCCTAGATCAAGATCTTCGTCATTAAACTTACGGAAACAATCATTAACAAGAAATAATTCGTATTCCGGTAGTAATTGGTTACACGTTGGTAATTTGAATAATATTAGACCCCATGGTGGTTTACCCAATCAAGTCAATCATCATCCAAATGGTAGTACCGACTCGTTACAATCAATGCAAGACTTTGTCCCCCAATCCTTCATTAATAGAAGTGCCAATCAAACTAATTTCAACTCCATGATGTTGGATTATCAAACTCCTCCATCTTCAAACAAAAGTTCCATTTCTTCTCAATCAAGTACACCACCAACTTCTTCGGGATCAAACAATACCGTAACCTGTTCTAATGTACAAATCGTTCATAATAATCAGGGTATGGAAATTGATGAATTTAATTTAAATCGTTCAAGATCAATTTCAAGAACTTCAAGTAGAAATAATGGTTCAATAAATTTACCAAAACCTCTTACTATTAACTCCGAAAATGCAAATTTAGCTAGTTTCGATGGTTCATTGGATTCTCCATTCATGTCTGCCACTACTCCTCTGGAGGAATTTGGATATTTCATGAATTGTCATTCGAATGAACCAATTGAATCTTTACTGGAAGTAGCGGTTAATAAGATTAATTTACCTAATCAAATCAGCTTGAGTGAAAAGAAACGTGATAGTCTAAAAATGAAAAGAGGTATTCATTAGTTTAATCTTCTGAACTCTTTCAAAAGGTCTTTTTTTTTAAAAATTTTGGTTTTTTGTTCTTTTTTTCAGGTTCTTTTTTCAGGTTCTTTTTTTTTTGGTTCTTCTTGTTAAATAATTTGGGATTGAGTTTTTGTTTATCGGTTAATTGTTTTAATATGTTAATTAGTTTTTGTCTCTTTTTTTTCCTTATATTTTATAAAAGTTTAATTATATATATTTTATAGATTAATTTATATCTAGTATTTTAAGTACTTAAATTCCATACCAAAATTTTGGAAATGCTGTAAAAAAAAGAGAGCAAAAAAAACCTACAAAAAGTATTCAAAATATTTGTAATCGCAAAAACTAAGAAATTAACGCGTCAGATAACTCATCTCTTATATCTAATTCATCCTTAACTCATCTAGCAGTATAGGTGTTATACATGGCATTAAAGAATCTACGAAGTCTTTCAAATAAGCTACCGAAGAATGAATTTTTGACGAGTTTTATCAAACCAGTATCATTAGAACCTGTTAATTCGAACGAAGTGAAGAACCATGAATCAATATATTCAAATTTCAAAGCATCATCACAAACAACATTACCAACGACTATTCCAAGGAATGTGGAATCACCATACAAATTTCAATCAAAATACAATCAAGATGTGCTGTATATCAAGATCCCAAGATTATCAATAACCAAATTATTAACCAGAAATTGGTGTGAATTACAAAAAATGTATGAAATTTATCAAGGATCAAGACTAAAAGAACCCACAAAACAGATGAAGTTGGGTAGTGATCATCACGAGATGTTAGAATTGAGTACACATGAACTCAAAGACATGACAGGAGTAAAGGAGTTTATAAATACGTTAGTGACGGAGGACAATGAATTTATTAGCGTTGGAGAAGTAGAATCAAAATTAAGTGAAGAATGGTTAGATAAGATAATTAATAGAATATTCACATTGGTTACTACTGGGTATGCACGAGAAGTTTTAGTACACGGATACATTAATTTTGAAAAACGAGATTTTTTACGAACTTTTGAAAACGTTAAGGAAGAAGATAAGATTTTAGTTAGTGGTATAATTGATTATTTAAAGATTAGGGGTGATAATTTTGAGTTATTTGATGAGATCAATTATTACTTACAACAAACCGAATTCAAGGTTGATAATTTTTTAGAAGAGGTTACTGAAATCATCAAGAAGTATCAAATTGATAATACGTTAGTTGTTGGAGAGATCAAGACCCGATCATTCAATTCAATACCGGCGCAAGAATCCGTGATAAGAGGAGCCAAACTACAAGTATCTTATTATAAGAAATTATTAGAGATATTATCAGTAGACGAACAATTTAGTTATGAGATGATGATAACCAATGCTTCGAAAAGGTATATGAATCTTGATCAACCAATTGGGTTACAACAAGTATTGATAATGTTATTGAAACATCCACAATTGGTTAAAGAAGATTTCATCAAACTTGCCACTGGAGAAGATCTTAATTTTGAAATGGTTGATAAGAATCGAATTCCCATTCAGAATTACGGACTCGGTAAGCTTTTAACTAGTGACGAAGTAATTAATGAATTAGAAATGAAATTAAAGAATGAAACCTGGTGGGATTCAAATGTATCTATTAGATCAATTATAGCTACTGAATTATTAAAAGATTGGAAATATCCCTTAACAATAAGATACTTTGCCATGAGAAGTAGTCAATTCTACAACTTAATTAAGAATATCCCCAATGATGATACCTTAAGTATTGAGTATCATAATTCCAAAACGGGTAACACGATTAGACGTATAAATTTCAAGTATGATGAAAATGAATTACAACAAGAATTAATCAATTCTTGTGATTTTTGGAATGGCAATAAGAAAATTCCTGATCGAGTTGATGATTTAGATAAGTGTAAGTATTGTGAATTTAAAGAAATTTGTGAAATTCCTAGAATGAATGGAGAAAAAATTGATAACAAAACAGTTGGAATGTTAATTAATGATTTTTTAGCTAAAAATTAAACAAAAATGAGATGTACAACATCATCAAAAGAATTCAATTCACATAAGTTAATCTCGAGAGATTTAAATTGATTCTTCTGCAGACGTTCCAAATATAATTTATGGGAATCGTTTACCACAATATACCTTTTTTTGATGGCGTATACGTGGTGATAAGTCCCAAGTTACTACAGAAAGAGAAGAGTGGGTATTTATATGTATATTAGATTATATTACGATGATGATAAAGTAGTTGATGTAGTTGATGTAAAAGTAGTTGATATTCTTTTTATGGACTGCGGTGGGCACTTTCCTCTTTTTTTTTTTCGTTTGAAGAAACGGGCCCGTTACCCGGCCTCAAGGGTTAGGGCTGCATTCACGTTGTCTACTCGTTAAGCGTATTGGATCTGGTTAGAGGGTATGCGGTTAACTATTACAATACGCCCGAATTATTCCTATACTGTACTACGGTGTAAGTTATAACTTATAACTATAACTACTTATAGCTTACAACTATTATAGCTTGTATCTTCGTTTGTTGTTAGTGTAGGTAGGCTCCGGACATTAAAGTGCGGTTTTTGCCCGCTCCACACGACCTGTGCCTGTCTGCCCAATAATAAGCAGCATAATTCCAGTGGGGATTACGTAACCACAAAAAAAAAAAAAAAAAAAAAAAAAAAAAAAAAAAAAAAAAGGGGTCGTGCGCGTGCCCAAGACAAGAATAAGCATTTTTTAAGCTCAGACTCCGAAATCTGGGGTTGTTGCTCAACCGGCCCCAAAACGAGTCTATTGACCAATTAACCGCAACAATAACAATAGTGGTGTAGAGTGGGGGTTGGCATGATCTAACTCCATGACATAGACATTACCATGAATTGACCATGTCATATAGACATTACCATGGCATTGGCATAGTCATAGATAGACATAGATATAGACGTAGACGTTGACATATAGACATATACATAGATATAGACAGACATAGACTTAAGCATATACATAGACTTAAGCATATACAAAGACTTAAGCATACACTGTAGTCAATAATTATCAACCAATGATATCGATGGGTTAATGTCCGGTGGAAAATAAAGTATGGGGTTTCACAATGTTCCGCTGTACCTCACACTCCGAGGTACTTTCAGGTTATTCATTCTCACTCTTCGGAGTCACGGAGACGAACAGCACCCACCGTACACACATTGGGTATTACCCACCTCCTAGTACCAGAGGTACGAATTGTAGTAGTGGGTACCTCATGTAGTGGTGGTGGCCGTTTGGACTAAAATAAATGCGCCGGCAGATTTATTGGCGTGGTAAAACGCAGCAAGGGTGGATTCCGAGGTCGCACGCTGATTGGTCAATGGCACTTTTTTGTTTTTTCTTCCCATTTTTCAAATGCTTTATATCCCTGTGGACGAAAGTGGTTCAACCCCTTTACAATTACAATTATACCTCTACTTTTCCACTATTAATCTACTTAATCCAATTAAGGATTCAATGGGATTGAACTGAAATCAATGGGTATTACGGACAATTTTCCACAGTTTTTTTCATTATGCTTCCCGCGTTGAATTAACATGAACTTTTTGTCTTTGTCTTTTTTCTTTTTTTTTGGCTTTTTGGCTTTTTGGTTTGTTCTTTTTTTGTGACCATTTTGCTTTTCTTCGGCTCAAAATTTATTATTTATATAGATTGATTTCCTCCTTCTTTTAAATTCACTCGTTCTCTTTTTCTTCTCTTGAAAGGTTTTTTTTCTTTTTTTATAATATAATTTTTTATCTTTTCTTGAATTAATTCAATTATGTCTGCTCTCCGCTCATTTCAAACTGCTCAGCGTTCTTCCCTTTTGGCCAAACGTGTTTTTGGTAACGTTCGTACTTATGCTACTGCCGAACCTGTATGTGTACCCCTTACTTTTACTTATCCTGATTCATTTTACTAACTCTTATCATAGACTTTAAAAGCCCGTTTGGAAGAACTCTTACCTGAAAAATTGGAAGAAAAGAAACAATTATTAAAAGAACACGGTAAAACTGTATGTATATTCCCAATTGAATTGGATCATGATCATGATCAGGTATAGGCTTGTGATAATGTCCTAGGCTTATGCTCATAGAACTTGTGCTTATACATCGTGTATACATCTTATAAGCATAAACCCTATAAGCATACATCCTATAAGCATATTATAAGCATATGACCGTGAATCACTATTCAATTCTATTTGCAAAATTTCATTGTTGCTCGGACTTGTTTTCCCTTCAGTCTTTGTTCGCACAGCTATAATTCGGCTTCTGCTTCTTTTTTTTTTTTTGTTAGTGGAAGGAATAAATCGGAAACTTTAGATTTTGGCGCACACTACCAAATCTGGGGAATGAAGGAATTTTTTTGCAAATATTCTCTTAGTCGTGGGATACTAACAAATTGTAATGTTTTAGGTTATTGGTGAAGTTTTATTGGAACAAGCTTATGGTGGTATGCGTGGTATCAAAGGTTTAGTTTGGGAAGGTTCTGTTTTGGATCCAATCGAAGGTATTAGGTTCAGAGGTCGTACCATTCCAGATATTCAACAACAATTACCAAAAGCTCCAGGTGGAAATGAACCATTACCAGAAGCTTTGTTTTGGTTATTATTAACCGGTGAAGTTCCTTCTGAAGCTCAAACCAAGGCTTTTTCTGAAGAATTGGCTGCTAGATCTGCTTTACCAAAACACGTTGAAGAATTGATTGATCGTTCTCCAAGTCATTTACATCCAATGGCTCAATTCTCCATTGCTATTACTGCTTTGGAATCTGAATCTCAATTTGCTAAAGCTTATGCTAAAGGTGCTCATAAGTCTGATTACTGGAAATATACTTATGAAGATTCCATTGATTTATTAGCTAAATTACCAAATATTGCTGCCAGAATTTATAGAAATGTTTTCAAAGATGGTAAATTGGGTCAAGTTGATCCTTCTTTGGATTATGGTGCTAATTTGGCCAATTTATTAGGTTATGGTGAAAATAAAGAATTCTTGGAATTGATTAGATTATACTTGACTATTCATTCCGATCATGAAGGTGGTAACGTTTCTGCTCACACTACTCATTTGGTTGGTTCCGCCTTATCATCTCCTTTCCTCTCCTTATCTGCTGGTCTTAATGGTTTAGCCGGTCCATTACACGGTCGTGCTAATCAAGAAGTTTTGGAATGGTTATTCAAATTAAAAGATGACTTGAAGGGTGATCACTCTAAAGAAGCCATTGAAAAATACTTGTGGGATACTTTAAATAGTGGCCGTGTTGTTCCAGGTTATGGTCATGCTGTTTTAAGAAAGACCGATCCAAGATATACTGCTCAAAGAGAATTTGCTTTGAAACATATGCCAGATTATGATTTATTCACTTTGGTTTCAAATATTTATGAAGTCGCTCCAGGTGTTTTAACCAAACACGGTAAAACTAAGAACCCATGGCCAAATGTGGATTCTCACTCTGGTGTTTTATTACAATACTACGGTTTAACTGAAGAATCCTTCTACACTGTCTTATTCGGTGTTGCTAGAGCTTTTGGTGTCTTACCTCAATTAATCTTAGATAGAGGTTTAGGTTTACCAATTGAAAGACCAAAATCTTTCTCTACTGAAAAATACATTGAATTAGTTAAAAACATTGGTAAATAAGTTTTTTAATTAATATTTATTGTGAAAATAAACAAAAAGACTTAAAATCCTTTTTTCTTTAAATATATATGTCCGTACTTTAGCAAATTTTAGATCTAAGTTATTTCAAAATAACATTGTAAACTGTATTAAAAGAGTTGAGTCCCTAAATTCTTCAAATAAATTGGCTTTATATCGCAGTGTGCGAAATTTTTCACCAGTTTTTTTCTAGTTACTTTTTTATTGATTTTTTTTTTTTGTTTGAATAATTTTTCACTTCGTTATTAGGTTGTTGCCCCAAAACAATTATGCTTCGACCAACAAGACAAATCAGCACTTCAAAGTTTCGTCTATCTGAGAAGATCTCCTACTCAAAAACTTTACAGCTTCCTCAAACTACTTTTGGCCCGAGATCTCCAAGAGGCGATGATCGTACTCGATTGATTAATCAAATCAGTAACGAATTATATGATTGGCAACTCAGTCGTTCAACCTATCTGAAAAACTTTACATTACATGATGGTCCACCATATGCAAATGGTGACCTACATTTAGGACACGCCTTGAATAAGATTTTAAAGGATATTATAAACAGATTTGAATTAATTTATAATGACTCAAAAGTTAATTATAAACCAGGTTGGGATTGTCATGGATTACCAATAGAAATGAAAGCATTACAATCAATAAAACCTAACAAGTTACAGGAAATCAAACCGGCTGAAATTAGAAAAATTTGTAGGGATTTAGCACAACTGATGATTGATTTACAAAAAAATCAATTCAAGGAATTTGGTATAATGACTGATTTTGATAAACCGTATGTTACAATGCATCATGATTATGAAATAAATCAACTAAATGTTTTTTTGAAATTAATGGAAAATGGCCTTTTATCAAGACAATTGAAACCTGTTTGGTGGGGGTGCCAAACTCAAACTGCTTTAGCTGAAGCTGAATTAGAATATAATCCAAATCATAAATCAGTTGCAATTTTTGTTAAATTTCCTTCATCATCTACTAAACTCAAAGAAAGATTTAACTTGAGCGATCAAGACAAATTATCATTACTCATTTGGACTTCAACTCCTTGGACAATCCCTGCAAATCAAGCGATCTGTGTTAATGAAAATTTGAACTACGCAATTATTCATGATTCAAGTACAAATGAATATCTTGTCGTTGCAGCAGATTTAGTTGATGAGATATTGAACCATAACGATAAGTTTGTTAGAACCGACTCTCCAATTTTAACTGGTACAGACTTAATCAATACAACTTATTTGAACCCAGCTTCAAAATCAAATAAAAACTATCCTATATTCCATGGTGATCATGTTACTTCCACCGCCGGGTCTGGTTTAGTTCATACTGCTCCAGCTCATGGTGGTGAAGATTACTTAATTGGCCGTAAATATCAACTTCCAATTTTATCATCAGTTGATGATAAAGGTCAATTTCTTGGTGATAATATACCACCTGGTTTTCAAACATTGAATGGGGTTGAAGCAAATTCTAAAACAGGTATTTGGTCAACCATTGATTTATTAAGCGAAAACAATATGATTTATAATATCAATAAAAATTATAAACACTCATATCCATATGATTGGAGGTCTAAAAAACCAGTCATTCAAAGGGCTACACCTCAATGGTTCATAAATGTTGGTAAAATTAAATCAACTGCTATCAAAGCTTTAGAAATGGTCACATTTATTCCTGAATCCGGAAAAAATAGATTACCTTCATTTATAAATAATAGAAATGAATGGTGCATTTCAAGGCAAAGAACTTGGGGTGTACCTTTACCAATAGTTTATAATAAATCAACTGGTGAGCCAATCGAAGATATAGAAGTTGTGAAACACATTATTGAAAAAATTAATGAATTGGGTACTGATCAATGGTTCATTGAAGAAAATGAAAACATTAACAGATGGTTACCTCTGAATATTGACGGCTCAAATTATGTTAAAGGTAAAGATACAATGGATGTTTGGTTTGATTCAGGTACTTCGTGGACAACCTTAAAGTCAGCAGATGATGATAAACCCTTGGCTGATATTTATTTGGAAGGCAGTGATCAACATCGTGGATGGTTTCAGTCATCATTATTAAATAAAATTATATCATCTGGTGAAAATGGTGAGAGTTTCAAACCGGTCGCACCATATTCAAAGATCATTACCCATGGTTTTACGTTGGACGTAAAGAATGATAAAATGTCAAAGTCCAAGGGTAATGTAATTGCACCTCAACAAGTTATAAATGGTGGTGGTAAACCTTCATTACCAGCATTAGGTACTGATGGTTTAAGATTATGGGTTAGTTCATCTAATTATGCTCAAGATGTTAATGTAAGTACCGAGATTTTATCAAGAGTCCTGGAGAATGTTAAAAAATTGAGACTTACAATAAAATATTTCTTAGGAAATTTAGCAAGTTTTGATCCTATTAAAAATGAAGTTGAATATAATGATTTAAATCCTTTAGATAAATGGGCACTTTCAAGATTATTTCAATTACAAAAATCCGTAATTAAAAATTATGAAACTCATAACTTTCAAAGAGTTGTTAAAGATTTAAGCCATCATATGAACACTGATTTAAGTTCTACTTATTTCCATATTTCCAAAGATTGTTTATATACTGATTCTATTGATTCGACTTGTAGAAGAGGTATTCAAACAGTTTTATATCATTCATTAAAAACCTATATTGGTTTATTAGCCCCAATTCAACCATTATTAGCTCAAGAAACATGGTCACATTTCACCCAACTATTTAAATACAATGAGACTTCACCATTTATGATGAACTGGTCAAATTTTTATGAATTACCAACAAAATTTCAAAATGACAATATTGAAAAAGATTTTAAACTAATTTGGGAAATTCAAAACCATGTCTATAAAAACTTAGAACAATTGAAATCAAATGGTTCTTATAAGAATAAATTAGAAACTCAAGTTATTTTGACAGCAAGTGAAGATTCATTCATAAAGACTTTACTTGAGACTCATCAACCGTATTTAGACGACTATTTCTTGGTTTCAAAAGTCGATGTTAATCCTCAAGAATCCGCTGATGAAGGTGCTGCATTTAATCAATCATTCACGATCAACCTAGCAAATGATGAAGAGGTTAAGGTTAACATTCTACCATCCCCTCATCATAAGTGTCCTAGATGCTGGAAATTCATTGCTGAAGAACATGACCATTTATGCGGAAAATGTGATTCAGTTGTAAATAATTAAGATTGTATATTAGTTCTTTAAATTTACTTTTCTCTCTTGTACATAAATTATAAAAATAAAGATTTTGCTGATTTTTCGCAATCGGTATACCCAGATCTGACTGTTTGTCCACCAAACACGACACGCCTAATCGACCAAACGCACATGCCAAAGGTCGGGCCGCGCGGACCCCTTCAGCGGGCCCAACATGGTGTTGTGGTGTATGGATCTTGTTGCAGACGGCAAACCTCGGATCTCAGAAAAAAAAAACATATGACAATAAATCATAACTCATTTCTAACAATCCGGTTCCGGTTCATATTTTTAATTTACTTCAGCTCGTAATAAAATATATAAACTATCTCTCTGATTATTTCTTTTATGCCGTAACCATTGAAACTTCAAAAAAAAATTACTTACTACAACAGTCAGAATTGGCAACCCAAGCTATCCAATCCATCGAGAGTAAATCAACTGGTATAGAAATCACAATCTATTTATTTAATCAATATTACTTTTTTGGCTTTTTGTTGTGTTTTTTTTTATTCAAAAGATGGGGCCGCGCACGCGCGCACCACAAAATCAAAAACTATATAAAGCGAGCAATATCCAGAAAAAAAAAAATTTTTCGAGGGTTTTTTTTCTAGCAAGACAAAACAGAAAAATCTGAAACATCACAGCTATAAAACAGCAATATCCAAAGACAATTGCATCCACAAACAATTATATCCAGAGACAATTCATGATATTATCTTAACAAAAGCTATAATAAGTGAATATATTATACAATATGAGTTCGCTCGCGCTGCGGAAAGCTCGCAACTATACTGAAGCGAAGGAAAGTTTGGACGCGAAATATCTATCGCTTTTGGCTGATAAAGATAAGACATATGATCTAGAGGATGAAGAGTCGCTAAACATCAATGTTTCTAAAGGTCTAGAGCTTTTGAACGAAATGGATAGAATCTTTTACCATTTCAATGCTCTCAAATCCTATTTTGATGTTTCAAAAAAGGAATTGAAAACAGAAGAAAAACAATTGATTTATGATATGAGCAAGTATCAGGAGCGGTTGGAAAAATTAATGCCCATCGCCGAAATCATCACTTGTATTCCTGATATGGCTATTCTTAGACGTGAGTCTCGTGAAAATGCAAAAGAAGCTGGTAAAGTTACCTTTCAATTGGAGCAATCTGGTGTTGATAGTTCAACGTTCTATTCGGGTGGTGACCCCCCTCAATCGAGAACCCTTGAAGAATTGGGATTCGAACCTACCAAAAAAACAAAACAGAAGTCATCTAATTCCTCGATATCAAAACCGAAATCGAAACGTATACAGATACAAACCCCATCTAATGTTATTCCCACTCATTCCGCAAATAACTCTTTTGCAGCTTCAAGAATTAATCCGATTCAATCCGCAGTGGCTACACAGCTAAGGACACCCATTTCTAATCCTGCACGGGGAGCTGTAGCTGTGTCCAATAATGATCACCGGAAGAAATCTATTAAGCCAACTGAACCAGTTCAGAGCACCCGTGTTGATTCCGACGAACTGCTTATTAGACAAAGCAGATCTAGAGCAGCCCGTAAGCTTTTACGTTCAAGATCAGGAAAATCCACTAAAACCCACAAATTAGCATCACAGCCACCCGAGATTATCGTTCTAGATGATTCATCAGAACCTTCAAGATCAGCTAGTCCTATCCCGAAAGCTTCTGAGCCTCAAACTGGGAATTACCCGGGCCAAACACAGCATGTTCCAAGCAAGACTTCCAAACCACAACGAAATTCATCTACCGAACTTGGCTCCCCGTCATTGTTTGTAGCTTCCGGGGAACATGAGAATTCCCAACAAAGTACTCCAACTGTCGACACATTCGAGCCTAACTCACCCGTTACACGCACTGAACCTACTTATACTGAGATTTCAGCTTCACCCTCCCATAACTCGGATGCTAGTGCAGTAAGTAGACCTCTTATCGATAGGTTCTCTTCTTCGACTTCCACCAATAGTGGCAATAACGAAGTATCAAATGTGGAAACCCAGCCTGTCGTCGTTCTGAAACAAAGCAAAGAAGTTTTAAATGCTTCTGAAACTGTACATGACGCCCCCTTGAGTACTCCTGCTAAAAGAAGGGGTGCACGTGACTTGGAAATGCCAGACGCTAAGCGCTCTTTGAGATCTTTCCTGGGTATTGAAAAGTGGACTGGAGATCACGTGAACTGTCTTGCGGATGCTTTTTACAGACCATATACAGGGCTGAATGAGGATATCATAAGGCTTTTCCGTGAGAAGTTTAGCGTTCTTCTAGATAGAAGAAATGCTGCTTATTTGGCCTCGCATTATGGGTTTAGAAATGTTCTATTCCTTAGGTATAATATTGCATTTGATCTGGTTTATCGTGTGGGTTCCCCTAATAATATGGACCACGGTAAAGCTATTTTGGAACATATGCACAAACAGGGATGTAACGTTGACTTGGATTATATTAATGACGGAATGAATTTCCGTTCCCTCCTATATAAGCTGTTCGGTACCGTTAAGGAGCCTTCCTCGAATTATATTACTACTGTTGTTAAATTTTACGTGAAAGTTTATCTGAATGAAGCAACTGCTATTTTGAAGCAGAACTTTGACCCGGATATTAGTACTGATAACCCTCGTAATATTGCATCTCCGGTCCTCGGCGAGCCCTCGGGATCTCGAAACTCTGTCAAAACGCTCAAGACAACCACTTTGAACAGCGATAATACCCCTGACGACATTAATACCGATCACAGCGAAGATATTGAGGTGATTTCTCACACCACTATCGTTACCGGGAAAGGGCTCGTTGATTCCGGAAGTGTGCCCTCGGAATTCACTTCCGATATTGAAAGTAACGGTGATAATATCGTTCGTGAATTCGAAACGCGTTCAATTAGTCAACAAACTGCTAATAGAAATGAAAGAATTGCGAAGGCTGCTGCTTCTGCGTTACGTGATTCTGTATGCATAGAAACGACCGGTCCTACTCACGAGGCATTGTTGAATCGAGCAAGAAAAGCGAGCAAACAATCACCAGTCGAGCTTACTTTGCAGGTTACGTCTGGCACACCTTCGAATAAACCCCACATTAATGAAAGCACACCTAGCTTTGATTCGGCAACAAGCTCGTCTGAAGTTACTGAAAAGTTCCATCCTGAGTCATCTAAACCAAGTCAACGTTCGCAAGTCCCTGATCCAACGCAAAAGCGTCCAAATCCTAAAGCGACAGATGGCTTGTTTGTTACGTCAAATCCCAAATCTGGTGAGAACCATAACAAAGAGACGAATACAGATATCAGACCGCCAAAGACCCAATTCAATTGGACCCGTGAATGTGTCATGGCTCTCAAAGAAGCTGATGTACTGCTTGCAGTTGATAGTCCAAGAAAGAAATACATTCAATTCATTAGACGTAACACGGGTCTTTCAATTCCATGGCCAGCCATTGAAGCGAAATTGAAAGAATTACATGGGGCTCATTCGAATGGGGTTTCAAATGGTAGCAAAAGGAACGCGGCAGAAGCTTTTAAAAGCTCAAATAGCCAACTGGCTGTCAGTGCATATAGTAGACACTTTGCTACATCTGAATCTCATGACGCAACTCATATTCAATTTGCTGGTCAACAAAGGCGTATATCTGACCCCAGCAGGATTTCCCTTGAAGCAGAAAGTGCCAGTCAAAGTAAACAAGCAAGTGAAGTTGCCAAAGGTATCAAACGTGGGATATCGAAATACGATAGATATGTACCGAATTATGACCAGAGCATTAGTGGTGACCAAGAAGGTAATCACAAACCAGTCCGCCCAGTATATGACTCATATAGGCCAAGCTACCCCGTGGATAAAGAGGGTAGTGACATCGATAAGAACTCAACGATTTCTGGTTCTAGGCCATCAGAAAGCAGAAGAATACTGTTGAGTGATTCTTTGAGTAGCTCTAAGCCTAAGGTGGGACCTGCGAATGAGTACGAAGAGCTTATTCATCGAATGCAGGTTAGTGAAAAGCCTGACACTTATTACGAAAGAAAATTTGACGGTTTAAAGCTGAAGTTTTGGACTTTTGAGATGAATAAGGTCTTGGTTTCAACAGTAGAGTTTATGGCTGATTCGCATCCTGAACTAAGCAGTGTCACTGTCAGGGTTGTTAAATCTAACTTGGTCAAAGTGATTTCATTAAGAATACTCAGACAGTTTCAAATTCAAATTGACCCAAAACCTATTAAGAGTAGATTGTTGCACCTAATGGAGCTAGATGTTTTTGATAATTCAGGTTGTAAATTGTTGAACGATTTTTGTCTTAATGAATAAGCTTCTGGGACAGTATCCAGTTTACTTGATTGTCAGTTGGGCACATAATACACCGAACTCTAATTCGGCATAGCTTATAAATGATTAATTATTTAATTAGTATTGTGATTCCTATACGCAGGAACTAGGTAATGTTGATCTCTTGATCACCCAATGTAAAGCTAAGCTAGTCTATAAGAAGCAAGTACTGAAGAATATAAACATAATGAACGCGCTTGTAATTTTATCTATCCATGTCCTTTAGGGTATCGCTTTTCCAGTGCCTTCTTGCTATGTTCTTGTTTTCGATTACTTTAAAGGACTACCATCCTTCGTTTTTCATTAAGACACAAATGATTTTTTTCGAATTTCTCAAAATTATCACAAATTTCGCAAAAAGTTGCAGTTTGAATTTTTACTGCAACAACAATCGAAGCATATTAATCAATAGTTTTAAGTATGAAAGCCAATTGAAAGACTGTTGATATCACTACAACAGCATGATATCGTTACTAAATATTATACATTCTATTACATTACATAAAAAGAAAAAAAAGAAAATGATGAAAAATAAAAATAATTCGTTAGATTAAAGAATAATACATTTTGTCGATGACTATCTCTTACCGCTCATCAACTGAGTTAACAATTGAGAACTTGAAGAAGGATTAGCAGCAGGTGCAGGTTGTTGATATTGTGCAGAATATTGGCCATTATTAGATTGTGAGGTAGCTGGAGCTTGAGGTCCAACATTTTTAGCACCAGCAGCAGCAGATGCAGTTGCGGCGTTGAATAAGCCTGGAGGTGGAGGAGTTGAAGTATTGGCAGAACGTTCATTCATTCTCAAAACATTAATTTGAGCTTGAATTTGAGATGGGGTTTGAGATGCTGAATGTTGTTGAGCTTGCTGTTGATGTTGTTGTTGTTGAACAGCTTGTTGTTGTTGAAGCTGTTGTAACAATAATAGTTGTTGTTGTTGCTCTAATAATTTCTTCTGTTGTTCCATTTGTAATTGTTGTAAATGAGTAGAAGTTAATTGAGGAGTTTTGTTTAGTTGAACTTGTTGACTAGCTTGTTGAGCTTGTTGTTGAGCTTGTTGTTGCTGTTGTTGTAATTGAACTTGTTGTTGTAATAAAGATTGTTGTTGAGTAATTGGGTGATTTTGATATGCTAAATGATAATTTTTAATAGGTCTCAAAATGAATCTTTCAATTACTTGACGTGCCAAAAGCTTCTCATCATCTAATTTAGTATTGTTTGGGTATTCAGTACTTGAATCAAAAACAAACAATGGTAAAAACTTAGAATCGTCATTCAAATTTTCTGATAAGTTATTAAAATGGACTTTCAATTTTTCTTTCTTCTCACTTAATCCTTTCAAATAAGAAGTAGTTTCTTCAATGAAGTGGATTGCAGAATCATCATCAATGTCAATATCATCTGGTAATAAAATGTTGTCTTTATTTGATTTTGAATTTTTCAATTTTTGCTTGCTGTCTTTTCTAGCTTGTTTTTGTTCTTTGAAAATTTCTCCTAAAGTTGGGAAAGCAGCTGCATTAGCTAAAGGAACATTATTATTAACAGATGGTGATGCACTTGCAGACGTAGTACCTTTCGCCCAATGAGCAGTAACAGGTAAAATAGGACCTGATGTTGTTGAAGGAACTTGATTGTTGGTAGTTGTAGTGTTATTAGTGTTAATAGCTGTAGAGCCTGATACTGAGCCAGTATTCGAGTTGGAAGTAGTTATATAATCATTATTATTGTCACCACTGGACATATAATTATGATCATCATCATCCGAATGAATGGTTTCTTCATCAGTATTATAACCATTATTAGATGGTCTATTATTACCAGACAAACCCATCATACCCATTTTAATACCTTGTTGAGTAGACAAGTCTTTTCTGGTATATGAATCAGCCTCTTCACCTGGTTCATGTAAGAACATGCAATTTGGATTTGGACAAGGGTGACCTCTTAAATAAGATGAACAATATTTGGTAGTACCATGAGCGGCTCTTAAAATTCTACCATCACATAATGAACCGTCCAATTCATTGATACATTTCAAAGCATCTTCCTTCTTTGCGAATGTAACATAGACAACCAAACCAGGGTTTTGATGATGATGACCATTTGTATTACCACTGGAAGGATTTGGAGCTTTTCTATTAATGACAATTTTCAGAATCTTACCGTATTGACCGAAATATCTATCAGATCTTAGAATAGAATGCAAATCATCGGGGTTACATGGAGGATTTAATCCAGTAACATAAACCAAATTTTTTTGAACAACTCTTAAACCAGCAAGATGTTTTTTATTTGCCATTTCAGTTTCTTTCTTTTCTTTTTCACGTTGTTTCTTTTCACGATCACGTTTTTCTCTTTTCAATTGTTGTATTCTGTATTCATCAGCACTAATTGATTTATATTCAACGCTTTCGTCATCATATAATCTTCTACAACCAGGGCATCTTCCATTTAATTCAGGATTCTGCCTAATATTGTTATAACAAAATTGACAAATTTGATAGCCACAAGGACATGGTTTGAAGTTTTTATCAGAAATGTCCATTTCTTCCACACATAATGGACAGAACTCTTCTTCTTCGTCGCTAATAAAGGAATCGTCGCTTGGTACCATGATTGATTATGATTTTTGATTGATTTGTATAAGTTTTTTTTTTCTTCTTTCAAAAAAAAAGGTAAGTTTGACCTGGATTATTAATCACAAAAAGGAGGGGAATACTCGAAATAAATTAGAACAAGTAATAGTAGAAAGTCAAATGGATAACTGATCGGCTCTGGAGGATTATACCTTGTGAATAGATCAACTTATTTTGATTTAAATTTAATGATTGTAATTATACTTCTACTGGAAAGAATGGAGTTCAACTTTTAATGATTTTCTCTTCTGCTAGCACTTTTTTTTTGTTTTTTCTCTGAGAACCTTTGGGAAAATCGAGTATATACAGGATATTCAAGATTACCTAACATTTGCTTACATAAGCGCACGGTATACGATTACATAATCAACAATTTTCTACTTTTTTTTTTTTTTTTTTTTAACGTGATTTTTTTTTTTTTTTTTCTTTTTAGTCAAAATTTACCGTCAACAGCTTATCAAGGTCTTTGAATCAATCGATATATAAAATGTCTTTCGTTACTGAATTGTGGCAATCTGTATTCACTCCTGGCACGTCACCAGCGTTGCTTAAAGCAACACACGCGTCATTTATACTTTTGATATTATCATTAATATGGTTGATTTATCTTAGTGGATCAATCCATTTTATTAATTTACTTGTAATTGCTGTATTATTATACGCAGCAGTTATATGGTTTGTGAATGAGTTAGAACAAGCTAAATTGAAGAGTAATGCTGAAGTTGACAAAGAAGGAGAACAACCACAGGAAGAAGCTGAAGAATCTGAAAAATCTGAAAAAGCTGCTAAATCGAGCTCAATTGCTGATTCTAAAGTTGGTAATTCTCTAACCAGAAAAAGAAAAGTGTAATAGATTTATAAATACTCCATGTATATAACGCATTCAATAGAACAAATACATTTAGCAAATTAAAGTAAGGTACTTGTAGTCTATACAGTTAATCAGCAATAGCTACCGCAATGTGATTGCAATATGGAGGGCAAAAAAAGGTCAAAAAAGAAGGCCAAAAAAAAATAAAAAAAAAAAAAAAAAACAGTATGAAAAAGAAGCCAGAACTACACGATTAAAATCTTACAATCGCCAATGAGTTTCCGATTTGCATTGAAGCAATATATTGACAATCCTCTGGACTATCCCGATACTGTTTTATTCTATGACGATGATGTAGTTATTATCAAGGACAAATTTCCCAAATCAATACGACATTATCTAGTCTTAGCGCGTAACGGCTCAGTTTCCATGATCCATCCATTGGAGGTATTCACTCAGAAGCCCGAGGTTTATTCGATGATTCTGAAATATATTGACCAGACGAAACAATTACTAGTTGAAAGTTTAGTCAAGTCAAGATTAGTCTCATTTGAATCCCGAGATGAATTAGCTAAGAAGGAATTTGCCAATACTTTTATTCAAGTTGGTATACATTCAATACCCTCAATGAACAATTTACACGTTCATGTGATGACCAAAGACTTCAATCTGGAAAGGTTGAAAAATAAAAAGCATTACAATTCATTTACCACTGACTTTTTTGTTGATTGGGATAAGTTAGATCCAGATTTACTTCAATCCAATATCAATTATGATTCAGAAAGTCATAGCGAAAGCGAAACTGAATCTGATTCCGGAAGTGGTCTAAATGAAAATTATTTGGAAAGAGATGAACACAAGTTAGCCGCTTTGATAAAAGAAAGTCCATTGATTTGTACTTATTGTGGTAGACATTTTAATAACCAATTAAAACTACTCAAAGATCATTTATCCCGAGAATTTGAAAATAAGTTTAATGTGGAGAAAGGTTTTAATGATCTACCAAATACTTTCTAACCCAAACATTGAATAATTTTCTTGAACTCCCAACAATCGTGGTCAACTTAGTAACCCAATTGGAAAATTAATTTAATAATAATCATATTATCAAGCTAGCATATTTTCTTAAAAAATATATATGGCCTTTGATTTCGTTATCCCTTTTTGTTATCCCCAATAATACGGAATTTTCCTTAGAAGAACCATCTGGTCATGGAAAAACTTTCATATAATGGAAAAACTTCAAATCATGGAAAAATTGACAATCCGAAAGGTGGTGGATTAATTTAACGAGAAAGATTCACAACAACGGTCTATTGCTGGATTAATTGAAAAGCGAGAAAGATTCACAACAACGATCTATTGCTAGATTAATTTGAAGAGGTCAGGCCTCAACATTAGTAAACCTGCTCATGAAACAGAACCTTAAAATAGGCCAACAAACAAAAACGAACAAGAACAAGGATTATAACTGAAAACCTAAAACGCAAAATCACGTCACAATATAGATGAGTTTATAAGTGCTATAACAGAAGGTCCTTACATGTGCTTATCATAACAGTAGTCCTTACAATTCAAAGATTAAAAATAAACTTGTTGAAAGCAATGGTGGGGTCAATACAGTTACGAAACAAATATCTGTTGAGAGAGTTAAAATGGTGGTGGTCTTTCTGTTTGCCTTGCTTAACCTGGTTACCCCATGGAGTCGAAGTGGAGAGACTTTTCTTGTTCTTGTCCTTTCATTGGTTAATTACAATTCACAATGTAGTGTTTCTTAAGTCCAAAAAGTCCATTACTGATAATTTAGTAACCATTAATCCTGGATTTTCCTGTACAGCTAACTCCCGCAGGCTGTCATTCCCAATTGTTGGGGTTTGTGTAATGGGGTAATTTCAAGGAAAATACTTTTTCCGGGCGTGCGGGTTAGTAATGCCAAAGATCAGATTCAGAAGATCATAAGATCATACCAAAAGATCACAAGATTATCTCATACAGGCTATCATATAGAGGCTATCTCATGGTGGTTCTCTCATAACATAGGAGTAGATACCAAACAGTAGTTTATGTGATAGTGTTGTTAAATATGAGGGTGTATTGTGAGATATTTTTTTCTTGCCTTTAGCGGAAAATCTCAATTGGGCAGATCCAATGAATAATCATTCAGCCGGTTCGTCAACTATCGTGCTTCAGATAATTTTAATTATTGGGGTTTTTCCTGTTACTGCGTTTTAGTTTCTTATTCCTGAGTTCTTGTCCTCTGGTCAAAATACGTACCCCAGGTACTTTATTGGTTTACTAACCATAATAATCCACGTATCTCCTAGTATTTTCAAATGCCGTGTTCCTACTCCTTACTCCATGGCCAACCTAAAACCAGAAAAAAACCCCAAAAAATGACAGGAAAAACCCACACTAGCATTCTTCTGCATCCTGCCAAATATGTGATTGTGTGATCTTTTGTATTGTCGGGGGGGCATGGGGGAAAGACGAGAGATTCTACGCGGAGTGGAGTACCCACAAGAAAAAGAAAAAAAAAAAATACATCTGTCTGGGGAACAAAATTTCGAACTTTGTGCATTATTTACAAATCAATAAACATAGCTTGACCTGGAGAAAGGAGTGGGGGACATGAGGTAATGACTGATAAAGATACATGATTTCTTTTTTATTTTGCTTATTGTCGGTTATGTCTTCCGCTCTACAGCTAATTTTTGCTTTGTTTGTCTTTTTAATTTTTTTTTCATTCATGGATTAACTTACTATATAATACCTTTGGCTTCCCCTTCAAAGTCTTTCAAATATTTGTTCAGTTTTTTTCTGTTCAACAAATCAACAACTTAACATGAGTCTTATGGAAACAAAAGCTACCGAAGAATTCTCTTCGGATATTAGTGACAATGAAAAAGATATCAAACATGATGAAACTTTTAATAAACTTGACGCTATTCAAATAGGTGATAACTTTGATTTTGATAAAGAGTTTGCCGAATTAGAAATTTTGGCTTCTGAAGCTAAACTGAAAAGAACCTTATTACAAAAAATTACCGGTCTTGAAGTTGAAATGAACTTTAATAATAAAAATCATATGGTTTGGTTGATGGGTGCTTTTGCTTCTGCTGCTGGTATGTTATCAGGTTTGGATCAATCTATTATTTCTGGTGCCTCAATTGGTATGACAAAATCTTTACATCTTAATGATCATGAAAATTCTTTAATCTCTTCTCTTATGCCTCTTGGTGCCGTTGGTGGTTCCTTTATTATTTCTCCATTGAATGAGTACTTGGGTCGTAAATTCTCCATCATTATTTCTTGTATTTGGTATACTGTTGGGGCTGCTATTTGTGCTGGTGCTCATTCTCATCATATGTTATACGCTGGTCGTTTCTGTTTGGGGGTTGGTATCGGTATTGAAGGTGGGGTTGGTGTTTACCTTGCTGAATCCGTTCCCGCTAACGTTAGAGGTAATATTGTTTCATTATATCAATTCAATATTGCTCTTGGTGAAGTCATTGGTTATGCGGTAAGTGCAATGTTTTACGATGTTAAAGGTGGTTGGAGATTTATGATGGGTTCTTCATTAATTTTCTCTACATTATTATTCTTTGGTATGTTTTTCTTACCAGAATCTCCAAGATATTTAGCTCATAAAGGTCGTTTTGGTGAAGCTTATTCCGTTTGGAAACGTTTAAGAGATATTTCTGATGATAAAAATAAAATTGAATTTTTAGAAATGAGACATGCTGCTTTACAAGAAGAAGAACGTAAAAAGCATGAATCAACTATCCAACTTTGGACTGATTTGTTTAGAATCCCAAGAAATCGTCGTGCTTTAATTTATGCTTTCATAATGGTTAGTCTTGGTCAATTAACTGGGGTTAATGCTGTTATGTACTATATGTCAACTTTAATGGCTAAGATTGGTTTTGATACTAAAAATTCCGTTTTTATGAGTTTAGTAGGTGGCGGATCTCTTTTAATTGGTACCATTCCTGCCATTTTATGGATGGATAGATTTGGTAGAAGAGTTTGGGGTATGAATATTGTTGGATTCTTTATCGGTTTGGTTCTCGTTGGTGTTGGTTATCTTTTCAATCCTATCACACAAAAAGCTGCCGCTGAAGGTATTTATCTTTCTGGTATTGTTTTATACTTTATGTTCTTTGGTGCTTATGCTACTTTAACCTGGGTCATCCCATCTGAATCTTTCGATTTAAGAACTAGATCTGTTGGTATGTCAATTTGTACTTGTATGGTTTACTTATGGTCTTTTACAGTTACGTACAACTTCACCCAAATGCAACAAGCAATGACTTATACTGGTTTAACCTTGGGTTTCTATGGTGGTATCGCTTTCCTTGGTTTTATTTACCAGGTCATTTTCATGCCAGAAACTAAAGATAAAACTTTAGAAGAAATCGATGATATCTTCTCCAGATCTGCATTTTCTATTGCTGGTGAAAACATAAGAAACATGAAGTCTTTTTGGAGAAAAAAGAAGGTTTAATAATTATGTATATTGTATTTAATGTAATGTCACGAAGCTTAATAGTAAATTAGTCTAATCTCTGTAGCTGTGTAGCATTTTTTGTAAATTGTAAATACACACTACTAAAAGATAAAAAAAAAAAAACAAAAAAAAATTGTGTTGCATAAAAAAATTCTAATCAGAGATGAAGCTTAGTTAACTTCAATATCGCCAGCAGTTTCAACATATTGTATCATGATCCACCGTATCTTGGGTAGCATATACCTATCTTCAATAGAACCTATCAATGAAAATGTGGACTTGCGTGCTCAGCATAATATCACACATATCCTTTCTGTGATACCGGGCCCTATCCCATCTCAGTATTTACAATCCTATACGCATAAACAAATTGAAATCACAGACGAAGAAACTAGTAATTTACTTCAATATTTCCCAGAGACAAACGAGTTTATTGAAAATGCATTATTCAAGGCAAACGATGATGAAATAGAACAGCATGAACCTTCAACAAAAGAACTGCAAAAAACCCAAAAACACGAAGGAGCAATTTTAATACATTGTTCTCAAGGGGTTTCAAGATCAGTGGCAGTTATAATGGCATATCTCATGTACAAGTATAAACTTAAATTTAATCAAGCATTACACGCTATAAAAAGAAAATCACCAAGTGCTGAACCAAATGAAGGGTTTCAACAACAGTTAAAGCTATTTGAATCAATGGATTTTAAAGTAGAAATGACTAATGAATTATATAAACAATTTTTGATTGACCTTAATTTAAGATTAGATCCTTCGGGTTCGTCATTACGAGATTTGCATTTTTTTAAATACTTGGCAGAATATGAAGATGAGCTGGAAGAAGAGGAAGATGATGAAATCGATGATGAAACTGCATTAAAAGCAGATCCAGAGGCACTTTCAGAAATGAGATGTAAACGCTGTAGAAAAACCTTAGCTTTAAAGAAGCATTTGGAATTTCATGAACCTCCGGATGCTAGCTCGAAACAATCTCAATTTATCAAGACTGCTGCTAACTCAAGAAGAATTATTTCTAAACAAGAAGCCTCCAAGGTTTGTTCCCATCATTTTATGAGAGAACCGGTTAGCTGGATGAAAGTTGAATTACATGGTAAAGGGGACTTAGAAGGAAGATTCTTATGCCCAAAATGTGATTCTAAAGTAGGAGGTTATAGTTGGAAAGGATCAAGGTGTTCATGTGGTAAATGGATGATTCCAGCAATTCATCTACAGACAGCTAAAGTTGACTTCATGAGAAGAGTCAAACATATAGAAGCTGAAGAATAATTCATTAGTTTTTAAATAAATTTATTACCTTATTGCATTATAGAAATTTTATAAATAATAATCATTCATCTATTACCATATCAAGGTCTGAATGATCACTTGTACCTTGATGTACGTCATTTTCATTCTCGTAATCATTCTCATCGTTATTTTCATAATTCTCATTATTCTCTTCGTCTTCTTCATCGCATTCTCTGATTGATGAATACAAACGACTGGAATTGATAGGATTATTCTGTTCAAAAATCCCTACAGGACTTGCACTGGTAATGCTAGTAGGGACACTTCTGTTTGAATTAACATTATTAGAGCTTGTAGCAGTGGTGTTAGTCAATGTGCTTGTAGTAGCACCACTGTTCAATAAAATATTTGATGCAAGCCCACCTGAACCGATTTCATTCGTTATACTATGGTCATCTTGATATTCAACCTCATCAGCCATAAATCCTTCATCATCATTTAAAACATTATCAGCAAAGCCAGTGTCCTGATCATCGTCACTTGTAACTTCGTAACGAGAATTACCTATTCCATCTGCGCCATCATTATCATTATCACTATCGAAATTATCTGAATATTGATGGTATTCATCAGAATTGATAATTTGCTCATCAAGATCAACTTCATCACGTTGTTCTCCCAATGTAGAGTTATTTATACCATTTATTGATCCATCAGCTCCCTGATTAGATGAAGCGCCGTTATTGGTGGTGCTATTTTCAGCGGTGGGGATAAATGATTGATCTTCTTGATCATTCATGGCAAATACTCTTGATTCCTCGTAGTCTATTTGTTCCATGGTTTTATCTATACCAATGGGGATGATCGAAGTATATCCCAAGCTTCGTATTTTTCTGGTTCGTTCTAATTTACGTTGAGTTAAAGGTGTTAAAAGTGGTGCGTTCGAACCACCTGAACTTTGAGTTTTGATAGTATATTCTAATTGTGATACACTAGCTCCAGGATATTCAGCAGAATACGCAACTAAAGGGGGAGCAAAGAGGGATCGAAGATAAACCCTCTGATCTTCTGTTTGGTCATTTGGTTCACCATTGCTATTATGTTCATGGTTGTGACTGTTGTTATTATTATTGTTGTTATGATTATTATTATGTCTTCTGTTTTCCGCTTCGTATAGTCTTGAATGATTATTTGATCCTTCTTTCCCCCAAAGACTGAAAATGTCATTGGGAAAGATGTTGGGAGTATACATAATTGGATAGTAGTGGATGGGAATGTTGAAAATGAAGTTCTTTTCTTTAAGAAATGTATTCTATCTGGTTTTCTTCTTCTTGACTCCTGTTTTTTCCTTTGATTTGAACCTTTTTTTTTTATGCTTATTCGTTTTTGCGCACACACCAAATTTATCATTGAATAATTGATAAATGATAAGGAAAGAACACAATTAAAAGTCTCCTCCAAATCTCCTAGTTAGTTTCAATTCAATGAAGCAACTTCATTACTTTATTATGGTATTTAAACATGGGGTTACTAGTGAAAAATCCTTGTAAATTCATGATTTATTGCAATTTCGCAGCTACTACACAATGAAAAACTTGGTGTTTTGAAAATAAATAATTAATTAACTATAAACATCTTTTGGATTAATCAGATTCATCATCTGTTAATATGTATTCGTTCAAGATTTCTTGCTCTATTTCTTGATCTGTTTTCACTGGCCATATAAAACCAGTATCGGTCTTGATTCCTCCCAATGAAACAATACAACCATAACAAACATTGATTTGATCTCTAGTACTGAAATCTTCATTTTCAAAATCTCCAAACAATGCTAAGTACTTTTCTCTGTAATCTTTCTCTTCTTCTGTTTCTAGTGGCATTGGATCACTTACTGTGATTCTTCTCAACCAATCTTTTGGGTTGTGGTGTATTTCAACACCACAAAGTTGACAATTAGTAGATTCAACATCAATTTTAGGAGGACCCAATTTTTCCCCTGTTTTAACAACAGTTGAAGCAGTTGATGCATAACCATTATTATCTAAATGATTGAAATATTGTGTAGTTATATCTCTAATCGTCATATTTTTTGTGATTTTAGAGGCAGGCTTGGTTGTTTTCAATTGAAACTGATCTAAATCTTCCAATTCACTGTATGCAATTATCTCAGCTAACAATATATCTCTTAAAGGATAAATTATTTCGAATTCTTTAGAGCGATATGTCACTGTATGATCAGCAATGGCTTCATGAATTGAAGACCCTCTACCTTTCACCGTTAATGCAATGATTTCGTTTGCTATTCTTGTCATACTATGTCCATATATTATACTTTCACAATTTTCCAAATAAGCGGTACGTAAAATAAGTTCGTCATAAACAATTGTTAAGAAGTCTTCAGCTGATGATTTGTTGGGACAAAGACTTAGTATATGCTCCATTGTGTAATTTTCTGAAAGATCTATCTCTTCACTGAAGGCAGAAAATTGTTTAGTCAACTTAACTCTTTTCAAAAACGATTGGTCTAAAATATAAGATTTGATATTTAAAACTTTATATTTTATATCTATACCTTCGTAACGATTCAAAAGCTTTGGAATAATTTTTTTGGCATGGCCATCTAATGATTTCAATTCATGTTCATCCAAATTGAGTACAACCAACTCAAAACCTTGTTTCCCTCTATGTGATTCTGCTTGTTCTTGTAATAAAGATGCCATGACATCGAATAATACTATGGATGAAACACCACATGACAAGGTAAGAAGAAGTTTCTGGTGCCCAAGCTTTTCAGCAGCAGCACCGTACTTCACTCTAAGCTTTTCACCTTGCATCTGCTTTCTTTGTTTGCCTCGAATGAATCTAATAAAACAACGATGACAGAATTTCTCTTTTCTTGATATGAGTTTGGCATTTTCAGCCTTGCATCTTTGACACGTAAATATCTCCGACTCGTTTTGTGGGTCCAAATACTGGATAGGGAGTGCAGAGTTTGCTTGGTTCATCTTTATTTCCTTTTATATGAGTAATTATAAGGTATGTGTGTGATCTATAAACCTTGAAAGATGGAGATGCTCTTCAGATCATCTCAAATTTTTGATTTTTTTTTTTTTTTTCTTTTTGCTTACTTTCTTTTTTTTTTTGTGTGGTTGAGTTTTTCAAATGTTTTGTTCCCAACTTTATCAAAATCGTGGGCAATACGAGTTAACATAGTTAATCTGTGTACATACATTTAGAATTATCACCAATAGATAAAATGGCATCAGATCCTGAATCATCTAAACCTCGCCCAGATTCGCTGGCAGCAAGCACCTCGACCAGTTCTACGACGTCTGACCTGACTTCATCAGCTCCGGCCTCCACTGCAAACAGAAACAAAAATAATCCTGAATCGGACGAGGTTATAAAAGACAAATCCAAAGTTGACTTCACCGAAGGCGGTAATTTCAAGTTCTATCCAGATAATCCAGAAAGTCACCGTCATAAGTATAGATGGGTTAACAAGGAACCATCCAAATTTTATGACCCATGTGAAGAAAGTAGACAAGCGTCAATGAATTGTGTATTAAGAAACCAACTTGATAAGACCGTGTGTCAAGATTTCTTTGATGCTTATACTGAGTGTAAAACTGATTTTTTCAACAAAAAGAAGAAGGATAGAAGACAAGGTAAGGGTGGTTGGGGTTTCTGGGATTAAGTTACTAATCTTAGTTACGATAATGATTTTACGATCACGAAATAAAAAAATTATAAACATGTAAATAGGTTGTTGTGTCAAAATTTATAAGAAAAATTTGAAATTAAGTGCAAAACCTTTCATTAATATCATTATATACAAAGTAGAAGAAATAATAAAGTCTTATACTACACTGTAGCTTTGATTACCACCACCACTGCTTGAATTGTTGCTTGATCTTTTGGGTCTCCCAGCTAAAACTTGAACTTTACTTGGTGGGTGATCTAAAATATCAAAATCGAAATCACCATATAAATCCTCCAGGGAAACCATCTTTTTCAAAGGATCTTTGGGTGCCGAAGCTGAATCTTCATAAAATGGTTCTTCCAAGTCGCTATTGTCTCCTTCGTCCAGGTCACTACCATCGCTGAGGCTATCAAGATTAAGATCATCCAATAATTCGTCTCTTAATGACCCGAACATCATTCTATAGTCATCAGCATAAGCAGCAGCCAAATCAGATTCTAGATTGGCATTGCCCAACCTACTGCCTCTTGCATTTCTATCGCGGTACCCAGAAGAGGTCAGGTCAATATTCTCTTGAATGAAAGCGGCTGACGACTGGGAAGATGACCCATGATGGGTATATGATCGTGGAGCGGAACCTTTTGGCTGCTCAAACTCACTTGAAAATTTTCTTTGGGCAGACATGTCACGTAAAGGATTAACAATTTGAATAGTTCCTGTTTTTCTATTCAAGGAGCAAAGTAGTTTAATTTGGTAAGATTTAGTATTCCTGCCAATCAAATTTAAATATTTTTTATAAAGCTTATAATTATCATGCCAAACATTATCACTAGGAAGAAGTGATAAAGAAAACAAAATAAAGTTATCAAGAGCTTCTGTTAAATCAACAGTCATGATAAATAGCATGTAGTTTAATTGAATATTCAAAAGGCAGTGATCCTGGCAAGAAATGAAGTCAGAACATGTTTGAATAACATTCGAGTTCCATTGGTTACCAAATTTATTAACCACATCTGCGTGACATTCATCTTGAGCATCCATAAATACATGTTCTTCAGACTTGTAGGATGGGAATCTTTCACAAATCTCAGTCATTTTATGAATGAAACCTTCTGCAATGAAAATTATATCTGATTGGTTTTCTTGAGGAACTTTATCAAGATGTTTCAAATCATTCCATATTTGAGCTAAATTGTATGATAATAATGAAGTTGAACCTTGGATAAATGGATCAATCAATAACCATTGAGATAATTCGAATTTTACTTTTTCGTTTAGTAGTCTCTTCGATGTTGGTCTCGTCATTTGATCTTGTGAGTTTTCATCATCTCTTTTGAAGAATCTTAAATCAGTCTTTTTGAAATCAACCATTTTACCTGTGAAAGGGACCAGAAATGTATTTGAATGTTCTTTAGTGAAATTTTGTTTTCTAATAACTTGACTCAAGTAATGAATAAATCTTATTCTTTTAAGTATTGTTGGGTGTCTTGGGATTGTATCGTTAAATCCTGAAAAGACAAATGTCAGGCCACAAAGAAAAGTGATTAAATCTAAACCATTCAGACTATTGATATCACCAGGAGTGAAATCACCACGTAAGTCACCACTTTCATAATTAACGTCAGAGAAATTAATATCAGTAGTAACTCTTGGCGCCCATTTGTTTAAAGCTTCAGAGTCATTAAACGGACCTATTTCGGTATGAAATGTAGATCCAGGAACTAAAAATGAGCAAGGAAGTACATCCATGATACGATGCTTTTCGTCAGCATTTAAAGATTGACTTGATATAGTTTCACCATCATTAATATATCTTTTTTGGGGATTTTTTTTATCAAACCCATTGGGCGAAACGAATCTAGCATCCTTCAGATCTGACTCAATATAATATTGAGGAATTTTTAAACGAGAACCAATGGGGATCTGTTCATTTGCGAGTAATGACTCCGAGTTTTTAGTGATGCTTTTTATTGATGGAGACTTTTCTTTTTTGATATGTTGATTTTTTTTCTTTGGTATTGACTTTGACCTTATATTTGAAGATGGTTTTTCTTTTGATTTCTTTTGTTGCTTGCTAGAATTAAGCTTTTGCTTTTTCAATAAACGTAAATCCTCAAAAGATAATTCACGCTTTGATTTTGAAGGATATATTGAAGAAGTTGGTGGAGGAAGAAAAGGGGAAAAGTGTCTAGGAAGTCTCCACATTGCACCTGATCGTAAATGGGAGGTGACTGCATTTAGAGTTTCCTCCATATTATTATGAAACAAGCTCAGGTCATTGAAACTTTTAGTAGAAGCATAAGGGCAGAGGTGGTAGGTTTCTGTATCCAAATTTTCGTCAAGAATGAATCTATGATCATCACAATGATGTTGGAATAATGGAGAAATTTTACAGCCGTAATTACTTCTCATCAAGTATAGTTGAATGGTTGTAATTTCCTTTATGTAGTGATTAATAATTTTTTTACGAATTTCAGGGTCTTTCAAATTTGACTCCAATTCGAAATATTCCCAACGATGGTCATGTCTTAAGTGACAAGAAGAATATTGAGCAGGGAATCTAGAATGTCTTATAATTAGGAAAAAATGGTTTCGGGGTATCTGGGATAAGATTAAATTGTTGACATTATTTACAATGTTAATGTCATTTTCAGAAACAATTGATTCATTGGTACACTCTGATGGATCAAAATGCATACGCTCATAAAATTTCAAGTTACTAGGTTTTGGATATTGATCAATGGGATTGGAAAGACGGTTTGAACGACGTATAGCATTTTGTCTTGTTAGTGAAACCGGGAATAATTGGTTCAGATCGCCTGAATTGATTAAAGTATTTTCATTGGTATAATTTTGACGAGCTGACAGTAAGAGTAAACGTTCAGTTGCTTGACGTTCTTGATTTCTCAAACGATTTGAATTTATTGATGATGATGGAGGTGATGATGAAGATACTCTATGATTATCATTGTGACTAGATTCTAAATCATTTCTATAAGCATTGAACCAACCCATTAGGGTAATTCTTTCATTAGTGTTAGGGTTTGAAGTTTGTGAGTCATTAGAAGAGCTGATTACTCTTGATCTAGAAGGATGGTTTCGATTTCTCTGATACCTTCTTTCATTGTAGGCAGAGCCCATGGCATTTAAATCACTAGGATCGATCAGAGTAGAAGAATCAGCAGAAGTGTTGGTATTTCCAATATTTCTTGCACGATATCTTCGTGATCCGTGTAAATGTAAATCATCTGACGACGACTCATCTGACGCGTCCGATTCGTCAGAGCTATTGATTGTGTTGGAAGTATAGTTATCATTATCGAAATTAGAGGATGAGATATATTGCGGGTTGCGAGAGTTATTTCGTGATACTGAATTTGAGTTTGTATTCGAATTTGAATTTGGATTTGAATATGAATATGAATATGAGTCCGAAGCCGAACTTGAGTCTGAATCTGAACCGGAATCTGAATCTGAATTTGAGTTTAAATTTGGATTTGAGTTTGGAACTGAATTCGAATCTGAATTTGAATTTGAATTTGAATTTGAATCTGAATTTGAACCAGACGCCGATTCATTACTTACAGGAATATTCCTAGTCATGTTAAAGGAAAGATTAGGATCCTCTTCATCAGAGTCAGACATGAGTAAAGATGACGAATTAATTTCTTGCGACAAAGTATTATTAGGATCATCACTTTGTATATTTTCATTAGGGTTGTTATCGTTATAATCATTATTACTAGTACTTGATAATAAGTGTTGAGCGTCCTGCAGTTCGGCCAAAGCAATTGAGAATCCTAGACGACGTTGAAGGTTCCTTTGACGTCTACGAGCAGAACGAGCTCTCAATGCATTATTATGATGATGATGGTGGTGGTGACTAATATTATTTCTTCTATTTGATCTGTTTGAATCTAATTCTCTTGGACGAGACAATCTTTGAGTTCTACTAGGAGGACGAGTTGAAAAATTATGATTTGGATGGATACCATGATTTAAAAAGTATCTCAGAACAACATTTAAACCGTGTAGCATTGATGCAGACGAGTTCGTATCTGAATTATTTGAAGATGGATTAAAAATATCTGATGAAACCGTATCATGGGGATTTTGAGATGCAATTGGAATTGGAATCGAGGGAGCAGGAGGAGGCGCTATACCAACTGGGTCAGGATGTGATAATGGACCAGAAGGTGGATCTGATATCTGAGGAGGTCTATTACGATGTCTCTGATGATTCTGACGATGATCATCAGAGGTAGGGGTAGAAGGAGGAGGCATTCTATTTTTTTTCTCTATACGATTTTGATTTGTTTATGACCAACAAGAAAGGAAAAAGATAGATACTTCACGTGTGATAGGGATTATTAACTTTGATAATTGTACTTGTTCTTGTAATTATATTTAGAAAAAAAAAAAAGGTAATTGGTACCTTTATTTATGCATAAGGGGCCGACCACTAAAAAATTTAAATTTGGGAAAATAAAGAAAATAAAGAAAATGTATAACCTAAACTTCTAGATATTTCTAGTATTTCAGTAATTCAATAATCTAGTGATTTTTTTTGGTATTCTGGTATTTCTGGTACTTTGATATTTTGATATTTTGAATGATTTTATAGTATTTCTTTATAACTATTATAACTAGTTACTTTCTAAATTTTTAATTATTTCAATTTGAATTATTCTTTTCAGTGCGTTTTTTTTTGTCTTTCTATTATTAGTAGTAGTATCCTAATATTATTATAATGTATTATATATTATAATCTAGTGTTTTATAATTAAAATACTATGGCTACTTACGATACTAAAAACACGGGCTATCAGATACAGAAATAAATTACCAGGTAGTGCATTTTAGACCACTGGTGTATGGGTGCTTTCGGTATCGGTCCTTTTTCCTTCTCTTTTTGTATTATGTAATATATTACGTAATATATTGGTAATGGCGCACTACCTCTTCCCCTCCAAAAAGTTTCTTTTTTTTTTGATTTCTACTAACCCGTACACCTTTTTTTTAAAAAAAAAAACTGTGGTTATGCAAAAAGAAAATTGGTATCACCTACCAACACTATAACACACTATAACACTGTAAGACACTGTAAGACACTGTAAGACAAGCGTAGACAATAGACAAGAGACAAAGTGGTGGATAGTTACTACAGACGAATAACTAGTTCATGTGAATAAGAAACATAGAAACCCAGGCAGTTGTAGGGCCCCACCATGTTTCATGATTATATTGGGCCACACACCATACTCTAATGATACGGTGGTTTGTTAGTAATAGTA
>JAJMOB010000006.1:35454-292043 GCA_030444945.1 Hyphopichia fennica
TTTTTTTTTTTTTTTTTTTTTTTTTTTTTTTTTTTTTTTTTTTTTTTTTTTTTTTTTTTTTTTTTTTTTTTTTTTTTTTTTTTTTTTTTTTTTTTTTTTTTTTTTTTTTTTTTTTTTTTTTTTTTTTTTTTTTTTTTTTTTTTTAGTATGACAGCGCTTATTTTCAATAAAAAAGAACAAAAAATCTTCAAATTATTTGAAAACCATCTACTACCTTCTTCTCTAATCAACAACAAACCACAACAATAACCTTTCTAACCCTGGTTCCCATATTCTGATTCCTGATCACTCTTGCAAACACTGTCCGTGTCAACATTTTGATTTCAACCCCTTCCCGCTGTTCCCCCACCCCCTGTTGTGACTTTTGTTTAAGTGTGTTTTTTTTTTTTTCGTATATTAAATCAAATAATAGTGGATACATCCCTCTCAGTACCCTAAATCACAACCCACTGCTGCCATGACTGAATCCTCTAATGGTGCAGCCTTGTACTTGTGTATAAAACAATTTAACGCCAGATTAGGTGATGAATTGGATTTAAAAGTTGGTGATAAAGTCGAGGTTTTGGCCGATGATTCTGAATATAATGATGGTTGGTATATGGGTAAAAACTTGATTACTAATGAAGTTGGTCTTTATCCAAAATCATTTACCCAAATGTTAAGAACTCCTGAACCAACTACTGGCTTATTAAGATCCCGATCAAGAAGAATAAATTCAGAAAAAAATTTGAATTCAACCTTGAATGGCGCGGCTAGCACCAATAGCTCTTCTAATACTACTACTACTACTCGTAATAATAGTGATCATAAAAGTAATAATAGTTCCATCACTTCTCCTTTCAATAATCTTAATAATAATCATAATATTAATACCAATAGATCTCCTTCATCTCCAAAAGTTAATAAATTAACAGAAAATTTTGAGAAATTATCAACCAGTAATAATAATTTCTCTTCTCAAGTTGATAAAAGAATTTCTTCCAATTCTTCTGGTCAAGTTCATAAAACTATGGATGATATTGACAAAGCATTGGAAGAAATGCAAACAGATTCATTATCTCCTAATCCAACACCTTCTTCTCAAAATCAAACTCCAGCAGCCGTTTCTCATCAACGTAATCCTTCCGCCCAATCTTTAACCGAAAATCTAAATCCTCTACAAGCTCATGATTGGTCTCCTCAACAAGTTAGTTCTTATTTTGCCATTGTTCTTGGGTTTGATTTAGATGTAGCGGGGAAATTCTCTCGTCATAAAATTACTGGTGATATTTTATTTCAATTGGATTTAACTCATTTAAAAGAATTGGATATTGATTCCTTTGGTACCAGATTTGAAGTTTATAAAGAAATTGAAAATTTAAAACAAATATCTTCAAGACTGAAAAAATTCACGGGTTCTACTTCAAATAAACCAGTTGATGAACTGTCAGAAGTTTCTGATGATGATGATACCTTCCCTAATAATACTACTAATTCTCCTTACAATTATAATAATGTTTCTTTCCCTCATAATAATTCTGATGATGATCATCGTTTTACTTCTTCTAATTCTAATTCCCGTATTAATTCTTCCTTAAATTCATCTTCGGTATCTCGTCTGCAACTGCGTTCTCAACTGCAACTGCAATTACTCCCTTCTGTTTCAATTGATGCTGCCACTCCAAGACCTTCAAGAACAAATAATTCTCTTAGACATCAACGTAAAAGATCCCAATCAATGGAAAATATCCCATTGGCAGCTGGTTTATCAACTCCAAAACAAGAATCTCGTAAAGTAAGTCCGGATTTACCATTTATGTCTCCTCGTAGAGCTCCTGAACCTCCCGGTCAAAGTCCTTTAAATCGTACTTTCAAATTTGGTGGTAATGGTACTTCTACTTCTACTTCTAACGCTAGTGCTAGTGCCAATGGTTCAACTAGTCCTGAACAAAACCCTTCAAATGGTTTATATATGACTAGAACTAATGCTTCCAGTGCTGGTTTAGGTATATCTAATGGAGGTATGAGTAGACCCGCTTCTTCAGTTTATGAAACTTCAGTAATAAGTGATGCAACTTCTCATAATAAATCACGTAATGGAAATCATGATCCTCATCGTCGAAATTCATCCGTTATTTCTGCTAATCAACATAAACGTCATTCTTCTCTCTTTTCCTTTTTATCAGGTAATAATGAAGATAAAGAAAAAGAAGTTCAACAATCCAAATATCAAAGTCAAAATATTTATCATGGTGATAATCCAAATTCAAATGATGGATTAAAAGGTCAATTAATTTCTCCTGCTAAAGTTAAACGTCAATCTAAATTTATTCCAAAACAACCTAATGATCTCACTGGGTTTGGTGATCCTGATGCTGATGATTCAGAGGCAGAACATGAAGTTATTGATATCGATAATACTCAATTTTCTCCTCGAAAACTGAAATCTGTTCGTGGTCAAATCTCAAACAATAAACGTGATTCTTCAAAGAACTTAAAAGATGAAAAAAGATCAGCCTCCGATTCAACTGCTCTCACTTCCAATGCCGCTCCTGCTGCTCCTGTATCACGTTTAAAGAATTTACGTACTGCTTCAACTCAAAATTTCCGTAATTTAACAGGTCTGAAAAAACTGAAGACTTCTGCATTTCAAGAAGGTATAAGAGAAGTTACTCCGGATGAAGCCATCAAATCTGCTACTTTTAGTGGTTGGATGTCTAAAAAGTCAGGTAATACACTCGGCTGGAGATCTCGTTATTTCACATTACATGGTACAAGATTATCATATTTTGCTTCATTGCGCGATAAAAAAGAAAAGGGTCTTATTGATATAACAGCCCATAAGGTGATACCAGTCAATACCGAATCTGAAGCTGCATCAAACTCAAACGATAAATATGTTGCGTTATACGCATCATCAACTGGTTTTGGGCGTTACTGTTTCAAATTAGTTCCACCAGCTCCTGGTTTCAAAAAGGGTTTAACTTTCACTCAGCCAAAGACCCATTTCTTCGCTGTTGAAACTTATGAAGAAATGAGAGGCTGGATTAAAGCTTTGATGACTGCTACTATTGATATTGATGATACCATTCCCGTTGTTTCGAGTTGTTCGACCCCTACTGTCAGTTTACTGAAGGCTCAAGAATTATTGGCTAAAGCTAGAGAAGAAACAAAATTAAAAGATGATGAATTGAGAGCCAAAGGTTTCATTCGTGATGGTTTCGATGATGATTATGCTGGTAATGACTCTACTGCTAACTATAATAATTTTTTTGGAAATTCAACTATTGATAGCCAGAATAATACTACATCTAATGATAACAACAACACCACCGCCACCACCGCTAATGGAAACAACGAAAGTCTTGCTACATCAGAAGAGAACTCACCTATTGTTGACTCTCTTGATGATACTACCATGTCTTCAGTACAACGTCAAAGCTCTGACAATAAACATCCTAAATTAAGTATTGATACTGGTGTCAAGGGTTATAAAAGTCCATCAACACCTCAAGTTTCAAACAGTAACAACGGGGCTAGTCATTCGGGATTTGCATCGCCTTATCTTTTAGCATCAGGTTTATTATCTCCTAAACTGGGTAATAGTTTCCCACCTTCATCACCTATCGGTACTCCAAACTCAAGAAAGCAACATGATTATTTTGCAGCTTCAGAAACCGCCAGCGGTCATAGTGCCAATAATGCTCCAACGATAAGCAGTGGTGGTTCAAGTGCTGGAGGAACCGCCAATTCACAGACTGGTTCAAGTGCTGGAGGAACCGCCAATTCACAGACTGGTCCATCATCTACAGGTACTGAATCTAAACTGATCTTTTCAAATAGTAATGGTCGTATAGTTAGTGGCAGTAAAAAAAAGGATAAAATGTTGGCTTATAGTAGTGATGGATCTGGTAATCATACTTTCGTTATTAAATCTAAAAAATAGGACCATTCACATTCCAAAATATTATAGTTTTTTGCTTTCATTTCTTTCTTAACTTCTTTTTTTGCTTTCCAATTTCAAATTTTTGCTCTCCCCTCCCCCTTCTTCTTAAACAAATCTAATTTTTCTTTCATTCTTATAATCACCTTTCTCTTATGTTTTTGTAATATTACTCGTGTTCTAATGTTTGCTTGTGTATAGTAAAAATTTATGTTTCTTTCAGGGTTAAGTATTTGTGTAAATTTAATTCATTACTGCAAAAGTTTATTGATCTTTGTATGTGGTGTACGGGTTGTGTTTTGTTGTTGTTTTTGTTTTTTTCGTTCATTTGTGGTTCTTAATTTTGTGTTAGAATTGATTAACTATAGGAAAACTAAAGTAAAATCAATGAAGAGATACATCAGTTTCATACGAATTTCCATCTTTTCCAAAACATATTTGCTAGAGAATCAAACTTATTCCTTTGAAAGACTTTGGCTCGAGTACTATTTCAATAGTAATAGTTATTTTTCTTGACCCATTGGTCAATTTGCTTTCATTATATATATCGTGTGTCTAATCGCCTTTCAAAGCCCTTTCCTCCGAATCAAATAAATCAAAAGAGTAAAATTTCACAACCAACTTTCTTATAATGAGGTCTGAACCTGATCAGCAGTATATTCAGCATCATCTAAAATCGATAATTATTCATTCATTGGATAATCTTAATTATAAAAATGCTGAATTTGCTTGTGAGAGATTATTAGCTAATGAAACATCAAATCTTGAATCGATTTATTTATATGGTTTGACATTATTTAGACAAGGTCGCTATAAGTCAGCTTATAATAAGTTATCAGATATTATAGATATAAATGATAACTTGGGTTGTGGTTATATATTTGCTAAACTGTGTTTACAATTAAAAAAATATAAAGAGGGTATATATCAATTATTAAAAATAAGTCATTTATATAATGAATCAGCTATAATTCCTTTTGCTAATGAACATTCTGATAAATTTCAATCAACCGATGATTCAAATCCAAATAATCGTCAAATAAATGGTAATCCAGCCTTTTTCACAACTTCTCAAGCAAGATATAATTATATATCTCAACGTTCAATTTATCCAGATCTGTCATCGGTTTATCATTTATTGGGTGATTTGTATAAAGCTTCCGGGGATATTAAAAATAGTGCTTTGAATTTTTCGTATTGTTTGACTTATAATCAATTTGATTTTGAAGCATTTCAAAAAATTTGTAAAATGGGAGTTTATGTCAAAGTTAAATCAATTTTTAAACCAAATCCAATATTGAAAGATTCTCCATTATCAGCAGTTACTAATCTACCGACTAATAATCGACTGTCATTCTTGGATGGAGATAAGTCAGTAGATTATTCTAATCCAAATTCAAATCCCAATAGCATTAGTAATCCATTTTCAACAACACCAGTAAATAATGGTAATAAAACAATGGCTGTTGATGAACTTGATTCAATATCAACTCCTCGTGTTAAAGTATCACTGGTTCCTGATGCTCCTTTAAGAAAACCTACTTCGCATACTGAAAATGGGGGCTCAAGTACAGCATTGGGTAACAGGTATGATTTCCCAAAACCATCTTTCCCTATGCATTCAAATCCAATAATAACACCAACTGGTAATAATAATAATAATAATGGTAATACAGCTGATACCACGAGAAAGAGTAAACGAGAAAGTACATATTCCAAAATCACATCAAGGCTAATATCTCAACCAAATAAATCTAATGATAATAATAACAGTACTAATTCCAATAATAATTCCAATAGTACTGGAACACTTAATAATCCTAATAATTTGAATAAAAGACCTACAGGTATACGCAATGGATTGAAAAGAAATAGTTCTAGTGGAATTATTCCAACATCCTCGAGTGTTAATAATGATAACCATCATCATTCTGGATATAATCAACTCAGTATAATGGCCAATAAAGAGATAATTAGTAGTGATGCCTATTTGTTAAAGCTTTATAGTATATTTGCCAAGAGTTATAAAGGGATGTGTAAATATGATTGTTATAAAGCAATTCGTATATTAGAATCATTACCAAATAATGAGAGGGAAACACCATGGGTACTTAGTAAATTAGGTAGATTACATTATGAAATTGTTAATTATAAGCAATCGGAATTTTTATTTGTTAAATTAAGAATGCTTGATAGAACAAGATTAGAAGATATGGAATATTATTCAACATTATTATGGCATTTGCATAAAAAAGTTGAACTTACATATTTGGCTAATGAATTACATGATTTAGATAAAGATCTGGCGGTTACTTGGTGTGTTATTGGAAATTTATTTTCATTAACTCGAGAACCACTCGAAGCCATAAAATGTTTTAGTAAATCAATTAAATTAGATGAAAATTTCACTTATGCTTATACTTTGAAAGGGCATGAATATCTTGGTAATGATAATTATGAAATGGCATTAGAAAATTTCAGAATTGGATTATTAATTGATCCTCGTCATTATAATGCCTTATACGGTATTGGGATGGTTTATATTAATTTAGGAGATTATCAAAAGGCTGATTATCATTTTCGTAAAGCGGTATCAATAAATCCTGTGAATATTACATTGATATGTTGTGTTGGTATGGTTTTAGAAAAATTAGGTAAAAAATCATTAGCCCTAAGACAATACGAATTAGCTAATAAATTACAACCACTAAATGCATTACCAATATTTAAGAAGGCTCAATTACTTTTTTCAATGCAACAATTCCCGCAAGCCTTAAAATATTTTGAACAAGTTAAAGAATTAGCTCCAAATGAAGCCTCAGTACATTTCTTACTAGGTCAATTATATAATATTCAAGATGATAAATTCCAGGCCATTAGAGAATTTACAATTGCCTTGAACTTAGATCCTAAAGGAAATTATTTAATCAGAGAAGCAATGGAGTCCCTAAAACAAAAATCGTAATACTTTTTTACTTTTCATGCTTCTTCTTCTTCCCTTCCTGTTCCCTCTATTCCCTTTTCTTCTATAGCTAATATATTTTAGGGAGGCTCATTACCCGTTTTGATTTGTTTATTCTTTTTGTATTGTTGAGTTTTGTTCGTTTTATGTTTAAAACGCGTATTGACAGAAAAAAGAAAAGGGAAAACAAACAAAACGTCAACAATACTAAACGAATGTCTGTTTGAATTGTTTATCAACACACAATCAGCCAGGTTGTATCGAAACTTACTGGTAGACTAATAGAAATAGGAAAATAAAATATATGTACGAACTAAAATGGTTTAAGATTCAGCTTGAACAAGCAGGCGTAGTACTCAAACCGGATAAGAAACAAAAGGTAAAACGGCATGTTTTGCCCGATTCAAAGATGAATTCCCCATACTAGTGGTGGTTTTACTAGACAAGATGCTTCATGTGCTTCATCTGATTTTAATCATCACGATGATTCCATTGCATGCTGTACAAAAAAAGAACATCCATATCTGCCACATCATACTTTCATACCTTGTTGTTTTGTAGTACGTTTTGTAGTTCGTTTCGCAGGCAAAGCACGCCATTGAGGGTTTGTGATCATCTATTATTATACCTAATAGTTGTCAAGTATCTTGTCAAAGTAGTTGGTGCTAAATATAATAATTTTTCAATTTTTCAATTTTTCAACTTTTCTTCTTTTTTCTTTTTTTGGTGAGAAAATAAAACAAGCAAAAAAAAACAAAAAAAAAGTTGAGGAAAAACAAAAACCTAAAATCAACTCTTAGAAATTTCAAGAATTAGCGTCAATATTTGAATAAGTTTCTTATAACAGCTGCCTTCCTTCGATCCTTAACTTATCATTACCTCTGTTGAATACGCTTATCAAACACGTATTAGACACTCAGATACTGAAGTGTTTTTTTTTTTATAGACCAGCCAAGGATCTGCCAAACTCAACTCGCACAACTGATAGTGATCAACGATGAAAAAGACGTCTCTATTGCAAATATGGATACTAATACTTGTCCAATTACAATTCATAATAGCCTTTGATACCCAACACTCTCCCAGCTACTACAAGAAGGGTGATAAGGTTGAATTACTAGTCAATAAAGTTGAATCAGACCATACCCAATTACCGTTTAGATATTATGGATTACCGTTTGTTTGTCCGGCGGGTAAAAATAGTAAGGCCAAACCACTTTCCTTGGGTCAGATATTAAGTGGTGATAGGATTTGGGAAAGTGATTATAAATTGGAATTCGGAGTCGATCAACCTTGTTTACGTTTATGTAACTTGATTGCAAAAGAAACAGGTATCAGTAAAGCTGATTCTTTAATCAAAGATGGTTATGTGGTTCATTGGTTATTAGATGGTTTACCAGGTGCTACTACATTTGTTAGTAGTAATAAGAATAGTAAATATTATGCTGCTGGTTTCCCATTGGGTTTCGTGGAAGAAGATATCAGTTATATCTATAATCATGTCATGTTGGTTATAAGATATCATTCAGATCGTACAAATAAGAATAAAAATACCATTGTTGGATTTGAAGTTTATCCAAAAAGTGTTAGTAATGAACAATGTCCTGGTTCTTCAAAAGATTATAAGAATTTTGCTTTAACCTTGAAAAAAAATGAAAAGAATGAAGTTATACCTCAAAGAACAGTTATTCCATATACTTATTCTGTTTATTGGCGTGAAGATAATTCAATTGATTATGATTCAAGATGGGATTTATATTATGAAAATGAAACTACCACAAATCATAATATCCATTGGATTTCTTTTATTAATTCAATTATTTTACTTTCTCTTGGTTCATTAATTGCTGGTATTGTTTTATTAAGAGTTTTAGCATCAGACATTAAAACATCTTCATCATCTCCTCCTTTACCAACAACTACAACAGAAGATAAAAATTCAAATTCTTGGAAAAATTTAGTGGATGATGTATTTCAAAAACCAATTTTTTCATTACCTCTTACTATATTGGTTTCAAGTGGGGTACAAATCATTGTGGCAACTTTTGGAGTTATTGTTATACTTGTACTTAACTCGAATTTAATTATTGGTAAATCATCATCATCAACTGCATTTTTTAATAATCATCAAGGAGCATTTTTTTCCCTTTCTTTGTTTTTCTTTGTTACCCTGGGATTTATTTCTTCTTATACTGGTATAATACTTCATAAGTTTTTCAATAATAACGTATTGAATCTTCCATATGAAAGAAAACCTTGTTTGGTCTTATCAATACTTTTCAGTGGGTTCTTACCAACTTTATTACTTTCAGTTATACTATTTTTAAATATATTTGTTCAGGCAAAAGCTTCATCTTATGCCCTTCCATTTGGTACTATACTAATTTTAATATTGTTAGTATTGGCCGTGGAAATTCCATTAGGTATAATCGGTGGTTATTATGGTAATCAAGCAAAATTTGATAATCGTTCATTCTTAGGTAATGGTAATACCAATTCAGTTAATTATTCAAAAGTTGGTTCTGATAATAATTTTACTCCAATTTCAATAAAAAATAAAAAGAATAATAAATCATGGTTATTAAATCCTTTAACAAGTATATTAGTATTTGGTATAGTTCCATTCGGAATTGTTTATGTTGAATTATTATTTATATTCAATTCAGTTTGGTTAGAAAAAACTACATTTTATTACATGTATGGATTTTTATTAATTACAACAATAATTTTACTTATAATAATTGCTGAATCTTCTATTATTGCAACTTATATTTCTTTGGCAGTTTATAATAATCCAAATTGGCAATGGTTATGTTTTAGAGTTGGTTCAAGTATTGGATGGTTTATCTATGGTTATTCAATCTATTACTTTACGTTATATTTACATATTCATGATTTTGTCAGTGTATTATTTTATTTTGCTTATATGGCCTTAGTTTGTGTTGTTATAGGAATTGGTTGTGGATCAGTTGGTGTATTGACTGGTTTATTATTTATTAAAAAAATTTATAGTGCTATTAAGTTAGATTAATCTAAAAGACTCTTGATGCTTTCTTCTTTTTTTTATTTGACTTTTAGTCAGTGTAGTATATACATGGTTTATAGAAGTATATTAATATAAATACCATTTTTCTCTACAAGATTTGTAAGAAATCTCGAACGGAAAACTACAATTATGATTAAAAGAAAATATGTTTTTTATTTGAGACAGAATATATCATGAAACATTGATTTTTTTTTTTTGTAATGTATCAAAAAAAAAAAAAAAAATATGTAAGCTTAATCGTATTGAAGAAAGGAAGTATTTTTATAGATTTTTTTTGAGTCTAAGATCATTTTTAAAATTCGTTAATTAAGCAAAAACTATAGAATAGTTTAATTTGCTTAATCTAATGAGGAAGCACCAGTAATGATATCAACCAATTCATTAGTAATAACAGCTTGTCTAGTTCTGTTATACAAGATAGAATAAGATGTAATCATATCACCAGCATTCTTAGAAGCATTATCCATAGCATTTCTTCTAGCAGAAATTTCAGAAGCATAAGCTTCAGCTTGAGCAGTTAATAAAGAATTAGCTAAGGATAATTCACTCAAAGTTTCACCAACGTCTTCACCTTCTAATTCATATTTAGATAAACCTGGAGCTTTTTCAATGGCATCATTAGCAAAAACAGCAAATTTAGAAGGTTCAAAAGAAACACCAGAAACGAATTTATTGTATAAAATTTCGATATTTTCATATTTACCTAATTTTTTAATTTGATCGGCAATCAAAGCAACTTCATGGAAAGTTGGAGCTTCTTTACCAACACCGTTGAAAGCCAATTTCAAAATATCAGAATGAGTTCTTTGTAATTGAACTCTAACTTTATCACCAACGGCAACCAAATCAGCATTACCATTTAATTCATCAACTCTTCTTCTGGCGGCTTTTGAAATTTGAGTATGGATTGAACCACATAAACCTTTATCGGATGAAACAACAACAAGTAAAGTTTTATCGGATTCACTACGTTCTGGTTCGGTATTTTCCAAAAATTCAGCATCAGTCTTGTTGAAAACTCTTGAAGCAGTCATAGCTCTTTGAGCTTTATTTAATCTGGTGGAAGCAACAATTTTCATGGTATTGGTAATCTTTTCAATGTTCTTAATGGATTTAAGACGCATTTCAATTTCACGTAAAGTGGCATAATTTCTATAATTTGTTAGTACTGTAATTTATGATTAAATGAGTATTGGTTTCCAATTTATCAATTCTAATCTGAAAAATCAATTATATCGATATGAATCACACAATTGATATGTGTGATAGTGAAATTGAATGGAAAGAAACGATTATAATCGTTTTTTACTATAATTTTCAACCCTTGTTGAAACCTCGTTGAAACGTTGAAAATCGAAAACTGAAAACTCAAATTCCTCAATCAATCAAGTTTGATACATACCTTGCACCGGTAGGACGGGCAGTACGGGCAACTTGAGCGGCACCTAAACGAAACATGATTGGAATATATATGTTTGATCAAGATAAAGATAAAACAACTATTAGTAGTTTTCCCTTGCAAGTTTTTTTTTTTTTTCCTATGGGTTTTTTTTCCCTCTGTAAAAAATCTGTGTTGTTTCGCTCAGTATTTTTTTTTTCAAGCACTAAAATCCATTCGGATTCCGATTTACTCACTAAAAAAACTACGCACTAAAAAAAAAAAAAAAAGGTCTCACGCTGTTGACAACTTTTAATTGGTTATCAGAAAAGGGGTATGGGCACGACTGGGCCAATCCACACGACTACCGTAGAGTTTACAGCTTTACCAGATACAATTGGGTAGGGTTAATATGATAATACATGAATAAATAATTACTATGAGTTACTAATGAACGGAAGAAAACAAATGAAAAAAAAAAAAGGAGATAAAAAGAGATGGAAAAAAGAGTAACAATAAAATAATAATAAGAGTATGAAATAAATGAAGAACCCAAGGTTCACTTGTAATAATAAATATTGGATGGTGGATGTGGATTGGATGATGGATTATTGATAGTTGATGAATTATTGGAATTGAACAGAACATGAACATGTTCATGTTCATGTATGAACGTGAACGTGAACGTGAACATAACAAGAACATAAACAAGAACATACGAACATAAAGGTGAATAAACACGAACTTAATAGACTTGACACGAGAATTCAAATACCTGATAGCATTTATCATTGGACGTGTATCTAATGCAGTTCATGAAAAGATATATGCATAAGAAGTGGAAACTTCTTTTGGGAGACTAAGTTTCTCTACTTAGAAGTTTATTTGGAAGGATCATTCTTTTGGTAACCCAAGTATCCTTCTAATGGATAACTTTCAAGCATTTTCATATACTTTAATACTAATGGTCTGCAATTCTTTTGAGCATCTTGTTCGTGATACTGTTTACATTTTCTGACGGCATCGTGAGTCACTTTCAAAGCTTGGTTTCTAATCCATTGCTCTCTCAACATGGATTTTCTGGCTAAACTGACTTCAGAATAGTTTTCGTAATTAATATCATCGAATGATGTTAATTCTGGTCTTTTATGATTTTCGTATTCACCGATAGCTAGATTTAATGTTAGTATACTCGTACTCTACCAGTGCTGTACCAGTGCTCCCATCGCTTCTGGCAGTCACATCATTCATACATACCCATCTTGTTTGTATATGCTGTCGTTCGATCAAATGTCGTCGATGTAGTTATTCTCCAGACTTTAGAAGGGTGCTCTCTTCATTATAATTTGATCAATTTTAACTGGCTCCTTCTGCTAACAATTTTTCTTTTTCTTTTTGGTAAAATGGGCACGACCTTTTTTTTTTTTAATTGTGACATCCGACCATCGATTGTCATGTGACTGTTAATCCCCGTAACTCTTTATGGGTTCGTGTAGCTTTTTTTTTTTTTTTTTTTCAATTTTCCCCCATAAAAAGAAAAAAAAAAAGAAGAAAGATCACATTACAATAGCAAATTTCAACAATAAACCGAAGCCGTGAGTTAGAATTGAACAGAAGATTCATATTCAGATTCAGATTTTGATAGGAAAAACGAAATAAAAAAAGTTTAAACACCTTTTTAGTCCCAGGTTTCTATCAATTGATCACTGTGGTGCTACTGAAATCAATTAAGTGTCAATTGGGAACTTTAATTCTTTAATTAGTCCCTCATCAAACACCCTTAGCACACAAAAGAATTTCAAATATGTCAAAACAGAAAGATTCCACTAAGGAATCAACCATAGCAAAAGCACCAATAATTAAATTTAATGCCGTTTATATTGCTTATGCTCATGCTATATTTGCTTATGCTGCCTTTTTCTCTGCTTTAATTGTAGGATGTTGGTTACATTATGAAAAAATTGTTGAAAATTCAAGTTGGGGATACCCGGATGAATGGTTCCCCAGTGTTTCTGCTACTATTGGTGATAGATATCCTGAAAGATCAGTTTTCCAAATTTTAATTGCATTAACTGCTGGTCCAAGATTCTTATTACTTACCTTTAACTTTATTAGATTATTCAAATCAAATTCTTCTTTACCTTATATTGGTTTCTTTTCTGGTGTTATTAGAACTTTTACTTGTGGAGGGTGGGTATATATTACTTCAACCGATGATCATGATTGGCATGATATTTTCATGATAAGTTATATTGTTTTAACCATACCGTGGACTATTATTATAAGTAAATTATCACCTCCCAGTTCAAAAGTTAGAAGAGGTAGAATTTTAACTGCTCTCACCTTCTTCGGTACCTTGATTCCTTTAGTCTATTGGTTTATTCAACATAAAGTTCATGATAGGGCTGGGGCTTATTCCATTTATGCTTATTTCGAATGGGCTTTAATCCTTTTAGACGTTGGTTTTGATACTTGGTCAATTGTTGATTTTAAAGACTTGGAGATTCAAGTTTTTGGTGATGGATTCACTTTGGCTAATCGTGCTAATGCTTTACAAGAAAGAACTGTTAAACACGTTACCGATGATAAACCTTCCAAACCCTCAGTTTCTGAAACTGATGAATATTCTACTTTGGAATTCATTATTAATACCACTAATTCTTTCTTTTTATGGACAGTAATTACTTCTTTATTATTATGTGTTTGGTATTTCCCCTTATGGCATATGGGTATTTCAGGTTATGAAGCAACCATTGTGGTGGTGGTGGTTGCTCCTTCTATTCTTATAATTCCTTTCATTAGAAATTTTTTCAGTAAATTCCCATTCATCGCAAGATCTTTAACCATTTTATTAGGTCTTGGCTCCTACAAAGTTGAAGATCCTGAAACTAGATTGTTAATCATAACTGCTGGTACTGGGTTTGGTATAATTGGCTTTATTACGGAAATTTGGACTTTATCAAATCAACCAAAAAAATTAAACGCTTTTGCCGTATCTCTTATCTTGGGTTTATTGGGTACTTCAATTATTAAATATCTGACTTATTCAAATAATCCATTCTGGCCTGTAATGCATAAAGAAAATGGTGGATTAAATAATATTGGTATTTTCATTGGTTTAGTGGCCGCCCTTTTCACACCTTCTTTAGATTCAACTACTTTCAAACTTTCAACTGAAAGATCAGGTGGTTCAATTTTCTTATCCGCTTTTGGTTTTGGTGCTTATTTTTTTTCAATTCAATTTCTTCTCAGTGATTCATCTACTTTGATTTTTTGGTCTTGGGATGGTTATCCAATCACTGGTCCAACTCCAATTACTGGTGCTTTGATTAATTTCATTGCTATTGGTTTGGGTATTCTACTCTCGGTTAAAGTCCACTCAAATGCTTTCCTGGGTATTACTTATAACTTAGTTGGTGCTGCCAGTGCTTACATTCTCTATACTTATAAAGGTTGGTTGGGATATGCTGGATCAACAGTTTATAGTTTTTATTTGGCTACCTTGGCTCCTTTAATTTGGCAATCTACTGTTGGCTATAATCCTTCTATATTCTTCACACTTGCATTTTTCTATTCAACCCTTTATTCATTAGCTAGTGTTTGGATTGTTGCTTATGCCTTCGTCCCTGGTGGTCCTTTGTTAAGAGAAAGAACCGACCTTGTTTTGGGTGGTTCATACCTTGGTCTTCTTGCAGGTGTTTTGAACTATAATTTGAGAAACCGCAGCTCTCATATTACTCGTATCAACATCATTGGTAAAAAATTGTTTAAACAGGTTTTTGCAATTCTTACAGTTTTTCTTGCCTTTTCTGTCGCCGTTCTTTTCAAAAGATATCCAACTAAACCAAATCAACCATATAATGAATCTGCTGGTTCTTTCACTGCTGGTATTTGGTGTGTCCATTTTGGTTTAGATAATGATATGTGGTCGAGTGAACATAGAATGAAGGATTTGATTAGAGAGGCTGAAGTTGATATCATTGGTTTGCTTGAAAGTGACACTCAAAGATTAATCGGTGGTAATCGTGATTTCACTCAAACTATTGCTGAAGAATTAGGTATGTACGCTGATTATGGCCCAGGTCCTAATCAACATACCTGGGGTGCAGCTTTGTTATCTAAATTCCCAATAATCAGCTCAACTCATCACTTATTACCCTCTCCTGTTGGTGAATTAGCACCTGCTATTCATGCTACTTTAGATATTTATGGTGAATTAGTTGATGTCGTTGTATTCCATTCAGGTCAAGAAGAAGATGAAGAAGATCGTAGGTTACAAAGTTTGGGAGTTCAACAAATCATGGGTGATTCTGATAGGCCATTAGTCTTATTGAGTTATTTAGTTACCGACCCATGGCAAGGTAACTATAATACTTACGTTAGTGAAAAATCAAGGATGCACGATATAGATAGTAATGATTGGGATAGATGGTGTGAATACATTTTATTCCGTGACTTGAAAAAAGTAGCATATGCTAGAATTTCAAGATCAACTATCACTGATACTGAATTGCAAATCGCTAAATTCAAATTATTAGAAGATTATCAAATCGAAGCAGGTGATGATTTCTTATATGGTAATCATTATATTGACGAAGAAGAGGTTGATGACAACTTAAAAATGCCTCATTTGTTCAGAGGTGATGGTGTGAGAGGACATAGATATCATGTCTTCAATGAACCTCGTTACTTTGCTGAAAGACCTTCTCAAGTTCATCATGAAGATTAAGACTCTTTTAACTTTTTTTCGGATTAACTTTTAAATTATCTATTCTTTCTGACTTTCAATTCAGCCTAATCAAGTAATGCATATTAGTTGTTTCAATACAATGTTTTTCGTTCAACTCAAGTGTAGCAATTTTTCATGTTCTGTAGACTTAATTTTTTTTTTTTTGCAATTTGCGGTTCATGACGACTTCGCGCGTAGTGTTCTTTTTTATATTTGATCCTTACAAATAGAAAACACATGAGGTAAACTTGTAGAAGTTTCAACTAAAGTAACACACATCAATACAAATGCCAGACTTCATAAAGGAGAATACTCTAGATAAATTCGAAGTTGAGGAACAAATCCGCAAGGAAAAAGAGGAGCTAGAAAAGAGCCTTGGAGAAGATAATCAAGAGAGAAAAACACTAAAGGATCAGCTTCGAGAATCAAGAGGTATGTACCAACTCATTACGTTTCAAGATACACAGCAGTACTAACAATTAATTCAACAGAGAAAAAGTACAAGGAATACCAACAGAAATTAGAATCACAGAACTCTTCTTATAAGCTTGATGAGAAATCAGCTAAGTTTTACGATCAATTGAAAAATGAAGAAATAAACGAAGAGCTACAATTCAAGAAGGACGAACAAGAACAACTATTACGATTCAGAAACTTAAAGAGAAACCAAGAACTCCATAAAGACAATACACCCAAACAATCATCAATTCCTACACCTGATGTAACTAAGATATCAGTGGCATATAAAAAACGGAAAGTATCAAGCGAGAAACCTAGTATGATTAGTACCGAAGAGCTTCAAGAAAAACACACAATAGAGCCAAGTAACAATCAACATTCAGAATCAACTAATAAGACTTCCTCGACGACAGATAAACCAAAGGGACTCGTTGCCTACTCATCTAGTGAAGATGAAGATGATGATTAGGGTTCCCATATTTCCTGTATGTGATTTTAGTATGGGGAGGTCGTGTTTGTGCCCATATAATTTTCCATCAAAAAAATCAAGGAAAAAATTTTGGAAAATTAACAAACAGGTTCAATAAAGTGATTAACTACTTGAAAAGACACTTCATAAAGTAAATCACTATATAAATACCATTTCCTATACTCAAAAATGCTTGGAAATCTTTTTCAATCTGCATCGAGAATAATATTTTCCAAGAAACCGGCAATGAATGTCCTTCTTCAAACCAGAACCAAGATTAAAACTAATAAATCTGCTGCTAAAAGACTTGTCAGAACTAGTGTTGGACTAAAAGCAAGATCGGGACATAGAAACCACGGGAACGGTAAATTCACTCCCCGTTCCATGAATCATTTGGATGGTACCTCTGCAATCACCAATAGAGGTCAAAACTTAAGAAAATTAAGTAAATTTATACCATAATCCTGGTATAAGAAATCTTAAAAAAAACAAAATCTTAAAAAAAGTCACCATTCTACGAACTAATACCGTGTTTCATAATGCCTATTCGATAATTTTTCACATCCTGTATATATACATAAATAAACATAATTAACGAAATCTCTATACTATGTATTCTTTACTATGTAGTTCTATAAATATCTATTCATTTTTATGTTCAATTTCAATCCATTCACCTTTTTCATCTTTCTTTAATTCAGAAGATGGGAAGTAATGGTAATTGGTTTTGATAGAAATGGCAATAGGTATGTGATCAAAAGAAACCAATCTGATTTTGACATAAGTATTGTCTGGTATATTTTTAATCGTTTCCATAAACGAGGTAAGGTTCTTGGTTTCATGATCATTGACATGTGTAATAAAACTGTTGCTAACAATACCATATTGATGGGCTGGACCACCGGCACTCTTACGGGTGACATATATTTCTGAAGGTATCTTTTCCATGAGTTGACGAACAGCATGATGTGGAGCTTGTAAAATTGCCCCACACCAGAAAACAACATGGGAGGTGTTAATACTACTGGTATCGATAGTTGGAACAATCAAGTCCACTTCTTTCTTCTGTCTGATGACTTTGAAGTTCAAGTTCTCATTATGGTACATAACCTTAAAATCTCTCATACTTTTAACGATGGTATCATTTACGGACAAAATGATATCACCAGTTTTCAATGGATTGACTGGGTGATTAAGGGTTGGAGCAGAAACTCTTTGCACTGACAAAAATTTGACTTCATCGTGAGAGACTTCTTCAAATTTTGAAATCCAATCTTGAGGAACACCTCTTGTTCTACCTTGTAAGACGGTCACAGCACTAAATTCAGCATCTAAGATTCTTAAAGAACCAGGAACTTCATTTTTCTTGAGAGTATCGACAATGTCTAAGACATCAGTAACGTCCAATCCCATTCTGTACATGACATCGCCGGTGTTATCACAATTAGTTTCACCCAAATAGGATAACCAGAATGCACGGATTGTTCCATCGGGATCAGCCAAGACCCCGGTATCACATTCAAGACATAATTTGCTATCCAATAAGATACAATCCAAGTTAGTACCTCTGTAACGTGGAGATAATACATTTGGGGTAACATTAATGGAAGAGACAGCACTGACTTTTACATCATCAGTAACTAGTCTTAAGTTAAAATTGTAACCGACAAAAAAGGATTTTTCACCTCTTTTCAATGGAGTACTACTAAGTTTAGGAGCACGAACATCGGCCAAAATTAGATTTGGATCATATTTGACGATAGCATAATTTTGATTAGGGTGTAAGAAAACGACCTTGGCTGGAATATCAACCGATTCAGCAAAAATAATGAAAATATCACACATATCATGAGGAACAAATCTTCTAGAAACAAGAACATATCCATTCTCGGCATCTATAACAACACCATGACCAATTTCTTTGCGGTGGGGGAAAGAATCAAGAGGTATTGGAGCTATGGTACGGACTTGAACAAAGGATCTCACTAAAGATGAGCAACCAGCTTTCTCTTCATCTTCAAATGGAATATCGATATACTTTGCATTTTGTGGGCTAATCTTCAATGGCTCAATTGGTTCTTCCTGGATATCGGTGAAATCCCATAAACCAGTGTTGTCATTTCTAGTGGCCAATCTAAATGAAGATTGCCAGTGTCTTTCGATATAGATCACATGAATATTTTCTTGATGTAAGTCAGAAACATGACGATAAGAAATAGTTACTTTCTGACGATCTGGAATATTTTTCATGACTTCGATGAAAGTATCCAAATCTGGTGTTGGATGATCATCCACGGATTGAAGGAGCCAACCATTTTTATCGAAAGCGGAAAATTCAAAGGAACCAGATGCATCATTGATGAAAACACCTTTGACAGGAATGCAATAGCATCTGGCGACTTGGTAAGATAAATTATTGAAGGATGCACCCGCAACATCTACGTATTTGTCGGGTGTTATATCATGCAAATTCCCAACTTTAATACTTTGGGTCATTTCTTTGCCACCTCTTTGGATGACAACTTTTAATGTGTTACCAACGTTTGCATCTAAAATTTCATCAGCTTTTATGAATGTACTAATTGGAGTATCATTGATTGAGATTAATGTATCACCTTCTTTAATCAACCCATCAGCTGGACCTTCAGGTAAAATAAGCTCAGCTACTAATAAACCAATTTTATCTGGGAATAAACTTCTGGCTTTAGCTTCTGCTTCTGGAGTGAGTCCTAATCTTCTACATTCATCAAAAGGTCTTAAGGCCCATTCAACCTGAATATCACCACGAGTGATTGGTTCACCATTTTGGATACAACGTAAAGCTCTCAATGGTCTGTAGACGGGTAAGAAGAAATCGGTAGAAGCCTCGGTAGAACCACCTGCTTGTAATGCAACAGCATGACCATCTTCATTTACTACTGGAGAACCAGATGAACCACCGGAAGCACTAGCGGCAGCTTGTATATATTCTGTATTGAAGTCATTATAGGTTAATGCACCATAATCTGGAGCATTTCTATCTAATCTGGAAATAAACCCAGCTAAAATAGATAATTTTTCACCAGCATCATTACCAACGACTCTTATTTCAGTACCAACTTGAGCCAATTCGGGTTTTAATTCTAGTTGACAAAGTTTCATGTATTTAATATCTTTTGGATTAAATTGCAAAAAACCAAAATCATGTATAGGATCACGATATACTGGTTTCACAACAGCCTCTTCGTGATTGTCAAAGACTGCATACCCACTAAAGGGACCAGGTCCCACAACATGTCTATTGGTTAATATTATACCTCTTTCTGAATCAACCACGAAACCAGTGGCTTCACTCGTGAGACATAATTCGGTATCAAAATTGGTAATATTCGCAAATTGAATAGAAACAACACATTGTATAACAGAAGTAATGGTTTTTTGCCATTGATTACTATTATTATTTATGGATATTGGGAAGGCTTGTTGAGATTCATCGACTGAATCATCAGACATATATTCATCCAGGTCTTGTGACACTTGTGCAGGAACAACTCTTTTATTAGAGGGTTCAACCGCTACTCCATTGGTGAATGTTCTTTTCACTGCAGTCATGGTTTTATTATCTATGTATAAGGAGTTATGAAATAATGGAAGGAGCCTTTGAGTGATCGATTATAGTTTTAATTGAATTCAGATCTATTAGTACCTTGAGAGTTATTTTTTTTTTTTTGTTTGATCTTTCAAACTCTGATATCTCTTTCTCTATTCTGGTACTTTCAAAGGTATCCGCTAATGCAAAGGCTTTTAAGCTAATAAATAATGATATGATTCAGGTATATATGCCTTGAAACTTTTATTCTTAAATTTGTTTTATCAAGAAGAAGGAATAACTACTAAAGATGCTTCGTATGTCGAGATGCTCTTTACACCAAAAAAAAAAAAGGAAGCATCCTGCGACAAAAAAAACTTTTTATGGTATATGCACAGACTCCAGCCACCATATCGGCTGAAAAAAAAAAAAAAAAAAAAAAAAAAAAAAAAGGATTTACGAGAATCTACAAGTTTAAGTGTGTAGTCTATTGAGTTCATTAAATATGTATCGTTATTTTGTTTGAATGTCTAGTTCTGCTTCAACCTTCTTGCTCCAGATACTGAAGTAGTTGTTATGGGAATCGGAATCGAACATGGTATCGGGTGTAATCATGCTACCAAATTGCTCAATCACTTCCCAGCCTTGGCCAAGTTTTGCAGTAATTTCTTTGGTTTGCCCACTATCCTGGGCCAGAGATGAAGACCAAGAACCATCGATATATCTTCTGTCTAAATCGATTATCCAAGGTTCCACTTTAACTGCTTCCTCGATAATGTTAATCCAAGTTCGCATATTGTCTTTCATTAACCCACCCTTTTGGTATTGAAATAATTGGTCTTCGAATTTTTTTTTAGCACCCATTGTAAAATTGATAAGTTTATGGTTGATTCTAATGTACGCTGCATGGATCATACCACAAGCAAGGAGCCATTCATTCTTCTTGGTGAATTTATGTCTCTGATCAAGGAAACATTCCACCATATGGGGAGTAACGGTAGAAGGAATATAAAAATTGTTGGCAAATGAGATAAAATCCGATACCGTGATATGTCTTTGATACCTTGGAGTTGAAGGGGTACCTGGAGTACCAGTGGCTGATACAGTCTGCTTAGTAGGAGTTTGAGGATTTGTTTTGGGGTTGAAGGGAGACGCGGCATCTGATAACCCGTTTAGCTTGAGTTTTTTAGAGCTACCCCCGTCTTCGTCTCTTAATGTTTGTAATCTTTTCAAAGGAGAGCTTACTTTTGGAGTTGATGGACCTTGTTTGGTGGGTGATAGATTAAGTTTGTTATTCTGACCTTTAGTAGGAGTATTAAAAGGAGATGGATTTGTTGATGATTTTCGAGGTGTATTCGAAGGAGATCTAACACCATTTAATAAATTTACTCTAAAATCATCAAGAATCTTATTAGCAATTTTTGGTTGGGCTGGGATCTTCTGTAAAGATGGCTGTGGTAGTTTTAGACGTTGTTGATACCTTTCTGCTGCCAAATATGCACAAACATGATATCTGGCTATTTCTGATTTATTCGGTAAAACAGGATGTTTTTGTAAGCTCATCAGATGGAGAGATTCCACCATCAGAACAAGCTGGGGAGGGAATGGCTCGGGGAGTGTCGGTAGCACATCTTTCAACGACTGTTTTGATTGAAGATTACTCATGATAGGTGCTAGTAGTCATGAAATACTAAAGTATCTGGAAGAAAGGTGGTCCACAATGTTACTTGTGTCCGCTTGTGGTGGAAAAAAAGGCCCAAAAAAAAGAATATGGTGTTTGGGTTTTATACAAATACAAATACAACTACAAATAAAATACAAATACAAGTACAAATAGAATACAAATAGAATACAACTATAACGGAGTGGTCAAGGGGAGCACCTATTCCCACGTTACTTCTCCCACAGCTGCTTCAGGCTAACTACTGTCTCAAAAGATATTTATTGTGGCAGAGCTATGCCACTAGTGTAGCACTAGTGTAGTACGAGAGTCTCATGTACCCGGGCCAACAGTCGTCCACTGACTTCCCAAATAAAAAAACATTATTCCTTCTAAGCACCCCATTTGTTTTCTAGAAAGTAACTGACTATTCTCCAGCAAGTAACTAGCCAACTAGGCAAGTATGTAAGTAAAAAGGTAATTGCTGCTAAAACTTTTCTCCGGGGGGGGGGCACTACCCCCCTTTTGTGTGGTGTATGGGTGTTTTTGTCCGGGTAATTACTAATTTTTCTCTTCTAACCAACCAGAACATTGCGAATAATCATTAACAATTTTCTAAATAAGAAAAAGAGTATGTTGAATACCCCATAGATATTATCTAGATATATATACGTATATACATTTTAAATCCATAGACAATGTTATCTAGAGCCACATTGAGAACCTTTGGTTCTGTCAGCCTGCCCCTCTGTGCTCGTTCGTTCGCCACCGGTGCTGTTCTTCAACAAAAACCAGTTCCTTATGATGATACCAAAATAAGATCCAATGAAGTTGTTTCTGGTGCTCCTCAAGATTTAAGTACCACTAGAGTTGTAAGAATCTATTTGGAATCCAAACCAGCTACTCAATCTGGTCATCATAATGCCAAATCCTGGAAATTAGATTGGGATGTATTGGGTAAAGGTAATAGATGGGAAAATGATTTAATTGGTTACCAATCTTCAGCTGATTATATGCAAGGTACTATTATGAAATTTGATACAAAAGATGCTGCTATTAGATTTGCTCAAGGTCAAGGTTGGGATCATTATGTTCAAGAACCAAAGAAGAGACATTTCAGAAAGAAGGAATACGCTGCTAATTTCTATCACTCTGCTGGTCCATTAAAACATATCAGAACCAAGTAAATTCATTTCATCTCTTCATTGTACATTACGTTGTTTTCTTATATTAACCATGAAAGTAATTCGATAACGATTCTGCATAAACCCCCTTTCATTTTCCGTTTGCCATTCCCAATTTCCCATTTGCCATTTTTCATCTCTCATTGCAGATATCCTCCACACTCATCAAAAGTATCGTGTCGTTTTCCTTTCTTGTTTTATATTTCATCATTTATACTTAAACAAAACTAGCTTCACTATTATTTATTTCATCTAATATATTCTTTACATAATTATTCTTTTGTAGTTTTCAGCTTTTTCTCCCATGAAAAGTCGTAAATGTGTATAGTTTTTCATTCATTCACTTTGTACAAAGTGTTTCCTACACCTTGCCTATAGCCATAATCATGTCTATAGTATTGCCTATAGTCATTTCAATAATATTGTCTATAGTCTTTTCAATAATCTTTCGCTAACAAAAAAAAAAAAAAAAAAAGGAAGAAAAAGCGGCGCGAGCGAACAAAAACAAAAAAAAAAGAAAATACTAAAGAAAGAAGACAAAATCCGGAGGACTATAAACAAAAGCAAGCAGAACATTCTTCATAAGTATCAATATTTACTATATCACAAACTAGTTTATTCAGGGTTACTGTTTTCATCCGTATAAAGGTAATTTACCAAACTTTTCACCTGTTTTTCAACTGTTTGCCTGTCTTTGATTGTTGATATAGCTCTACAGTTATTTTTCTAAGACCATCAGAGCCATCATCACTGATATTGGCAGAAACGCTTGGTAAACTATTCAAGTGATTGAATTCACGTATATAGGAGATCTAACCAGGTCATCTTGCTGATATTCTTCAAAGTTTCTGGCGTTTTTCCTGTTTTGTTTTTGTCTTTTGGCTTAATTTTGTTTTTCATTACTATCTTGATTTGAAATACATTTTGAAAAATTTATAATCAACATGTCATTTAATAACAAAAACAACTGGAGACAGAGAGCTTTTGGGAGACCCACGGGTCCAGCTGCATCTTTTGATAATAGAAACAAATATCATTCCCTTGATGATCCTTCCCGACGTAATATTGGTAACAATAGTAATTTTCGTGGTTCACCATATACTAATAACGCTAACTTGAATAAAGGATCTCATTATCAATCACATGACAACCGTTATGTACCTTCATCGAGCTCTTCATCAGCCCAACCATCACCAACTGATTCAGTTTTATCTTCGAATTTGAAATCTAACTCAACCGCTAATTCGACTCCTCTGCATCCTAAATACTTCAAGGAATCCCCTTCTGCATCTGCTTCATCAACTCTACTGCCATCCACTCCCAACTTTTTTTCAAAAGAAATTGGGGGCACAGACTATTTAACTGGTATTAATCCTGTTGATGAAAAATTTCCTCAATTATTACATAATATCGCCCTTCAACAAAATATTCCTTTTAATAGTACCCCAGAACCAAAGAAAAATTATAAAGTGCTATATGATCCAGAACTGGATAAGTCACTTTCCAAGGCCGAAAGGAAATCAAAATCAAAAAAGATTCGTTTTAATGGTGAAGGACTTCCAGCAGCTGTAACAGATCCTAGAAAGAATGGGTTAAATGCTTCACAATATTTCCTCAAGCCAAATAAAAAATCAAAAAAATTCCCCTTCAAGCAATTACCACAACCAAAATTCACCTATGATAAAGATTCCTTGGGTTTACCTCCACAAACTGACCTTGTTGTTTGGGACCTTCCAACCACTACTAGTGAAATATATTTGGTCAATTTTTTTGATAGTTATGGAGACTCTATTAAAAGTATGAAGTTCATAAATGATCCTGAAAATGCGGTTCCTCTTGGTATTGCCACTTTTACATTTCCTGGGTCCCCTGATAAAGCAATGAGATCTGCTTTGAAGTTACTAAAAACTTTGAAAGCAGACCAACCAAAAGTAGACGGTGTTGAATTGAAAATCGCATTGAATGATCATGATAGTAAATTATTGAATGGGAAAATTGAAACTGCAAGAGAAAGACTTCATATACAAAAATTGAAAAGAGATGAAGAAGAGAAACGTCAAATTAAACGAAAATTAGAGTTGGAAGAACAAAAAAGACAAGAACTTGCCAAAGCTGCTGCCTCTACAGCTGCCTCTCAAAAGGAGAAAACCTCATCTGCCAGCATGAGTAACTCAAGTTCCAGCTCTTCAACTTCTTCGATCTCAAAATACAAATCGAATACAACTGTGCTATCTATTAGACATCGTAATAAGGTAGTTCCCGGTACTATTTTACCAAAAGATTTAAATAAATATATCAAAGATCGTCCTTATATTCTTATACATGACAAATACGTTCCTACAATGAAAATCACTTCCCAAGATATCAAAAGATTTCTCAACAAGTATGACTGGACGAGAGTTTTGTCTGATAAAACTGGGTTTTATGTTGTATTCAACTCACTCAAAGAATGTGACCGATGCTTTTATAATGAAGATGGAAGAAAGTTTTTTGAATATAAAATGTATATGGAGTTAGCCATCCCTGAAAATCTTGATGTTGCAAAACACTTAGAGGACTTGGAAAGTGGCGATAATAATCCATTTTCTCGTGATAAGAAGCATGACGTTGTTGATGAGGCTGCAAATATGTTAACTAAAGAGCTACAGACCTTCCTCGCCAAAGATATTAGAGAGAGAGTTATTGCACCTGTAGTACTCGATCTATTAAGTCATGATCATTATCCAGAACTTGTCCGTGAGTTAAAAGAAAAAGAAGCCGCTGAACAAGCTAAGAATGCATCATCTATTATAGACAAGTCTGTTCAAGTCAGACAGAATGCACTTTCAGTTCTTGCAGCTAAAAGAGAAGAACAACAAAGGAGATTAAAGGAACATCAGCAAGCAAAAGCAAACTTGCCCAGCTTTAATAAAAGATCCATATCAAATCGTTTGCCCTCGAATACCAAAAGAAAGAATTTGATTCCAATGCAACATGCTCTTAATTATGATGATGGAAGTGATGTATCCGAAAATGAAGATGATTTAAGTGAATCAGCTACACCTGTACCATCCAGCTTAAAGAGAGAACACGACGCTGAGACCGTCAAGTCAGAGGATCTCAAGCGTAAGAAATTAACACAATCATTCTTGTACAACACGTCTTCTGAAGATGAGGATGAAGAGGAGGAGGGTTCAGTCACTCCAGGTCATGTCAAGAAGGAAAAGGCACCAGATACTTCGATGGAAGTTGATCTGAAAGAACAAGACCAGGATGCCAAAGCTAAACCAGAAGATGAAAAGCCTTGGGAGGACATCGACTATTCTAAAATTGAAGAGAAGTATCAACCTACAGAAGGAACACCACAACCTGTTTATGATGAAATACCACTCGGGTACTCTGATCCTTTCGATTTGGATAGACTTCGTTCTATACTTAGGGATGAAGAAGATCTTGCTACTACCAAAAAATTACTCGATGACATTAAGCCTGCATCACACATTAGTAACATTGATTACTGGGCATGGAAACAAAATGATGTCAAGGTGTCAGCGGTAACTGAAGAAGTTGCAGACGATGGTTTGGAAAACACGGGTCCACTTAGTTCTAGGTTAGAATGTAAAACAGGTTCTTTCAAGAGTGAAGGATATCGCAAAATTGCTGATGCTGATAAAATTGAATATTTACCTCATCGTCGTAAAATTCATAAACCTCTTAAGACAGTTCAACACGATGATGAGGAAGGCGGTTCTGGTAACTACAATTCCAATCAAAACAACAACAACATTCAAAGTTCACGTGTTAATAGAGCTAATAACAGAAGATTTGCTGCTGATATTAGTGCACAGAAACAAATGCTTGGAAGTGAGACAGACATTTTGAATCTTAATGCATTGACCAAACGTAAGAAGCCAGTTTCTTTTGCCAGATCCGCAATCCATAATTGGGGTCTCTATGCTTTGGAACCCATTGCTGCTAAGGAAATGATTATTGAATACGTTGGAGAAAGTATCAGACAACAAGTTGCCGAACATCGTGAGAAGAGTTATTTGAAGACCGGTATTGGTTCGTCCTATTTATTTAGAATTGATGAAAATACCGTCGTTGATGCCACTAAAAAGGGTGGAATTGCTAGATTTATCAACCATTGTTGTAATCCTAGTTGTACCGCTAAAATTATCAAGGTTGAAGGTAAAAAGAGAATTGTTATTTACGCATTACGTGATGTTGATGCCAATGAAGAGTTAACTTATGATTATAAGTTTGAAAGAGAAACAAACGACGAAGAACGTATTAGATGTCTTTGTGGTGCCCCAGGTTGTAAAGGTTACTTGAACTGATTACACTCATTTCTATCTATCATTGTATAGTATTTATAGATCCCCCATACTAATAAACTAATACTTAATTATGTAACACAACTGACTCCTATACTGTTTATCTAGGACTTGACCTGAACGTATAAGACACATTAACCAGATCAAGAACCCAACTTAATACCCAATGGACCCCAGCTTGGAGCGTAAACCCTCTTCCGGGGTGGCTTCTGTAAGCTCCATCCGTACACCCGATAATATCTTCTATTTTTTTTTTTTTGTTTTTTAATGCTACAATTTTTTTCGCAAACACTTCTGATGGAACGGGGTTTGAGTTTCAAATCCCAACTAGTTTAGTTTTACTATCTCCAAGACAAATATATTCGATAAACGCTTTCCAAAGTCTATCAGGAGAGCTTTCATGATAAAATACGCGAACATGATCTCTGGTACGTCAAATGGTGAGGAATTAGAGGGACAAGACCAAATAGGGTTGGACATAAAACTACTGCCTCTCAAAGCCCATAATAAGTTGGACCAAGCTGAGTCCATCCAAGCACCTCAAGATGGTGAAGCTACACAACCACGAAAAGCCACACAACCACGAAAAGCTTCAAACCGAAAAACATCTAATGGACATGTTAAAGATGATGAAAAGGACGAAATAGAAGCTGAGAGACAGCGTCAAATTCAGCTCAATCTCCTGTTACCTCCAGTGAAAGAACGTGATAATGTTAAGCACGTCAGTAGGGCGTGTCTTTCTTGTCGTCAACGCCATTTCAAGTGTTCAGGTGAACTACCTAGTTGTATGAAATGTATTAAGCTGGGTACTGTCTGTACTTATGTCCAAAGTAAAAGGGGTGGATCTAGAAAAAGGGGTGTTAGTAAAACTGGAAATGTTAAAAAGAAATCAAATACAAACGATCAGTATAGTACCGAAATTGAAGACCTCCCCCACAGAAGAGTGGACGGACCAAATGTGGATCCGTCAAAGGATGCATTCTATCAATTACCCTGTCAAGGCGGTTGCGATAAACCTGGATGTCCCGGTAGATCTCAAAGTGAAAAGTCTACTAGCCCGAACACCGATAATGAACTCGAAATTGTGAATCAAATGAGAAAGAAACAAAGACGTGAAGGGGATGGACTACCACAGCTACCTCATTGTATGTGTGGTAATGGTGGTCATGAGGCCCCTCTCGACTTTTCTTCAGAGTTGCGAAAGTTAGACTTGGGAGTATCAATCCAAAATTCTTCTAATCTTTTTAAGTTAGATTCAAATGACACTGATCTGATCATTACGAAATATTATGAAAAGTTTCATAATGCTCATCCAGTATTGCCTCCTAGAACTGATATTGCATGGTACTTCAAGAGCGATTCTGTTAGACTTGAACTTTTACATATCATGTATGTTATTGGGGAAGGGCAAGAAACAAGTATATATGCCAACAACTCTGAACTTATTTCTGATAGATTGGTACAATGTTTGAACATAGTTAAAAAGAATAAGGAACTTGATATCGCATCTTTATTGACCCTTTTTTTGATTTCCATTATTGCCCATGTCTCAGCTCTTCATGATCTAAGCAAAAATTTGCGTCAATTCTGCATCAAGATGATTCAAGAGTTCGGAATCAATAAACTTGATTCTAATTCTGAAAAAGAAACATATCTTCTTACCCCATCTACCTCAAGAGGTACTGTTAGTAATGAAGAGAAAACACCTCCTTTGTATAGCTCAGAAAGACTTGGTTCTGTTTCAAAACAAAGCATAGCTGATGCGGCCCGAAGGTTATTTTGGGAACTTACATTTTTCGATGTTATCATTGGATCTGCAGATGGTAAGACTTTGACAAATTTTACTTTGATCGAATGTAAAGTCAACTATCCTAGTTACCCACCTGCTCTGGTTTTCGATTACAAAGGTAGAGCAGAGGCTGCTTCTTTAGTAAATGATGCAATTAAACTAAATCTTGCTATAATCAATAAAAAACCTTTGGATAGACATTTACCAGCTTTGAAGGCTGCATTGTCGGCAATGGAGATGAAGCTTAATGATCCACCATCATACAACTCACCATTACTAATTAATAGACATGGGATAGTTAATGAGGGTGTACATCAATCTATCTTATTGCATAATTACGCCAAAATCTTTGTCCATCGTCCGTTCTCATATTTATGGAAAATTAACTCTCCACAATTGCCTCGTTGTTCTGGAGAATACTATAACGACACTAGAGAAGTTTCGACGGGGCTTAAAGGAGATGCATTGGCTACGATTGAGACTTCAAAAACAATTGAAGCTGCTGATTCAATTGTAAGAGTACTCATCGATACCAGTCCTACCAGAGTTTTGAGAAGAACTCCGCTTTTTGCATGTTCTTTGGCATTGGCATCATTGGTTCATTTAAGTGCTTATATATGGATTGAAAATTCTCTTAATGATTCTAATGCAGCACCTGAACGTTCATCATTTACTAGCGATGATTTGTCAGCATTAGCTGAATATATTAAACTATCATTATCAGCCATTTACCCAATTTCTAAACATTGGATGTTGTCAGGGAGATTAACCAAACATATCAAAGACTCTTTAAGTAAATTGCGTCCTGAACTTTACTCAAAACTTAAAGATCATTTACCCCAAATTGAAAGTCAACTTAAAATTTTTGATATTGGTATTTCGAATAGCGATGCTACGAGCCATTCGAATATTTATACTGACAATAGTCATAGCTCTAAGCAAACTACAAGTACTTCTATCAATTCTGAATCCTATGGTTCAAGCCAAGATATAAAAAGCGATCAAAGAACAAAACAAGAATTTGTTGAAGATTTTTCTAGTTACCAAAACGAACAAAGGCAAAATATTAATAATCTTAATAATCTTATCAACAGTGATGTTGTACCAAGTGATGTCAACTATGATGTTTTAATGGACGGGGGAGAAGTGTCACCTGTTTCAGATACTGGGTGTGATTGGATTGATAAGGCATTGATGGATTATTTTGAAGATGAAAATGCATATATCTGATTATCGCGATAACCTTTGATTTCCCCTTCACCCCAGTAAGTATATAGCCATTTTATTTATTCTTCTTTTAAAGTTAAAAATTATTTATTAAATATTCTACAATTACGATTATGATTACAGAATGTAAGTGAAATGTATATTGAGAAGAAGTAAAAAGCGAATAAAGTAAATGAAAAAGAATAATCGAAAATAAAAAATTGATGAAAAATGACCAGCGTAACCCATGAACCCATATTATTAAAATAGACGGCAAAATCTTATGCTTATACTTTTTCTCTTAGCTTGATAAAGTCTTCATAATCCAAATGGTCTTTTAAGCCATCGTATCTTTCCAACTCCAACCACCCTTCTTCAATGCCACTTTTATAGAATTCAATAACTTTTGCTTTAGTCAAATAGTCATAACCTGCTTTTTTCAAGAGATAAAATAAGGTAGTTTTTATATTCCATTCTTGTTCTTCGGCAACACTTGGTAAGAAAGTACCAGAATAGTAGTCATTATCTTTATTGAATTGTAATTTCAAGCCATGTTTTCCAACTTCCCAATCAGTTGGCAGACTTATTGGAGTAAAATTATCTAACAAAGTAACAGAAACTGATAACTTTGGGAGCTCACTTTTAGATATTGGAGGAAAGCGAGGATCATCTAAAGCACTAGTTAAAGCAAAACGTTTAACTCCATTTTCAATACGTAAAGATTGAAAAGTACCTATGCAACCTCTCAATTGACCTGACTTATTCCAAGTAATGAAAAGTGGTGCATTTTCCGGATAATCTCCTGACGATGAATTCGTTAAAGTATTAAATTTAGATAAAGATATGGGAGTTGATTCCAGAGATAATTTATTGTAAAGAGTTTCAAAGGCGAGGAGACACAATGCTTTTGACATTTTTGATAGTTCAATATTGAATGAAAAGCGTTGAACTATTAAGAAGAAAAGTGGTTGTTAAAGATAACCCCTTTTTAAAAACCACATCTCAAGGAGTACTATATAATCCTTAAAAAAGAGGTATCTGATACCCTCCGTTATCCAAATGCGATTGCTTGTTAATCCGTACACCTGATAAATAGATCTTAAGTATTATAAAGTAGACTTTTCAACTTTTACTGATATCAGGGTAAATGAAATTACGTGTTATCGGTACCATCTTCTCCGTAGCTACCTAAAAAGAGAGATGGTCAACTTATTTTGCTTAGTAAGTCCAGCTTTTTTCAATGTGTAATAATAAAGATAATTTTGCAGTCTAATTTATGTACTTTTTTTCTTTCTTCAATTTTGTGTATATATAAAATCAACTCGACAAGCAAGTTTGTACATTCTACAACGTTGAAGCAAGTAAAAGTGGCAAGGTATTAATAATGATCTATAAAACTTGTAAATGGGAAGGTAAGGCACATTTCAATTGAAGGTCAGAGTAATCAATTGAGCCACCCGTAATCTCCAAAAGTCGAAGGTTGTGAAGATTTTCTTCAAAAATTAAATGACTTATGAACAAGGGATAGAGGCTTTCCTCTTTCACGATACGACAGAAACTTATGTAGAGTTGTACTAAATTTTTAGGAAATGTTTTACCATTCAATTCTTTAATAAAATTAGTCAAATAGTTACCATTTAGGTTTATGCGTTCAAGCATTGAAGGGAAAGGTGATAAAGTTGATATTAAATTACGAGATAAATCAATTGAAACTAAATTTTGGAAAAATCCATTATTTTCTTTAAATAAATCCTTATATTCAACAAGATTATTTCCTGAGAGGTTAAGGTGTTCAAGTTGGTAATTATGATCAATTGGTAAATGATTAGTATTGAAAGAGAATTGCATGATATTATTATTTGAAACGTTTAAATGTCTTAATTTCGTCAAACTCGTTAGACTAAAGACATTATTTGATAAGAAGCATAGATTATTATTTGAAAGATTCAAGTATTCAAGCAGATTTGGGAAATGAATTCTCTGTATATCAACATCCCGTAAATTATTATAGGATAAATCAATAGTTTTCAAAGAATTACAATAAAAGCAAAAACCATCACTTCTTGGATCTGATTGTAAATGATTCAACAAGTTATTTGAATTGAACAAGTGTAATTTCAAATTTTCAACCATGAAACCATCATTATTTTTTAAAAACTCATTAAATTGATAATTAGCATTTCTTTCATTTGAATTATTTATAATTTGATCACCTTGTTTTGATCTTGGTAAGTATTTGATTGTAAACCAATTGATTTTAAAATTATTCAAATTAAAAGGTTCAAACATTGACCTTATAAGAGTATTATTAAGTTCAACATTTTCAACCAATATTAATTGAATACTAAAACAATTTGTAAAATTTTTCAAGAATTTAAGATAATGATTAACAATAACTTCAAAATATTTGAATGATCCAGCATAATCGGTGAAATCAAATAAAACAAATGAAATTTCTTTTGGTCTTATTATTATATTATACTTAATCAAGTATTTCAAATGTAAGAGATCAAGTTGATTCAAACCTTCAAAAACATTATTACTCATGACAATATTTCTATTCAGATATTTCACATATAAGGCCAACTGCCTTACTAAAGTGAAAGGGTCATTGTGATCGGCGTATAGCAACTCGTTAAGCCCGAAGCTGAATGATATTTCTTCGGGTTGGAGGAACGATAACGTCTGAACCATCAACTCTTTAGGGAGTTGGAATAACACTTGGGCCATCTTCAAAGTTTAGCGATATACTAGTTAGATGACTGTGGCTCTAACTAGGGACTGATAAGTAGCTGGACTTGTTTCTAAGGTCTATTTTATGTTTTCAAAAGAAATCAAAAGTGTGCTTTAAATTATAACAGGATTGACAGCTTTTATGATATGGATCCATTAACTGGTATGATTTGAATCCTGTAACTACTATAGAAGTTGAATTTCTGCAAAAACGGTTGTGATTTGAGATAACCACTATAACTTTTTTCCTGTGCACCCACGATAATGCTCCGAAAAACTCTGACGATAAGAAACGCAAAAGGAAAAGAACTAGTTGTACTTATATTCAAGTAGATATAAGACTATATATATATGATATACTATTAGAATTAGCTTAGCTAGCAATTTTTCTAATCGGCTAAAAGTGTTTCATATGGGTGGGCTATCGAGACTTACGATGAGTGCGCAGAGCAATGATTCATTGATTTCATCCTGCATTCGCTTCAGTATGATTTCATGACTTGTGCTTACTCATATTTTGTTAGATTAAAGCTTAGAGTAAGAGGAAAACGGGTAACAGGATTAGAAATCCAAATATATCATATTTATTGAATGTTTATTGAATATTTATTACGTCTAATGGAATAAACCAGGTTAGTCATCTACAACACGGATTAAATGGAAGCATCCGTTCGACCATCCACAGTTTTCTTTCTACTTCTGTCACTTGACTCACGACTCAAGACTGATTCGAAAAACGGTCTTTTCGAACAATTCAATGGTTAATTCAAAGTCAAAGCCAAATTTCAATGGGGACCGGAAAGAAGGAATCGCAGGGATGATGGGTATGGTCCGAAACTGGCAACCCTTCACGTGAGACTACTCTATCTTGAACCCCTCCATGCGATGTTACTATCAGTTAATTCTACTAACATATGATATTGCAATTGTAGTAAAAATTGACTACTTTCAATTATACATTCAATTATATATTCAATTATACCTTCTGGTATCTAAGGCACATCTATTACTGCGATTATTATCTTTTTGCAGTAATCAATACAAATAAGTGTTTTTGGAACCACACGATGGAGTATCACTTATTACAATCATGTATAACCAAGTATAATCATGTCAATATGTCGATTTAGCTTAGCTTCAGAGTAAAACCCTAACAATACACCACCTGGTAAAGATAAGAATAGGTTGTAAAATTTAGATGGTGGTGTATGGGTGTTCAGTTTCTCCCATTCCCAATTGGGTAAATGACGGTTTCTGGACAAAACCAAAACTTTGAATTAAGCGTGAGCGTAGTATAATCTCGATAGTTATAAGATCTTTCTTTCTTTCCATTTAGAACTAAAGTATACTCTTTATAAATCATCATATTATAAAAATGGGTCTTTGTCTTTCGTGTATCCGTTCTGATTTCGATAACGATGACGAGTTCAATGAGAGAACCTCTTTATTGGGGAATCAGCATCTTCATTCTGACGAAAATATTCAGGAGGAATTATTAAAACAACAGCAACGACAACAAGAACTAAATAGTATAGTCAATGACTTGAACGATAACTTGATTGATGTATCTACATTCCTCAGCGACCCACTAGTCAACAATACGGCTCATAATGGTACAATTCAAGCTCCTAATTTATCTTATCTGACCAATAGTTTACAACCCCAACATACTAATGAAGATTCAAATGGCGTTGTGCCAACTTCTCCAAATGGACAACAGCTGCAACAACAAGACCACCAGCAACAACTCCAGGAAAAACATTTCCCTTACGTTATTTCTTCCGAAGAAAAACTGAAAATAGCTCAAGAAGTTGAATCTTTAAGTCCCTCTATTAAGGAAGCCTCGAAGATTTCCTGTGATGAGTTATTATATTTAGAATTTTGAATTAATTTTTTCAAAACTGTTTTGCATTTTCCAGGTACCTGGTCTTTCGAGTTTGGGATGGCGAAAATATCCTTAATTCTGCTTTCACCCGAACCTCGTTGACTTGTATACGAATTAATATGGACTATACTAACCTCTTCCGTCTATCCATATTCCTTCCTTCTTTTTTTTTGTGTGTCAATTGACAATTCTTTCATTTATGATTTCTTGTATTTTTAGTCGGACTTTACCTCTTTTACGTCTTCTCTTTTAATTCTCCCTCCTATGATTTTGATCATCTATAATTTCCTCTTCTCCTTTAGTTAGTACGTTTTGCTGATAAATATATATTTACTTAAAAAGTTTACATTCTATTGCTAGGCACTTGGAATTTATCATGAAATAAATTGGATCTAGATGCAAAGTTTCAAACAGGTTTGAAAAAGAAGAAAATAAATAGAAAATCGATATAATATGATTTGAAGGAAAAAGAATAAATATAAAATTGATATAATAAATTGACAATGAAGAACTGAAAAGAATAATTGAAAAAAAAAAAAAAAAAAAAAGAGCAGTATCTAAAGTAAATTCTTGACATGCATTGCTTGGGTAAAACTGTCAATGACGCTACCAGTAAGAAGACTCCAAGGGGTTGCCAAATTTTGATTCAGGGCTTCCATTATTGCAGAATATACTGCTTCAATGTTGTTTATACTAACCCCAGGATATAATAAATTAGTAAGTCTTTCAGTTTTTTCAGACCCACTCACTACTGAACCACCATTCCAGCGGTTTTTAATCCAAGCAAATGCTGCTGGTCCACCCATGAAAAGTTCACCTTCATGATCGGCAAGCTTATCAACTGCAAACTCCAAAGATGAGATGTTTCTGCTTTCCCAAATATCATAAACCAAGTAAGCATTTTCGTCTAGTGGTGCTTCAACATCTTTTTTACCACTATATAAGAAAATTGGAAAGCTTGGTAAGGTATCCGTTTCGAGATCAATGGTATTTTCTTCGATGATACTTTTAACTGGTTCTACGGTTAATGAGTCATAACCATCTCTAAAATATGAATCATTACCGGTGAATAAACTTTGTTTATTGAATACTTGATTTCCTGAGATTAAGCAAACCTCGCTAGTCCTATTGAAATCGGCTATTTTACTTGGTCTTAAAGCTTCTTCATATATGAAATCATTCATTTCTTCGTATTCATTCATTAAACCTCTAATAGCATCGGCTGCAATACCAGTATTACTAGTTCCATCGACTGCGATTGCAACAGATGTAATATTCTGAACAGCACCACCAATAGCAGCACCAATTATATTCAATTCAGGTGCATAGGTTGAAGCCAAAACCAGGCTCCATAAACCTGGAACCGAACCACCTGAGTAACCCCAAGTAATAATACTGCAATTAGAAGAAATATCAACTTCTTCAAAATTTTTAGCAGCACGAATACCATCAAGTGTAGCATAACCTGATTTTTTACCAGCACAGAATGCACTATTCAATCCCTCATAATCGGGTGAAACTATGTACCAACCTTCCTGTAAAGCATTTTCCATATACACCATTTCAAATTTGGTGTTTACATTAACCCAAGTAGTATTGGCCAAGAAAGCATAAGAGGGAGAACAATCGAGGTCAGCAGCATCCTCAATTGCTTGATAAGAGAGAAGTTTTGACAGATCTGGTTTGTTTCGAGGTTCAAATATAGTAGCTATGTAAACTACTGGTTCCTCAAAAGAATCCTGGGATCTGTAAGCAATTTGCCAAACGGTTTTAGCAGATGCTGGATAAAACGGTGAAGTCTCTGCGGGGACGGATCTTGATTTAACAACATCACCTAACTTATAAGATGATATATTTGCAGGAGTAGAATAGAAATCATCCTCCAGTGGTTTTACTAAAGCATAACCAGGTTGAAACCAAACACAGATGACTAGAATTAGTGAAAATATCCAATCTTTAGCTAACATTTTATTTTCATTAAACTCGTGATACTTTTAATAAACCGATGAATATTTCCTCTTTTTCTATTATTTTTGGCATCCTCTTCGAAGAACAAGACATTCATTCAAGTATTTATACAAAAGCAGCACTGCTAAATAATTCGTGACAAGCATATGATGACTTAGAGCAAGAATGAAAAAAAGTGGAAACCCAATTCTCTATCCAGTTACAGTAATTTTTAAGAAGGTTTGCGTGAATCGATTGACAATTGTCCAAGTATTCGGCACAATATACAATTAATTTCACTTACCTAAACATTGAGTACTTGATTTCATTATGGCTATACGAAAACAAGGTTTAGCATTACTGAATTAAGACGATCCAGCCAAACCAGAATACGCCCCCTGAAGAGAAAATGCCTTAGTATACATCGTGCATATTCGGATACACCACATTGAAATAGACCACCGAAGAGGTGTTGAAAACAATGCCTGGAGCTAAAAAAAGATCCAAATGCTGGTAATTTTGCAATCGACAAATATGCGGCTTATTTAACGCAGGGTTTCCTGATTTGGAAATATGTTTTGATTTTTTTTTTTTTTTTTTTCGTTCACAACAATAGTCAGGATCAAGTCAAGTATCTACCCATCACAAGATCTGAAGGAAAGATCCAATATCAAGATTCAATATCAAGATTCAATATCAAGCTAGCTTCCATAATTTCATCTACTACGCTTGTGCTCCTTTTGAGAAGAAAAAGAGTGGGGATCGCACAAAGACTTTTAAGAAACAACATCACCAGAAACTCTTTTTTTTCTTTTCTACTTCTTTTTTTTCTTCTCTCTCCAATTAACAAATAGACTGTTTCATTTAGACGTCTGGTAGAGTCAGATTCCTCGATACTTGTCTTCTTTTCTGTGTTTGGTAGGCTTGTGGTGCTGGTTGAATTTGTTTTTCATTGTTTGGTGTTCTCTTTGTTCTCTTTGTTGTCAATTTTGTTCTATTATTGTTCCCAGCTGGAAGTGTTTATAATTTAAATTAACAAGGGTACGCTAGTTTAAGCTTGTCTCTCTAATTCCATTTTAGCACATAGTCTACAATTAGTGTCTCTTGCAGTTGGTATGACCAATTCCATGGCTACCAAATATTTTTTAGAAGTTGATCAAGGTAAGTACAAGAGAGACTCTTTAGTTTAAATTTTGTCTTTTTTCATTTTTGCTTTTGTTTGACCAATTTTCTTTAGAGTTGAAAGATGCAAAATGATGGATTTATATAGATCTATGCTTTCTATCCAGATTCAAAAGAAAAAAATACTTATTTCAGTAATGTGATTGATGGTTTGCCAAGAAAGAGTTAACCAAGAACCAGCTTCGCTAAGTACGATCATATTGAAAGACATTTTCCGTCATAAAGGTATAACCAAGAGAGAACTCTGGATGTAGGTTTGTTAAAGTTAAAATCTACAACCGGATATAAAAGTTCCTCCCGCGTATGAAAAGATTTTGAAATATAAACAAACAAACAAAATCCAAACAAGACGAAGGAAACAAAACACGGGTGGTCAAGAACTATCATTAGCTCTAACCTTAACTTTATTCTTTTATTAGAATTGGACATAATTAGGGTATGCTCTTAACTGTCCACTTCGACGTCCCCTTGAATGCAATAAAAGGACAAAAATTAAGGAATGTCTATCTTCTGCTACTGAGTTTTAAGGAAACTAGAATGAATTGGCTAAATAAATATTAATATCATTATAAAGATAATATAAAAATAGTATACAGAAAAAGAAACACTTTGAAAGATAAGGAAAGAAAGAAATTGAAATGGTGATCCTCTTCTTTGTTTTTTGGGTTTGTTAAAATGCTGTCATTGACCCTACAGATTAACAAAAAAGTTTTCATAGAAAGATAAATCACAAAGAAAAAGGTCAACATACCAGGCTGAAGAAGAATTAAAAAAAAAAAAAAAAAATTAAGACAATCATCCACCAATGTGAAGGTTGAGCTTAAGACTATGCATATTATCAGCACCGTGAGCATATTTAGAAAAGGTTGTATCAGATGGACCAATTTTGGCACCAAGTAATGATTTAGCAGCAGCTTCAATAAAGTCAACCACAGCTGATGCAACACCAGGATATAAAAGATTACTATATCTTTCGATTCTACTACAACCGTCAACATGAGGTTCACCATTGAAACGATCGGTTAACCAAGCAACGGCAGCTGGAGCACCTTGTTTAGCTTGTTGATAGTGATCATTATTTTCGTCAATTGCAAATTCTAATGATAATCCACCTCTTTTGGTGGTGTAAGTAGTATTATCCTCATTACCAATTGGAGTATCAGTCCAGGAACACCAATTATTAAAGACTCTTTCAACGGTATTGATACCAACAGTAATATCTTTTGCCCCGTGGTAGAGGAAAACAGGAACTTGAGGGATTTCATCGGACTTATTAACTGCTAAAGTGTTATTATCTAAAACTTCTCTAATGGTTGGAATTTGTAAGAAATCCCAACCATCTGGGAAATATTTATCATCACCACTGAAAAAATTATCGTAAGCAAAGATATCATGAGAATTATCTAAACAAGTTTCATAAATTTTATTAAATTTATTAATTTTTGAAGAGTCCATACTTTTAAAGAGTTGAGTTTTAAATGCTGGGTATTGTTGACCGGCACCACCTAATGCAGCTGCAACTTGACTAGCACTGGCATTACCATCTAATAAAATAGCAGTATCAGTAACATTAGTAACGGTACCACCAACTGCAACACCAATGAAATTACTTGCTAAATCTGGAGCGTATTGAGGTTGTAAAGCTGCAGACCAAATTGGTCCAATGGTACCACCAGAATAACCCCACATGGCAACTTTAGCATCAGATTCGATTTCGGTAATATTTTTAGTTTTTAAAGCAGCTCTAACCAGATCAAGGGTTGTGTAAGCACTAAGTTCAGCAGCAATATAAGCACTGTTTGGACCTTGATAGTCAGGTACGATAACATTCCAACCTTGATTCAAGATTAATTGAATAAGGTACATTTCTTGTTGAGTGGTTGCAGTACTATTATCAGCCCCATCTAAATAAGCATAAGAAGGACTACAGTCAATATTGACAGCATCTTCAATAGGGTTATAAGAAACTAAAGTAGAAGTATTAGCGTTATAAGGTTGCATAATGGTGGAAACAACGATTGTTGGATTACCCAAAGAATCAGTTGATCTTACCATTTGTTGCCATGCATTTCTAATATTTAAAACGAAAAATGGAGAATCGATTGGAGCAGGAGTTTTTCTCCATTTAAGAATATCACCAGGTTGAGCATCTTCATAATTGTCTGGTAAATCATACCAACTATCTTCAGAAGGTTTCAAAAGAGTGGTTGGAGCTGCCACTACGCAGATTAACTGTAAGAAAAAGAGGGACAAAATAGTTGAGGCTTTCATGATTAAATTGACTACCTACTTTATAAAAAATTTCCAGAGGGAATAGTAAAGAAAACGAGTGACTAACTGGAAGGTATTGAATCTATAAAGACCTTTTTTTTATATGGTAGAAAAGCGAACAAGATAAGTTGGTACTGAAAAAAAGAAAAAAAGGAACGAAAAGTAATGAGATCGATACTGATATTTATAAGGTTGTCATTTTTCAATTTTGAAAGAACTATTTCGAAAAACCCTTGCCAAGAATTGACAGGTTTGAGTAGAAGATTTTGAAGACATTACAAGAGAGAATCCCGGTAAGAATAGAACTAATGCACGGCAAGGGTAAAGTTTAATCTAGGAGATACCAAGTAATAAAACCTAGCAACTTATAAAGAAATATCTTTTGTCTTTTATCTTTTGTCTTTTTTCTTTTGTTCTTTTTATTAGTTTTTTGTTTGTTTTTACGATTGTGCATCTTGTCAAGGATCAATTAAGATTTTTCTTGACGTGAATATTTTTTTAACCCGATCGATCGATTTGAGTTCTTCGAGGATCTTGGTCATAACCTCTGGGATGACAGGCCCTAGTGGTTCATTATCACAGAAATTTGGGTAGTGGGGGAAGAATGTGAAAGTCTTGGAACTCTGGTGGTAAGGCGAATAGTAAGGCAACAAAAATTACAAAGAGATCAAAGATAAAGTTAGAAAGCTTAATATTACCATATCGACTCAACAAACTTGATTTAAAAGCAGCAAAACAACCAACTAATTATGTAACCACTTTGGCAGCCATGTGGGATTCATTAAAAGCAGGCACTCACCGCCCAACCTAAATTTTTCACAGCAGTCGTCTTTAATTACTTGCTACTGAGCTTATTGGCATACCAGGTTGAAAAAGTTGGAGGTTGATAGTAGACTTTGTAACCTACCATATAGTAGCAAACGTAATAATAGGAAGTCCAACTTCCAAAGCTGGTTGACCGCGTCCTTTTGTTCATATTGTCCAGTTGCCATTCTTCAAATTTGCATTTGTTTTTTTTTGCCATTGTCCCAAATTTTTAGCAGACAATTCAACAATGGCAAATTGCAACACCGCGCGACCCTTTATGGTTTTATTTTGGCCTGCTAGAGACTATTAACAAAGGTAAGGGGAGCCTACAAGGATCATAAACACACGTAGAGATATAAACATAAATATAAACATAAACATACCAGCAGCAACACTTAAACTCTATTGTAATTGTGAGTGGGATTATCTCTGTGTTTTTGCGGTGCTTTATCATGAACTGCTGTTGGAACTTTAACAGTATTATGGTTTACGGATGTTTTGAAACTAACCCGAAATTCGGAAGTGAACCTGCCTTAAACGATGAAATCAGGTTAAAGTTGACAAGAAGACAAACAAAAAATTTAAAGACACCGAAAAGAAAAACAAACAGAAGTTTGAACATAAGGGTAGTCAGATCTTCAAAGTAACAATACTAGTTCATCGATTGATCATCTTGGAGATCTAGACTTCAGTGTTAGGTACCGCCCAATTATAGTCTGACAGTTTGGTGAATAAGTCCGGTATTCCATCAATTGTTCTAACAACTATACGAATAGAATAAGACTATTCAACTTTCAGTTTTCCTGTGCTCCCCCAAAAGAATAGAAACTGGTCTCTAAATGGAAAGCACGATGCTTAATTCCATAATAGATTGGTTTAAAGCCTATGATGAGTTTATTGTAATTTGGTTATCATCCCATTCTTTTACCTCGAATCTTGTGACAACAAGAATAAGTATTATCATCTCAGAAATTTTATTTGCTTCCTTCGTATTACTACTCAGTTATGAAACAGTATACTGGTCAGGTATCTATTTGAATCTTTGGGATTATCACGCCAAGGATATCTTTACTGAAGTTCCAATACATTGTGCTCATGTTTATATAAGATTAAACCTCATCGATTCAAAAAATTTAGAAAATTTGCAACAATATTATAATTTAAGACAATCTTCACCTTTTAATGTATTAAATTGGACTAAAACAAATCAACTAGCCGATCAATTATTTAAATTACCAAGATTTGTTAAATATCATTTTGAAATGAGTCCTGAAGATTTTGAAAATAATCCAGAACCAGAATTTGGTTCTACAGTTGAACATTTAAGAGATAAAATTTTACATATCTATAATACTTCTGATTTTTATCGTGAATTTAGAACTAATTCTCAAAATTTGACTAAAGATGAAGTAAAAGTTTTCAATAATAAAAATATTGAAGTTAAAAAGGATCAAGATTTGAATTATTTAAGTAAAGTCAATATTGAAACTGGTAATGTCATTGATTCAGTGATTGTTCTTTGAAAAAAAATACTCAATTCCTAACTTTCCCCTACATCATAAATAATTAATAAATAATATCAAATTTCAAAATTGTAAACCAGTATCTTTATTGAAAAATTATGAATGAATTGAATATATGAAACAGACTAAAAGAAATAAAAAATTAAAAATCATAATAAAAGTAAAAAAAAAAAAGTAAAAGAAAAAGTAAACAATCAAGCCATAAAATCATAAATTACAAATACAAAATAGTAAACTCCAGGTCTACTTTAAGCAATTAATCATTCTTTTTTTGATCTCTAGCATCAATAAGTCTTCTTTCTGTTATAATCCATAACTTGATTATTCTTTCTAACTTAGACTCCAAGGATAAATTTTGTAATCTATTTAATTCATCTTCGAAATCTTCATCTTGAATAAAGTTATCTTGAGATTGGATATGATTTTGAACCGAAAGTACATTCTTATCATAACTTAAATTGTAATCATAATTAATTTCTTCTTCCTCTGCTTCTTCGTCTTCCTCTTCACCATCTTCACTGAGCATATTCACATCTTCATCTCCGGAATTATGTTTGATGATTGGTTTCGATTCAAATTCAAATGAATCATCATTCGATTGTTGTTTTGAAATATCTTTCCCGTCTAATTGATTAAAATCAAATTCTAAATATTTTGGACCTATAAAATATTCATTTTGAAATTCATTATTTTCACTTTCAAATACATCAATTATTGAACTTTTGGTACTATTATTATCTAAATTTAAAATTGCTTGATTAACAACTTTATAACATTGATTTCTTAATGATAAGTTAAATAATGATCTTAATTCATCTGGTAAATCTTTTTGATCTTCAATGTTTTTTATACTAGGGTCAAAGTTGAAACATAATAAACTCATGGTAATTTCTAATTCTTTTAATAATTTAAATGAATTAGTTACTTTATTAACTAAATTTTCTCTGACAAATGTTAAAATATCATTTAAAAACTTTTTTTCACTATTGTGATCATTAATTGCCTTTAATTTATGATTTCGAATCATTTCAATCAAATTTAATCTTAATAGTTTAAAATGTAATAGATTATTTGAATCTAATATAGTTGGGAAATATTCACTTATTTTTTGAATGGCATCTGTTATTTGTCCCTTTAGTATTAAAAATTTAATTTCTCTTCGTTTATTAATAGTAGCATAACCAGCAATCAATCTTGAATTGACTTCTCGAGAATTGGTCCCATTGCTATCATATGAATTTGCCGTTGACATTGATATGGATTCACCATTACTGCTTTCAGTGTTGATTAAATATTCATTGACTAGATCAGCAAACCCTTTGGCACTACCAGTTGATTCATTATTCAATCTTTTAATGAAATTGTTGGTATGTGATGGTTTTGGTTGTTGCTTACGATGATTGCTTAAATCAATATTGGTTTCTTTAGCAAAACTAAGCGCTGCTTCTTGATGTCCTTCTTCAATAAAATAATTAAGAATCAAATGATCTATCTTCTTCTTTGGAATAAGCTCCGTCATTATGAATTGTTCTATAAAGATAATATCAAATGGAACTTTCGGTTTAAAGTAGAAAAAGAAGTTTAATACAGAAAGATCTAACCGTTATTCTCAGATAAATGTTCTTACCAGAATAAAGAAAAAATAGAAAAAAAGAAATAAGCGGGACAAATTGCGACAAATTGCGACAGAGTTCTACAACTTAAAAAGAGTACTATCATAACTTATTCAATTGAATTATATTCTTTAGCTTCATTCATATCGATTCCAATTTTATCCTATAACTAGTTAGTATTTGAAGAACGACAATAAAAATTAAAAATTTTTTTTGCTTTTTTGCAAAAAAAGTGATCATTTTGCAAAAAATGCTGAAAAGTCGACTACGTACCATGAATTTTTGAAAATCATCAACACCTTCTCTTATAACACCAGTAAAATTTTGAAACTTGTTAAAATAAATAAAAGTTAGTAAAAATCAATGCCAATGCTTCAGAAAGTGAAGAGAAGTATGATATACATGCCATTTTTTTTCTTTGTTTGTACGTTTTCATTAACCCATTAGTATAATCAATGTACTTATCCATAAGATCTTCAGAAACTTGTTCGGTCGTATTTTCATTCATTTGCGATACCCTTTGTTTAAGGTCTTGAATCTCTTCTTCTACTTGCTTGATTTGTGTCTGAAGTAAGTCATCACTTGGTGTGGAGAGTATCTGTTTATATTCTAAAAAAATTGTTAGTATCTTGAAACAAGGGAAATAGAAAACAATAAACGAAATGAAGAGGACAAACCCAAGGGCTTACATACCGTTTTCTAGTTCAGCTAGCTCATCTCCAAGGGCCCTATTTTGCTGCTCACAGACATTGATGTCTTCCATGCTAGCAAACTGGGCGTCTCCACCATTTTCGCAACCAATCTCTTTATACACATAATAAGTCAGTTTCCCATATGACTTTGAAAACAACTCACCTTTCGTGGCCAAGTTCTCCAATGATTTAGTTGCATTTATCTTGTTAACTCGATTACTCAAATTTAAAATGATATCTGTCACTGAATATGGTCTGTACTGTTGTTTCATATAACTTAATATTAATTCTTCAGCTTCTTCCCCTTTGAGCTGAGAAGCCCCATTGGATACTTTCTTAGGTGGCATGATGAATAATTGGACACTTCTTACTTTCAAATTCTACAGAAAAGAAGGAGTTGCAAACTTTCGATATAAATTTGTATTGTGGTTGTGATATATAACTATTGACGCGCGGTTATTTTACCTTTTTTTTTTTTATTTGTTATTATCCTTCTAGCTATACTAGATCTTTTCTGGCATATTCATCATAAGGGCCACGGTTGAAGTCCATCCAAGGAAGTTTTTAGCTCCTTTGGCTTCACCAGTGGTATCATCATATTGTTCCCAAACGAACCCGGTTTTTTTCCATTGCTTGAATATGTTTTCAACCAAATTGACTCTTAATTGAGAGTATGCATTACTGATTTTACTCAGTAAAGGTTTAGAAAGGGTTTGACTTGATGCTTGTTTATAGTATTGTAAACTATCCAAGACCAAATAGTTTATATTAATCCAAATTGGTGATCTCCAGTAATTTTCGGCGGTTTTATAATATTGGTCAGATTTTGATAATGATCTGAGACCAAAGTCAGTCCATAATTCTTCGGGATCAAGAATCATATCAACCAAATCTTCTAATTTATCAACTTCGTGAACCGGTAAAAGCTTTGTCAAAAATGGGAATAAACTGATATAACCTTTGTGACATACAAATACATTCTCATCATCCTCGTTAACTGATAAGTCACAATATGTCTTGTGTTCCTCAGACCAGTGTAACTCATTCAAATTATTTATGATATTCTGTTCAATTTCAACCATTTGTTTATAATCATCCTCATCACCAATTAATTCAGCCATTAATTTAATGGATCTAGTCATAACACCAATCCATGATAACAAGTCGACATTTAATTCTGCAATATCAGCTGGAAGTGCTCTTGGATAATCATCTAATCCACTAGCAAGTGAATGAGTTGAAGTACGGCCTCTCCATCTATAAGCTTCCAAGTTAGTGCCTCTATCAAATTCTTCAACATAACCTTGCTGAGTACGACGGAATTTATCAAAATGTAATTTCAACTTTGGATAAAGTTCCTTGGTAATATTCATCAATACTTCAGGATTATTCATAACAATTGAACCTAAATCCTCTTGATCAAAAGAGTCCATACCTCCATAGCCACCTTTAGCCGTGGAAGGCTCATCGATGTTTTGATCTCTTGAATTTTCTAATAATGAACTGAAAATAAGCATAAGAGTTGGTGGATTAACAATCTCTGGACTTTGTACTTGAAACTGTTCAGGTACTCTTGATCTCAGTTCTGGTCCTAAAATTTGTTCACGAGCAATCCATCCTTCATCATCAATCAAATTAAACCATGATTTAACAACTTCCAATACCAAATCAGAATCATATTCCAATAATGGTAATAAATGGAATCCTTCATCCCAATAAAAACCCCTTGGGAAAAAAGGTCTTGAAGGAGCAAATGTAAACAATTCATGAGGGCCCTCTTTTTGACCGACTAAATCATAGGATTCAAATGAATCTTCGTCAAATACAGTTTCTCTATCGACCAAATGATCACCATAAAAGTATGATAAACCACCCAATAAACCCGATATGATTTCCTTACCAAAAGTTTCATACTTCTTTTTATTGAATGGTTTATTTGGTGAAAAATGCTTTTGAAATTTGTTATTGAAATGAGCCAATGCGTTCTTAACCCTGTAATTAATATTTTCAAATGTAATTTTATCTTCTGCAGATGTAAGTGCATTAGTAAAAATAATATCAAATTCTGCTTGACCTTGATAAGTTTTTTGAACGTAATGTAAATTTCCTTCAAAATTTTGTAAATCTCTCATAATAAATAGTTGTTCCGGTGGGAAATTTTCGAGCTCACCATATTTGGTTAAAATATCTTGAATAGAATCTTGAAGCATAGTCATGAAAATATCTTTAGCTTTCCAAACGTTATCATCAGGAACGATCAAACTATAATGGTGAGCCTTCTTTGGATCTAATTCAGGGTCAACTAAATAATCAGATTGAGGATGTTTATTACTTTTTGGTCCATCATTGATTTCTAGTTCGAATAAACCTAACCCATTAGCAATACCTGAAAACTTCACATTTCCATCATGTCCCACGACATTCTTCTCGTTATCCAATCTGAAATAACCTGCACCAGCATTTTCTATGTCAATGTTGGCTTCTTCATATGGGTTCCCTTGTGGTTTATCACTTTGGCCTTCCAATCCAGAATACCAGATGAAAGAAGTTTTCACATTTTCATGACCAGCATGAGGCTTTGCCTTGACTTTTACACCCCACGATCTTCCATCCTTACTTTTAACAAAATCTATAACAATATCTATGTGACAATCATTATCTTGAATTACCTGACGACCACCGATTCTTGGATCATATTCAACCCAATTCGCTTTCCCCATATTATCACCTTGTTCATAAAAATGTCTAAAATCTCCAATTGAATTATATCCATCTGCGTTAAACCACATCAAACCTGATAACAAAGAACGTGGAATCCTTGGCCTTATACCAAAGTATAATGCTGATCTATATGGTCCCCAAAGTAGGGAATTATTGGATAATTGGTCATATTTAGATGAAAGACTGTCGTCGATCTCTACCTGATTATCCCCAGAGTAAACATCAAATTCAATTGAGTCTGACTTTACCACGCCTATCAAGATGAAGATTGACACAACTAGATGAAATAAGTCAAGCTTCATTTTGCTGTGATATTCCAATATTGAGTTTGAGAGATCTTGACTGCAATAATTTTTCAGCGTTGAAGACACGGTTGTGCCTTTTTCATGTCTTTTTTCTGTGTATCGTTTTTTTTTTTTTTTCAATGTCCTGCACACTTTTTCCTACTGCTTAAATTTTTTTTTCTTTTCTTTTCATTTTTGTAGATGCCTTTTAATCATTGTTTTGTCAATATAGAAATTATAAATATCTGCATCTAAGACCCTATACTGTTCCTATGTGGCCCAATAAGAAAGGTTTGGGGTTAAAACTAGGTTATGGGGTTCATGGTAATGGTTCACTAATAGTGAAAGGAAAAAGTCTACCTGATAATGAAAAGACCAAGTTTGAACCACAGCTAGAGTTCCCAAGAATACGAAATGAGGGGATAGCTTTGGAACCTGTTGAAAAAGCATTTATGGAAGTTATCCCACCTCAAATCCTGGATGAAAGCTTGGATCTAAATTCGAAGTCAGCCACTGCTGTTGGCAAACATATTCCAAAGGACTTAGTAGCAGCTTTAAAGGTTGATTCAAGCACAATAACTTCATCCGTTACACATGATCCTACTTATGGGGATCTTATATGTTTCCTAGATATAAAGACAGGTCTGGGAAGATATTCTACAACGGCCATGGCTTATGTAACAGGTGAAGTTGGGAGCACTTTAAATGTTGGGGCAATGAAATACCAAAGAAGAACTATTAGAAATGAAACAAATTCAAAAAAAGTATTGTTCCCTCATTTCCCTCAAGAACCATTACAAATTCATTTTTCTGAACCTATTAAACAAATAGAATATTGTAAAGTTCAAGATAACTTTGATACTATTCACCCTCATCTTGCTGTTAGAACCGACTCTAAAGTTGTTATTATAAAAGTTTTACAGGGGATTAACCTTAACCTAAAATTATCTAAGCTAACAGAAATATATGCTAGTGATCTTGAAGGTTACTCTTTTGCAGATGCTAGTTTTAATCATTGGAACGGTGAACAGCTTGCAATAGTTGATGTCAAGGGAAACTTTGGGATTTGGAGAGTTCAATCTAGAGAGAGTAAGACGGGTATTAAGAGAATAAATCTTAAAGCAGAAAACCAGAGTGATGTAAACAATGTTAGTGGACAAGAAACCGAAAGTCCAGCTTCTGACTGTAATCCTTCTATCTTTGATCCGTCAGACTTATCGCATTGGAAAAAAGTCATATGGTGTCACGATGGTAATAAGCTTTTGTTAATATCTAGATCATTGGTTGTACAATTTACGTTGTTCCCAACATTAATATCTAAGAATATTATCACTTCAAATACGTGGGCTCAAATTCGTGATTTCAAACTAGTGACAAAGTCTATGAATTATGCATTTTTACTAACAAGCAGAGAAGTAATTTGGCTTGAGGTTGGCGAAACACTCAATAGAATAATAGCATGGAAACACTTTTTGCTAGATTCCGATCCTTCCTTGAGAATAAGTGTTACTGAATATGACGATGACTCCAAATTTATTTGTTCAGTATTTTCAGAAGTTAATCCTCTAGTTTTCGTTTATAATTTTGGATTCAAAGACGAGAAACCATATTCCTTGAGAGATCCGTATTTTATTGAACGTTCTGATAATAATGTCCATTTACGTCACTTTTTCATTAGTGAACTCAATAAAGGATTTTTCTCTACAGCTAGAAATGAGATCCAAGAAGAAATAGCCGATGATAGTGACGATGGCAATGGATTTGGTAAATTATTTGGAATATTTGAACTTGGAGTCAACATGCGGTTAACCATGGAAGTCCGCTCAGAAAGGGCTCGTATTTCTCTTAGAAAACCACTAGATTTTAATCTTGACTCCATTGAAAACATCGACGACCTACCAAAGAGAAAAATCGTAAAATTATTCAATAAAGTCTCAAAAGCAAAACTTTCGCCGATAGCCAAGCGCTTGAAGTTTGGTCCAACTGAAAATACCGAGGAAATTGATATGATTCAAAGTTACGCTTTCAAATTAGGTGAGAGAGTTCAACAGTTAACTTCAAGTAATGGTAATGAAGAGCTAGTGCGTCGCTCTATTGTTGATATCTCAAAGGATATACCGTTATCTGTCAAAGATCTTAACGAATTCGATTGTATGATTGAACAATTGGTTGGATATTATAGACTGAATGGTATCATTGTATCCAATATCAGCAACCAATTAATTACTTCTGAGATTTTTAAAAGTCTTGATATTAAATCTACAAATTTACTGGAAAGCCTTGAAAAAACTTTAAAAGATATTTATTTGAGTAAAGAAATTGCATTATTTAATCGTGAAGAGTACTTAAAACAAGTAGCTATTCTATTGAGTACGAGCTCCATGAAAGCAATTCAAGATCAAGACGAATCAGAATATTACCAAAAAGAAACCTTGAGTGAATTAGAGAACGCTGATACAGAAGTACAGGATATACTTGAGTCATGGGACTCAGCAAATACGGATGAAAATTTGTCCAAAGATTCTCAGAGTGACGTACCAGCATTGACTTCTTCAGCCCCTACTATTAATGTATCGTCACAGAAATCATCATCTAGAATGAAGAAAAAATCACAAAAGTCACAGAATGACCTAAGACAACAACTTTTGACTTCACAATTAGCATCACAGAGGAAAGAAAACCATGTACCTTTATATCCATCGCAGTTATCCCAAGCTGTTTTTAACGCTTCTGAGAACATTAGCAATTCTCAAGATTCAAGGTCTTCTTCTCAATCTGCATACGAATTCCCATTTACACTGTCATCACAGGCTCTCACGCAACCACATTCACAGTCGCAGTCACAGTCACAGTCACAGACATTAATGTCATCACAGAAAAGACCACCATCACTGCAATCAAGTCAAAAGAAAAAGAAGAAGAAATCAGGATTTGCATAGCATCTTTTTATTTAACTTAATTTTAATTGTATTATATATGTATACTAGGCACTAAGCCAATAAAACCAATAATAAACGAGCTTAATTTAATACTAAATTAGTTTCATTGTTTACCTTAAGGATAGCATTTGCTAATTGTTGTGGATCAACACCATGGTCTAATAATTTGATACATAGTTGTAGTGTTGTTTCGTCGATATCAGAATTAAGCAACTTTGCCAAATCAACCATTAGTAAGTTTGAAGCATTACTTTGACCATGAATCTGAGCATTATTTGGACCAGACATATCAGACTGTAGATAGTTCATACTGATTGAAAGAGTTATGTTGTTTGTTGACTTTTTATTCTCATATTTGATTCCTGACAGCGCGTAGCTACTTTTTTTTTTACTTGAATCAGTGTCCTACTCAAAAAATTGGGCTACAAGAATAAGTTGATGCAAAAAAAAAAGAGTTATAGATGAGTATTTACGTTTATTTATTTAATTCCAAGTTAGTTACTAAACATTTATGATATAAATTACTTAGATGGATCATCTTCGAATCTTAAATCCCAACCAATCTTTTCACCTAATTTAGGTAAAACTTCAGCAACACTTTGAACATCTTTATCACCTCTACCGGAAACATTAATAACAATATGTTGATCTTTACGCAAAGTCTTAGCAAGTTGAACACCACCATAGATTGCATGGGAAGATTCTAAAGCTGGAATAATACCTTCCAATTGAGATAACAATTTGAAACCTTCTAAAGCTTGGGCATCGGTAGCAGCAACAAAATCAGCTCTTCCAGTACTCTTCCAGAAAGCTAATTCTGGACCAACACCCGGATAGTCTAGACCAGCAGAGACAGAGTGAGTATCATGAACTTGTCCATCGTCATCTTGTAAGACGTAAGTTCTAACACCATGGAAAACACCAGGAATACCGGCAGTCAATGTTGCAGAATGACGTTCAGTATCTAAACCATCACCAGCAGCTTCAACACCCAACATTTTTACTTCAGTGTCCTTTTCGAATGGTGAGAACATACCAGTAGCATTAGAACCACCACCAACACAAGCAACGACGGCATCTGGTAATTTACCATTATTTAATTCTTTAAATTGTTCCTTGGTTTCTCTACCAATAACACTTTGGAAAGTTCTAACCAAAGTTGGGTAAGGGTGAGGACCGATAGCTGACCCAACGACATAATGGGTATTTTCTAAATGAGAAACCCAGAATCTAAATGCTTCAGAAGTAGCATCTCTTAAAGTTTGAGTACCATTAGTAACAGCAACAACTTTAGCACCCAAAATTCTCATTCTGAAAACATTTAAAGCTTGACGTCTAACATCCTCAGCACCCATGAAAACCGTACAAGGTAAACCAAATTTAGCACAAGCAGTAGCAGTAGCAACACCATGTTGACCAGCACCAGTTTCAGCAATAATTTCAGTTTTACCTAATCTTTTAGCGATTAAAATTTGGGAAAGAGCGTTATTAATTTTATGAGAACCAGTATGATTTAAATCTTCTCTCTTCAACCAAATTTGAGCACCACCAGCATATGCAGTCAAACGATCAGCTTTATGTAAAGAAGATGGTCTACCAATATAAGAATATAAAGATTGGAAATCACTCCAGAAAGTTGGATCAGCAACGGCATCTTCAAAACCTTTTTCTAATTCAGCTAAACAAGCATGTAAAGCTTCTGGAACGTATTGACCACCAAAGTCACCAAATCTTGGATTAAATTTATGAATTTCTTCCAAAACTTGTTTGGTATCTTTATAATCAGTAACAGTAGCACTAGTAAAAGATTTTGGAGCATGAGCTTCGTAATCTTTTCCCAAGATAGATCTAACGAATTTGAAAGCGGTTTCACCTCTTTCACCAGGTTTAGATTGACCAATCAAGGTAATGATTTTTGAACCAATAACCACACCATCGGCAGATTCACCAACAGTTAAGAAATGGTCTCTATTTGAAACACCGAATCCAACGGCAATTGGGGTATCACCAGCGAATTTTCTAACTCGGGCACATAATTCAGCAATACCTTTAGAAACTTCAGTTGAAGCACCAGTAGTACCCATTCTTGAGACAACGTAGATGAAGGAATCGGCAATACCACCCAAGACTTTCAAACGTTCATCAGTAGTAGCTGGTGCAACCAATGGAACATAAGATAAACCATATTTAGTACAAGTGGATCTGAATTTGACTGCTTCTTCAGGTGGTAAGTCAACAACAATATAACCATTAGCACCCGATTCAGCAGAATCCTTGATCATTTTTTCTTCACCATACTTCATGATTGGATTATAGTAACCCATTAAAATGATTGGAACAGTAACACCCTCAGCTCTTGCAGTTTTAACTAATTGTAAACATTTTGGAACGGTGATACCGTTATCTAAGGCAACGTTATTGGCGGCTTGAATGGTTGGACCATCAGCAATAGGATCAGAGAATGGGATACCCAATTCGATAACGTCAACACCAGCATTTTGCATACCTTGTAAAATTGGTAAAGTATCTTCAATGGTTGGATAACCAGCGGTAATGAAATTGACTAAGGCATTTCTACCTTCTTTTTTACACCTTTCGAATGTTTCTTTTAACAGAGCAGACATATTATATATGAGATTTTTGATAAAGATTAGATCAAGTACCAAAACTTTGAGTCTTTGCTGCGTTTTTATATTTTTCACTTTCCTCTCGTTTCTTTTTCATTTTTCAGTCTTCTTTTTTTTTTGGTGGTACAAAAATGAATGAGTCAGTTCAGGGTAACCTTCTGTTATGGGTGTACGGGCCTACAAGATACTAATACTACTACTAATACTACTACTAATACTACTAATACTACAACTACTACTACTAATACTACTAATACTAATACTAATACTAGTAGAACTATTACTACTACTAGTAGTATTACTAGTAGTAGTATTAGTATCACCAAATGTAAGAAAAGAAACACTGTTTATTGAAATATAATGTACAGATATGAAAAGAATTAAACAAAAAAACCAAACCTTTGGCTTAGATGAAAATGAAGAATGTTTTTGAAAATTGCCTTATAATGATACTAGAGACCAATAAGATTATCATTACGATTGTCGAAGTCCGAAACTTATTAATTTTCAGTTTTTAAATTTTAATTTGACCCATTAGCAATAGGTTTCCCATTTGATACGTTGCTGGTTTTAGAAGTGGATCCAGTTCTTTTGATAGGTCCTTTACTAGAAGTAGTGGGTTTAGGAGCTGGTGGAACGGTGGGTGTTTTATTAGCCTGAGGTATTATTTCAACCTCATGACCTAATTTGATTTGAGCAAGATTGATAATAGGTAATAGTTTATAATATTCCTCACAATATTCTTTAATGCTATTTTGAACCGTCTTTAGTTTCTGAACGGCCGTCATATAATATTCTTCTTGTTTTTGGTTTTCAGGAACCGTAGCTAAAGCTTTTATGAATAATGACATATCATTTCTTAATACATTGATCTCCACTTTTAATCGGTCTAATTCATTGTATATTAATGCCGGTTCGATTTTACCAGATGCAATGTCATCTATTTTGATGACATCAGGTAGCCTTGGATTCCTGGATGTAGTAGACATGATGGTATGTGTTTTGCTGTGTTGTATTGAATCGATGTCTCTTTTATACAAATGGTGAAATTTGCTTTAAATTTATCTAATCATAAAGAAGCCGAACAAAAAAAAAAAAAGACAACAAAAAACAAAAAAAAATACAAAAATCACGCTAAAAAATGGCAAACTGCGGATTCAAAAATACGAATTGGACTAACAAACGGAAAAGTCAATGGAACTCCTGTTTAGAAAACCTTACTGTCCTACAAAATTCAAATAGTGAAGTTAAATTGAGCTGAACTAGCCGTGCAGTTTATCTCGTCTTAGAAATGTAGATTATTTCATCATAGATTTGTATATTATTGATACGTCAAATAGTAAAACCAGCTTTTTTTTTTTGACAGAATTAAGCTGCCAAAATCACAGACACATATTGAAAACACACCAATTTCGCCTACACTGATGTATTAATATCACCATACAGTATTTCAAGTCTTATAATTGTATAAATTGTGGTTTGAGTCACATCCAATCAAGTCAGATCGAAAAAAAAAGAAAAAAAAAAAAAAAGTAGAACTATATACTATATATGTCTCGTGCTTAAAGATCCTTTTTACCAAATTTCTCGAGTTCCTTGCTTAATATCTGTGTAGTTTCATCACCTTTGTAATAACCAAAAGAATCAAACACAGAAGTGAACGGGAACAGAGAGGTAATGGCTTTAGTTTCGTCGTCATTAATAACAATCTTATAATAATACGTTGGATCATGTTTCTTAGACCAACTGCTAATCAGAATCTTCTCAGAAGAATCACTGTATCCAACAAACTTATTATCTTTGAATTTACCCGATGTGAAAATTAGTAAAACCCCACTGGTGATAAAGTATACCACAATGGCTGCTATTGTAATATAGTAAGAATCTTTGAATTCAAAATTCTTGTCGACGTAAAATAATCCACCAGCAATAGCAAGCGTGAGATAACCCAACGCTAACTTGGTATCAATCAATCCAAAGGATTGTATGTAACCCAATTGTCCTAAACTAGTAGGAAGGTTCTCATCAACAACGTTCCTCAAATCAATGGCGGAACTGAATTGGTTAGTAAACAGTGTCCTTTTTTCTCTTTCCTTTTTTCAATGCAAATAATTTAAACATACTTCAAGTTGGTCTTTTTCAATGCAGACATGGTTAATCGTGGGCTCTTTAGAATGAAGTCTGTAGTTGAAATCAATTGAAATCGATAGTTGAATTAGAACTACGTGTTTTTCAAGTTGTGTAGCCTTTTTTTTTCTTTTTTTTTTTTTATCTGTGGACCGCGACATGTTTTAGTAGATTGTCTCCGACAATGTCGCGCCCTTTTGGTTATTTGCAGTTATTTGCCATTTCTCTACAAGATGAAAAGTTAATCGGTGGTGTTATTGGGTATAAGTCTATTTACTCTTGATGGTACGTTCCCTTAGTATGACATTCTCACCGTTCAACTTCCACAGGGTTGGGTAGTCTTTGGTGACGGTTTCGAATGTGGTTCCGTTGGGTAGAATACTATTTTCCAACACTTTTAAACTAATATTAAAGTAAGAATCACTTAAACATTGAACTATATTGTTAACCATTTTCTTGAGTCCAAAATTCATGACATTAAATGCTGCGTTATCAACTTCAGCATTATATAGCAGAGTCCACGTATAGTAATCATCATTAATACAACTTTTAATAGTTTTAAGAATCTTTTCATCCTTATTAGGATCCAAGTACTTGAAAAATAACCTAATCGCTTTATTATAATCTTCATTAAAGTGAGTAACATGAAGAATGAGTAAAGAACATATTTCTGTTTTTTCAATATCTGAAAGTATCTGAATATTCAATGGATCTAACAAATAATTGATACTGGGAATATATGTTTGATAATGACCAACATTTGCACTCACTCTAATAGAAAATAAGAATACTTTCTTGATAAAGTTGTCAACTCTGGAATGGATTAAGGCCTCTCTTAATTTACGTAATGATAAGATAATCGAGTCAATAGTGACTGAATTCTTACTCGTATCAATATTGTCACCAGTCTCCTCATTATTGATAGATTCTTTAGTTTGTTCAAGTTCTGATTTCAGAATAAACTTAGAAAGTTCTTTATGTAAACTGGATGCAGAATTTTCAGAACAGTATTTAACAAACGACAGTAGTATCAGACTAAAGAAATCATGCCGACTCTTTTCACTTTTTTGAAGTCTATCATCTTCACCTCTACTGACAAACCCAAATTGGGTTTTCCGTTGGTTCTTCTCCCTTTCAGAATCTCGACTGAACCTAGCTTGTCTTTGTTTAATCCTCTCTTGTTCTTCAGGATCTAATTCGATACTATTTTGATTATCCTGGCGGCTTCTACTCTGATAAGGTCCTCTATTATTGTAATTCTTTTTTCTATTGGAGTTAGAATCATAGTTATAATTGGGACCTCGATCAAGTCTATCTCTATACTGTGGTTGTTTTCTGTTATTAGTCCATGATTGGCCCTGTGTCTGACCTCGACTTTGACTTTGGCTTTGACTTTGACTTTGACTTTGGCTTTGACTTTGGCCTTGTGAACTTGAATTGGAGCCAGAGCTGTGATTGTTATTATCAGGACCAGCCTTGTTTTGATTCAATCTTTTGACACGGTATTTAGGAACTTCTTTGGGGGTTTGCAGGTCACTCATTATTCATACACATTAAGACAGCATACACATTGTGGTTGCGGAAGCAGCTTGTATTTGTTGGTTTTCGTTCAGTTCAAAGGTTTCCTTTTTTTTTTTTGGAATCTCCACAAAATGCGAGTAGTTTTCTGGCTTAGAATGGTCTACAAAATCATACACACTAAAGAATAACTTTAATTATTAATATTACAAATACACTTATGTGCTCTATAGTCTTATGACAATGATAAAAAGAAAAACAGAGGATTCGTATGATTACGAATACTTGCAAAATGTTTGGGGAAATTAAGGAATAATTAAGGAATTAAAAATGACGTGCAAAATAAAAGAAGATTAGCAAAAAAAGAACATTAGCAAAAAAAGGAAATCATAATATCTTCAAAAGGGAAACTTCATGCGTTCAATTTACGGAAGTCGACTGGTCTTGGGGCTTTTGCTTTCAATTGTTTGTCAGCAAAATTTAATATGGACACCACAATAATAGAAAATATGGCTACTACAACAGTAAGCATGAAGATTGAATTATAACAGCTTTTACCCAATTGACAAGTAGTGATTTCAGTTCCTTTAATTAATTGAGAATTAGAATCATAGATTCTTCCGAATAATCCTGTGAAATAAAAACTGGGTACAACTGGTGCCAAACCAACGACACCCCAATTTGATGAAAAATTATCCATACCAAAAATATCACCAACGATAATAGGCATGATACAAAATGTAAAACCGTAGAAAAATCCCGTGAGTAATGAAACCATGGATAAACTAGTATAATGGGCAACGTTGAGACCCAACACTTGTGTAGATAATAATCCAAAACTGGGGACGAATAATAACCAAGATCTTTTCTTTTGGAACGATTGGGTAATTATATCACCCGAAACCCCAGAAGCAATACGACCAACGCAATTGGCAACTGATAAGAGTCCCACTTGTAATTGTTGATCTCTTTGAATCATTGCTTCGATTTCATCTTCAGCTCCAAAAAGAGGATCCATTGGTTCTAAATCTATACTTTTACTAAGAAGTGCTTTAACCATATATCCCACAGAGTAAATATACATTTGACCCAACGATGCAAGAGCACCCGTAACGATGAAAATAAGCCAGAATCGGTAGGAATAAATAAGGCTAAACCCACTTAATTGAGAATCATGATGTTTCTGATTATTATAACCACCCGGGCTGTGTAAAGATGATGGGGTAGCTGCGGAAGTAGATCTTGAATGAGATGGAGTAGTAGACCCACTAAGATTAGCCAATTCAAAAGATCCTGAAGTACTTCTGGCATGAACGATTTTTTTCTTTTTATTGTGTTCAAAATCACATAACATAATACTTGGAGCACAAATACTAAAGATACCAATCGATGAATAAGCTAAGAATCCCAAAAAGGATGAGGTCATACCAGGATAGAATACCGAAGCAATTACAGAATAAAATAAGGCACTGAGACCATATAATGCCAATGGAAGAGAAGTAGCTACTCCTCTAATACTAGGGAAACTTACAGCACAACATTTCAAACATGCTGAATTAATAAATGTAGAACCAGATCCCACTAAGAATAGGAGAAGACACGAAAGACTCAAATTCGAAAATTGAATATCGAATTGTCTTTTCAATCCCAAATATCCTGTGATTATACAAAGTCCACCCATGATCAATGATACCGTATAACCTTTCTTGTCAACAACAATCCCGGCAAGTGGACCCAGTACCGCAACACCCAATGTCCCCAAAAGTGCTATAGAAGAAGCATCAGTCACCGTATAGTTAAGTTGAGCCGCTAATTGAGGACTATATGAGGAGTAAAGGTAAAGCGTTCCGCATATTAACCCCAAGAACGTACACGAAAGAAGTACAAACACTTTTCTTATAGTAGGAGAAACCATGGTATTATATGCATTAGGTGTGAATGAACTGGATGAGTTGTTGAAATACCGAACAGTGTTTTGTTATGATTTATCACGTTGGATTTGTTCGCCGTTCAATCTGAAATTTTAATCTAATCTTTTCGTATCTCTGACCTTTTCGCTTTCCGTGTCGAGTTATGATATTTCGAGACCCCTTTTTTCGAAAAATTAGAGCAGTTTCAATCACACAGTTGGATTCGAAAATGAAGTGTCTGTCTGATGCCTTGCCTTTAACAGAAAATGAAAAGAAGGTGTAATGTATTACTTTTTGCTTCGAGAGATCAACAGGTGTCCTTTGTTTATATATTTTACTTTTTTTTTGTTCCCCTGTCGATGTGGAGAGCCCAAAAAAAACATATCATGAATCTGAAATTGGCACGCGACCCGATCAGATACCGAACCCCCTGCGCTCATTTTTGTTCCATTTTTGTTCCATTTTTTCTCTTTTTTTCAAATTTTTTGGCTTTTTCCTTCGTGGGATCGAGGAATCAGGAAGGTGAATTCCGAATGTACCTTACTTTGCTGTATAACCACACTTCGTTTGATTCATCGTGGGAAGACTGGTCTTCTTTGTCAGCAAAAGTTCTTCGTTAGTGTTAGTGTTCTAGGGAACAACGCCTCGAGTGCCGTCTCAGCCCCAGACCAGACCAGATCTACAAATCATTTTTCACATTTTTGTTTTACATTTTTGTTTTACATTTTTCACTTCAATAATCGAATAAATACCAATTAGTTGACAGTGTGCTTATGATACACATAATTGCATCTAGACTGTCATTGTCGCCACTGCTTTTGTCGAACATCAAATGTGTACACAAACCCTGTACGTCAAATATAATAAACAACCATGCCAGATTGTTTTCTTCTAGGACTCCTTCTGTAAAGCCCTTACGTATAGCCTATTTTGGCAGTGATAGGTTCAGTCTTTTGTCTTTGCAAAAATTGTTGGCTTATCAAAAGTCAAATCCCGATAGAATTGAATCAATAGATGTCATAACTAGAAGTAAAAAAAGATCAGGTCGTAAATTGAAAAATTTAACAGACGTTCCCATTGGTCAATTCAGTGAGGAAAATTCATTGAATATTCATCGTGCTGATATAGCTAATGATATTCTCAGTATAGCTGAATCTCATAAGTTTGACTTGGCCGTGGCAGTATCGTATGGAATCCTTATCCCGGCCAAGTTTTTGAAATCACTTCAATATGGTGGATTGAATGTTCATCCATCTTTGTTACCTAAATATTCAGGCTCTTCACCAATTCAATATGCCCTCATGAATGATGATCAGTTCTCTGGTGTTACAGTACAAACTTTACATCCTACAAAGTTCGATAAAGGTGATTTGGTAAGTCAATCCGATCCAATTCCAATTTTAAACGATGATAGTTATTCATCATTGGAAGAAAAATTAGGTAACTTGGGTGCAGACCTTCTTGTGGAAACTATAGACAAAAATTTGTTCATCCCCCCAATAACTTCTCCATCAAACAACTATCCTCATTCACTTGCGTCAAAGATTTCTTCTGCTACAAGCGAAATTGATTGGAACTCCTATACTTCTCGACAAATCAAGAGACTACGAGATGCCCTTGGTTCAGTTCATTCTTACTTGTCGAAATATGATAAAAGTGGCAATTTCGAAGAATCGCTAAAAGTTATTTTATACGATATTAAAGAAGTAGACCCCAATCATAAATCAAATTTAAGTTACCCTGGTGAATCTGAAGTGGTGGGCGAAGAAATATTCATTAAAACTCTTGATGGATACTTGTCAATCTCGAAATTAAAACTTCAATATTGTAATGACGAAACTGTTCGAGAATTCATCCCCAGAATGAACAAGAGACTTCGTTCTTCAGAAAAATTACTACGATTCCATGCATTCAAAATGAAGTAACTTTAAATTACTTTTACATATGTATGTATTTCTGTATAATTAAAAACTTGTAAATAATGCTAATGATAAATAAAAATCAAAAATAATCACAAATGCTCACTCTATAAAACAACTTGACAATGCTTATTAAATTCTTGAACGGCAATCCCTATACGATTGTATAAGAACGTTCTATTTTGTTTTTCGGGTATTGGGATAAATGGGCCCTCTCTCTTCTTCAAAACAATACTAATTCCAGTTGGCTCAATTGAAATAGATTTAATTTGATCAAGAACAATTTGCCATTTAACCTTCAAAGTATTGATTTGGAACAAAATGATCTTTTTAAATGTAATCATTACGGCATTTTCTTCACCGGGTAAGACCAAATGAGCTAAATACTGTTCTTTAAACAAGGAACCACCGTCAATAGATTTAAGCCAGAACTGCCCTTGTGCTTCACGTTGTGAATAAGGTCTAATCACCTTATCATAAGAAACATAACGAGGTAATCTGACTTTATCTAATCCTTCGGCATCGAAAACGGTTGTGGTATTACGAATACCTTCACTGACATTTGATGCCAAATCAAAAAATCCAATTGCAGTCTTAGTAGGTAATCCCACAACACCTTTTCCTAAACCTCTGAAAAATCCCGATGCACCACCTTCATTAGCACCTTCTATAGGTGCAGTTGCAATACCAGTAACACCAGACGAAACTGATTCGAAAAATGAATTGGCACCTGACGCAAAACCATATAATGCATGCTTGGGCTTATTACGACGTTGATTAAGACGACGACGCTCTTGGAATTTCTTATCAAGAGTGACAACTGATAAACCTTTAGCCAAAGAGCCAGTAACCTTGGCAACAGAATCTGAGAACCCAAAAATAGACTTCTTCAAGAAACTCAAACCACCTTTGGCTATACCTATACCTAATTCTTGTGGACGATCGTTAATTACAAACCCTTGATATGGTTCGTAAAATATGTCAAGAACCCCAGAGGAAATGTTGTTGAACAAACCAACTGGGTTTCCTATGAAATCAGCAGACCCGAGAATCTTATGAACCTGGTAAAAGAAAGCCTGTCCATAATGGGTTTGGATAGATTCAACCAACACTGGAATAGGAACTCTGATGTTTTCTATGAATAATGCATTTAACTTAATAGGAGCATCATTAATATTACCAATGGCCATAGTAAGAACATTGAAGAAGAACATCAATGTATTTTGAGATGTTTGTCTATCTTCTATGTTAACTCTTTCAGTTCTAACGAATGACAAATTTGTCAAAGCAGGCTGTAAATGCAAAGCTTCAAAATATATATCAGAACTATCATTCAATGCCTTAGGCTCTGGTAATTGTAGCTCATCGTCACACAATTTATCTTGATGCTTCGCATTCCAACTAGCTCCTGGGATTTTGGCAAAGTCTAGCAATGCAAACAAAAAGTCTTCATCGATTTCAATTGTCATTTCTTGCAATAACACAGTAGCGTACTTAATGAAAAGAACACCGTGGGAGTCATCTTTAACTTTGCAAATAGAACCAGAGAAAGAAGGATGATTGTTCATTTCTTTACCAGATTTTGGAACAACACTCGGATAAATAACTATTGGGAAAATACCTCCATATAACTGATTGTCAACTTGAATCCACTTCAATTTCACACTCAAATTTTGGTACAAATCGGATTCGTTGTAACGAATTTCCAATCCTCTTAAGGTAGTATAACATAATTCATGACCTCTAGCATTGATTAAAGAAATTCCGAATCCTTCAAATCTAGTTATGATCTTTGTATGATAATTCTCATCATTTTCAGTTGCTTCAAAATTCCTCTGTGACAAGTTAGTGGTAGAATTTGATCTACTTGCACCTTGTAATTTATATAAGCTGACAGATGGATCGTAATTTGAAATTATCAATGATTGCGTTGGACCATCTGCGATAACATTAAGATCGACAATAGCCTGTTCTGAGTCTTCAGTTCCTGGCAATCTGAATGGTTTCAAATTACCAATTTCTGCCAAGTTTACTGCTCTTTCCCGCCCATGTGATCTGATAATAAGCTCTTTGATAATTGCATTTGGATAATCATATGCATATGGCATAACACTCTTTGCAGGAATTCTATAAAAAATTGGTTTATATTTAGTATCTTGTTTCACTATGTCACCATTTTCATTGACATTAGGATCACTTTGGTAAATATAGAATTCACTGTCACTGAAATTTCTAATTGAAAAAGGCCAGTTGTTATTGGCATTTTCGATTTGTATGAATATTGTACCGTTATCAGTAAGAATATTGATCTTAAGTAAAACTTGGCCTACATTCTCTTTGTAAACCTTCAAGAAAATTTGACCAATATCGTCGATAGTGAAAGGGGAAGACCAATTACTTTTCGAAGAATGTGGGAACCTTATTAACAAGCTCTTCTGCTCCGAACGACGCAATCCATATAATGGGACCAATTCAGATGGGCCAATTCCGAAACTTTTTGTAGACCCGTTCTCGATGATTTCCAATTTTTCACTGATATTGCTACGCAAGACATATCTTGGTGTAACATTGACAACCTTAGACAAGTTATATTTACCTTCACCTTCACTTATGGAAATTCCGACATTCATTTCAGTTTGTCTACCATTTATTTGAGCCTTTATAGCAGTTGATTGACCAATAGCATCAAAACTCACTGGGGTAGTCCAGGAGGAGTCACCAATTTTAAGTAATGCACGATTCAGTCTATCGCCATCTTTATCGAACGAAAACAAAGAGGGAACAACCGGTTGTAATGATGACTTTTTACCAAGGGAGTACATTCTATTACCCTTTTCGCTAACAGTAAGATCCTGGCTAGTTCTGTTGAGAATAACATATGGTGAGTAAATGACTATCTTCAAACCAGTAGTATCAGCTTGTTTCCTTGGGTAGTGAATTTTTAGTTTCAAAACTTGACCATCTTCAAGCCTAAGTGTCATTGTATTTTCTCTTCTGAATTCGCTTTTTCTTGTGGTGTTGATTATAGCAAACTCCGATTTATTATAGCCTGGACCTTTTGGCTCCACGCTGAGCAAAAGTAAACTTTCTAAGCTAACAATATGAACGTACGTTTTAACACCTTTCTTGATATCACCGCTCCAATCCTTTTTGGCGCTTTTGTCATACAATCTATAGTTGATATCAAATGGAAGTAGATTTTCAATCTCCACCGGAGCCGAAATAATCAACGTCATATGAGGATAAATCTTTGCTAGTGGTTCATCTTTATCATAAGTGGCTTCTGTTTGAAAATAATAGGTAGATTGATCTCCTTTATTTGAAGCTGAACATTTCAAGGAAACGCACCCAGCCAAAAGATCCTTCCAATGAACGAGATTCTCAGACCAATTGTAAGGCGTTTCAATTGCTGGTTTTATTCTGAAATTGTCAGCGTAAACGGTATCAATTGGTAAAGCCATGCTCTTCTTTGATGGAATTATTAGTTGGTTTGAATTTCTTCCATCATCAGATAATGTTTCTATCGCAATTGGGAAGTCAACATCGTTATCCACTATAATAGTAGATCTTAGCCAAATTGTCTTGATATTATCTTCACCTAACTTTATCTCACACGCAAGTCTATTGTGGACACCATTCACAGGTGGATAAAGCATTATCACATCTTCGCCTTCTCCAGTAGCTGATAACCCAGTTACTTCTTCATAACTTGACCCAATAAGAGATAAGCCAAGAACATCAACTTTGTTATCAGTATCTAAGTTTTCACGGATCTTTCTCCAGTCTTCAAATGCCCAAGGAATTTCCTGTCCATCTTTGATAACAGTTTGGTGATCTTTAGCATCATTACTGCGATCAATCCAAACCTCAAGGTCATACCCAGTTTCGTTCAATATACGGTATGGTGTCGCATCTTCCCTTGATTTGAGCAGTTCCTCACTAGTAATTGAAGAAAACACTTGCGATAACAAAGCAATTGAGTGAGAAGAGACTGTAATTTGAGCAAGCTCTCTCGAGACGAAATCAACCATTATACTTGTATTAGGAGTTGTTTGCCTTGATGCATAAATTGCAATGGGCCAAGGTTCGAACAATGGTTCCCAAGATGACCTTGAATAATTATAAATATTAACGTATGATTCAATATGAGTTTCAGCACTCAAATCAGTTGACCAGTTAATAGCTCTTGCTTCAAATGGTTTTATGTTCATGTCAAGAACAGGTAATTCATGAACATCACCAATTAAAACAAATCTTGCACCACCAAAACCAGCAAAAAATTCTTCACCCTTGATAATTACTTGTGAAGAGCTTGATATGTCTTTGATTCTGTTTGGATCTTCGGATGAAAAGGCTGACACAATTGTTGGAGCATAATGAGATAATCTTCTCTTAAAATCTTCAGAGAAATTATAATCGTCATCTTCTTTAGTGTTTAAGTTTCCCTGTGCTTCGTTATATAATTCAGTGGCTCTGTTAAATATAGTCAACGCAAGACGAATGTCTCTCAAGGAGACTCTCACTAACAATGGCTCGATCGATAATTGGATGTTGGTGAGGTATTTATTAACAGTCGATCCTCTTGAATCATGTGCAAAAGAAACTGAGAAATCGTCAATGATACGCAACTTCTTATCATCAGGAGAATTCATGATAGACAAGAACATCCCAATATTATTAGCTGCAAGAGACAAAACATTTTGGCTGGTAAGTAGAACCTGTTCAATCCGAAAAACTATTGCCTCAGTGGCCGAGTTAGATGCATCAGCTAACAATATCACGGTCGGATTGATTATGTTAACTGAAAAGCCGAGAGAAATTGGCTTCTTAGGTTCCGCCTTCTCTTCCTTCAAAGAGACAGATTTCTTCGAGCTATGCATACCAACAGAACTTTCATCATCATTTTCGTCTTCATTTTCACCTTCATCTTGTTCTATCTCACCTATAGAAGGTTCTGTTTCCATACCCTTGTTTGCAAAGTATTGTAATTCAAACAAGTAATCTAGGGCCAATATGGTTTTTGGACTATCAACAGTCAACATGATTGTTGTGTGCTTCTTGGTTGCTTCTCCATCGGTCGTTGCATTCAAAACAAACTGGCTGTTGTCATGATTATTCAGAGGAATGATTTCAGGAAACTTGTTCGATGTACCTTCCCTATCGTCTTTCACAACAAACGATTTAACAGAGACGTCAGATACAAAATGTGAATCTTCGTTCATATCAAAAGTAAGATCGAATTGGTCCAAAACAAATGATGAAAGTATTTTATCTTTGAAGTCTTCAACTGAAGCTGTTTTATTATAGATTTTCAATGCCATTTTAGGGATGACAAATTTCATTTCGACCATTTTATGATCATGAGGAATTTCAGTTACTTTTTTAGCTGCTGTATTAGCTGTATTAGTATCTTCTTTCCTAGGGGAACTTTCTTGGGTTATAGCAGTATGATGTCTGACAACAGCATTTGCATTTTCAGCATCAGCCTCAATATCATCGAGTGAGCGTTCATTCTCATTTAAGGTGAACACATTCGTAACAGAATTAGAAAGTTTCATTAAATATTGTAGTTGTAGTTCAGTCAAATGCATTTCAAGTTCAGGCATTTTACCATCCACTATAAATGTGGGCTTAGAAGGATTATACTCATCGTAATAATCGATCTTGAATGAAACGTCTAAGTCATCCACTAATTCAGATGTCTGCTTAACGCCATTTGCAAAATTAAATTCAGAAGCAAGACTAATATTTCTGAGGCCTGAAGAAATAATATTCTTCAAACTTTCACCATCCGGAATAAATTCATTGGAAGCATATAATTCACCTAATTGAGCTGTCATAGTATCATACTTTTCTTCGGATGCATCAACTAATTTTGGGAATACTATGGTCGGAGCTTTAACTAAGAAGTCGAATTTTATTTTGTTTGCATAATCAATTTGAGAAGCCTGGTTAATAGCTGCATCTCTCGCACTGTCATAGATGGCCTTCATCCTTTGAAATTGACTTAAATAATTAAAAATCTTACTGAAGGCATCTTCAACGAAATTTACAGTAGCAGAACCTGTTTTGAATTCAATGAGAGTATTGAAAGGTTCCGTGTTAGTTTCATTATCAAAGGTCTTATAAGTGAATTCTGCCAAATTATCACCTTCAATGCTAATTAAGCTTCTTAATATTGAGTCTCTTGGAGAACCTTCATTTGATTCGTCATGAAGGCTTAAAGCACCAAGCTTACCTCTTACATCCATTTCTTCGGGGACTAAGAAAACATTAATATTAGCGGTACTCAATTCTAAGGTGGCTAATTTTATACCATCTTCATTTAATACCATGATAATACTTTCTAAATTAACATCAACATTGATTTTTTGAGGACTTACTTCATCATTAGTTGCATCATTGTGTTTCAATTCATCAGCAGGGGTAGCTTCAGCATTAGGATCAGTGAATGTGTTCAAAACGAAATTTAAGATACTCAATAAAGATTTACGAGATACAACAAATTTCACAGTAGCAATATCCATATGTATATCTTGATCAAAAATTTCAATTTCTTTACCATTAAACTCAACAATTCTTTGGGTTCTTTGATAATCTAATTTGAACAATTCTTTAGTTTGTCTCTTGGTTTTATCACCATCATAGAAATTGTTTGAAGAGATCAATTTTTCAAATTCTGGTATACCCGACTTTTCAATATGATCAATAACGTTGATGTCAGTTAGCAATAGATCAAGATGCATGTCATTTTCCGTTTTGTAAAAATGTAATCTTAAGGTGTCACCTACTAAATCAACAAATGGCTCCGCTTTCAAAGTAACACCATCAATACATCGTGATAATGAAACATGAACCAAATCAACATTTAAATCAAACTCAAACATGTGTTGCTTACTTGTTTCAGAGTTATTTGATGATGTCCTCTTAGGAGAATCTTCCAACTTTTTGGTATTATGATGGGAATCATCAATCTCTTCAATAGAAGCATGGCTATGGTTTCCAAAAGCATTGAAAACACTAGACTCATCAGAATCCAGTTCATCAAAATTTGGAATAAGTACATCCACTAGCTGCATAATTGTCTTGTACTGGAAATCATTTATAGCTAGTTTAATTTCTGGAACTTCACCACCAATCTTAAACCTAGCTAAATTTGTTGCATCGGGTAAAATTGATATACCTAAAGATAACTTGATATTTAATTTATCAAGAATTAAAGCAGACTGTCCTTGATCAACAGCGTGTAACTGCTCCATTGTGCTTTTGATATCGGGTCCAACCAAAAATTGGGCGTCTTGTAAATGAACATTGAAACGATCATACATCAAAGTGTTTAGTCTATTCCAATCCTCGTTTGAATAACTTTCCTTACCTTTAATTTCTTCAAATGTTGACTTATCAACCAATTCACTAATAACACTGATATGACCAGCATCAATAACTGCAACTGGTGATTTCCAACTCGTTGGATCTAAGGGCAAAATAATTAAAGGGGCCTGTAAATCTAATTTAACATTGATAGTTTTATGTTCTTCTAAAGCGTACTGCAAACCAATTCTAGTTTGTGATGTAATACCTTCCATTGTAGCTTCAGCGGCATTCATAATTGCACCTACAGTGTCAAGGTGAATTTTTGGGGGTTTAAAAAACTTAATAACTTCTTCAACAAAGTTTGGATTGTAAAAAATAGTCATTGACTTCAATTTACCTAAAAGTATCGAGTCGGCACTGCCATCAAGTGGGTTATGTTCGAAAGAAATCTTAAAAAATGGATCATCTTTTGAAATTGAAGCTTCATCCGAAGGGGATTGTCCAGGTGGAGGACTGTGAGTATGAAGTTGTTTAACACTAACAATATGTTTATAGAGAGTAGTTTTAGTACCATCTTCAACTCTAAATTCATGCAATTGAAAATTTGCTAATAACGAATCAGGTCTTTGATAAACTTGAGTAGTACAACCTTCAAAAACAACCTCAGCCAAATTAGAAGAATGTTTATCATTTCTGATAGTGATACCACCTTTCTTCAAGGTTGCAAAGACTTCAAGTTTGGTTCTATCACGAGGTATATCGATTGATTCAACTAAGTTTTCGGTGTCATTATACTCAATTGCATCATATAGAGCCTTTCTTTGTTCTTCGCTTAATTTCAAATCTTCGTCACTTGAGGACGCATCATTAAGTTTTGCTTCTTCGGTAGTATTGGCGGCGCTACCACCCCACCAACCGGAGAACCAACCATTGTTTTGATTTGAGTTGGAAGATTGATTTGCTTTAGAGTCAGTTAGTTCTGAGGATGTACTATTCGAGGAAGTGATTGAATTTTGTTTACGAATTTCACTTCTTGCCAAAGATCTGTAAAATTTAATATCTTCAAAGGGTAATTCAATTTCTAAAGCATTGAATTCATTTTGTTGATCAGAAGAAAAATTATTATTAGTCAATTTTATTTTCCATAAGCTAACATAAGATTTTCTTTGATCTCTTCTCTTAGCAAAATATTCCCAACTCCATTTATAATTTTTTTCATGAATCTCATTAAGAATTGATTTTGCAGTATATCTGAACCATTCCTTTGGGTCATCAGAGACTGGAACTTTTGGTCTAAACTTTCTAAATTTTTGAGTTTTGATAAACCAATGAAATTTCGAGGCAGTCCATAAAATATCACGATACTGCCTTGAATCTAGATCTATACCGAATTCATCGAAGAATAATTCAGCTTTTACGTGAGGACTTGATTCTGTTGCACCTGCTTTATTGACAGTTAATCTACCTTCACCAGAAACTGGTTTCAATAAATATTGAATATCATTTACATCAGTATAGTTCATTGAAGTTTTCAAATTTTGTAATAATTTATCAGGATCATCTGAAAAAACCGATGTAGAATCAGTATTCATATAACAACTTAGTTTTTTCAATAATAATAATTTTCTTGAGAAAGCCTGAGTGATTGAGATAAAGCTTGGAGTCCATCCTTGATCAGTTGATACGGCAGACAATTCATTTAGAGTTAAACCAATCGAATAGGCTTCTTCTGTTAATATGGAATCATCCTCATATCTTACGTGAATATTTTTAATAGTAACTTGTAAATTATCAACAATCTTAGTAACTAAACTTTCAGTAAAGGATTCATTATTTGATAAATCAGAAGATAATTGTTGATTTTGACCAGTTGCACTTAATAAATTTTCCAAATCATCTAATTTTTGTTTCTTCAATTGTAGTTCACGTTTATTTTCATCATCAACATCAAAATCTTGTAAAATTATTGGAGATGCCAATACATAAACATCTTCAATGATAATTTTAACTGGTTTTGATTTTAAATTTGACCAAGGAATTTGTAAAGTTAATTCACCTAAATGACCAAATTTAACATCAAGTGGTAATTGAAATTTATCTAAAGATTCTTTTTTCAATCTTAAATTCTTTAATTTAACATCACCACTCCAAATACCAATATTCAATTGTTTTGGATCAAAATTTTCTATATACGAACCTAAGAAACGGTTTAAAAGATTGGCAACAAGAGACTCAAACATGGTCAAGTGTTTATTCTTTTTGGATAAAAATTATATTGATGATCTCAAAATTTCGTTCTGTGGAATCGTAAATTGTTAATTGAAATCAATTAATGTAAAGTATCAATTGAGAACGATATTAATTCTCAAAGTAAGATTAAGTATTAGTAATATAATTGAAGATGAAAGAGTATGTCTTCTTTTCAAAAAAAACAAAATGGAAGATTTTTGAGCTGAGCGTTTAACTTTTAGATTCGTTCTGTAGAGTATGTCACTTTTTTAACAATAGCAACCTTTTTTGGCTTATTGAGGTAAAGCTAAGGGGAAGGGGGGGGGAAGGGAGATTAGTTCATCTGAGGTGGCTTTAAAACCCGTACATTTTTATAGATGAAGAAAACACCATGTGATGTGTCATGTGATGTATCACGTGTTATACTGTCCGTTTAGCCGCCCTGACGGTCCCACAGTTCACAAAATCTCACACGTTATTTTTTGCTTATCGATAAGAAATGTGATCAGTCACATTATGAATCATCACGAATTACTGACTCTTCTTTTACATACTTCTTTTCTTCTTTCATTACTAATATCCTTATTGATTCCCTCATCTATCACAACGTACTGAGGGATCATACTTGTATACTTTACTAATCATATCAGTTTGCCGCTGTCTAACGTTGTTCCTGTCGTTTACTAATATATATAAGTAACGCTACAAACAAACAAAAAAAAAAAAGACCTCTCCCACTCACCCGCTAAATTCCTTTAAGCGGTTATTATTGTTGTATTGCTTTGTTTGATCCAATAGTTAAATTTTTAACTTATTCCTCTTCTACTACCTCTTCTTCTTATTCTTCTTCTTCTACCATCAAATCCTTGAGTCAACAGCTTCCATCAGTCAAACTTTGGAGCATCCATTTTTGTTTCGGCCCCATTCGTTTTTTGTATAGAGAAATTACTCCTCAATACATTTACTAAACAATAATTTACCCTTTTGGTTTCTGATATCCTTGGAATTCAATCTCAACCTGACAACCGTCTATTGACTTCGTACCATCTCTTTCCAGTAAGCCAATCTGTTATTATTATTGTTCTCTTTTTTGTTTTGTTTCGTTTTGTTGGCTCTTTTTCTTCTTTTTGACTCCTCTCCTCTAATACCTCTAACCCCCCTCTCTTGTTTACCTCTATTCCTACCAAGATATAAAGTTGTGGAACTGTGATTAAAGTTTATTTCCTCAATTACAACTTGAACTTTATCCAATTACAACTAAGACTTTACTCAATTACAATTCACGTCTCTGACTAAAGTGCTCTTACGTTATTGACGCGGTTAGTTGTTTTATAATTTTTTACTGGGTCTTTTCTTTTAATCAAAATAGGAACAAAAAAAAAATTTAATCCCCAATCCCCACCCCCCTCTTCTTATCTGTTAGCCCTTCTCGATAGCCTCCACACCGCATTTTTTTTTTTTTTCCCTTTTTTTTTTTTTTTTTTTTTTTTTTTTTTAACCACACAAATATTCTCTTTCGCGCTATCAGTTAAATCATCAGTCCAAATCCCCCTTTTCTGTTTTAAAAAAAAAAAGAGTCACTACTACTTTCTTTTTTAACAACCACCTCAAAATTAGATTATTCAGATATGTCTGCCTCTCATACTTCCTCAAGGTCCCATCGGTCTGATGTGGAAAGTAAGGAGATTGGTATTTATACTGTTGGTCCCGAAATAGGAAAAGGTTCTTTTGCCACAGTTTATAAATGTATCAATAATAGAACTCATGCTTCAGTAGCCATTAAATCAGTGGTTAGATCAAAATTAAAATCAAAAAAATTGGTTGAAAATCTTGAAATTGAAATTTCTATTTTGAAAACAATGAAACATCCTCATATTGTTGGTTTACTTGATTATAATCAATCAAATACTCATTTCCATTTGGTTATGGATTATTGTTCAATGGGTGATTTGTCATATTTCATTAGAAAAAGGGATCAATTGATTAAAACTCATCCAGTTATATCATCACTTTTGGAGCGTTATCCTTCTCCTGAAGGTTCTCACGGTTTAAATGAAACTTTGGTAATTCATTTTTTAAAGCAATTAAGTTCTGCTTTGGAATTCTTGAGAAGTAAAAGTTTGGTTCATAGAGATATTAAACCTCAAAATTTATTATTATGTCCTCCTGTTCATTCAAAAATAGATTTTGAAAAGGGTCATTTTGTTGGATTATGGGAATTACCAATTTTAAAAATTGCTGATTTTGGTTTTGCTCGTTTTTTACCTTCAACTTCAATGGCAGAAACTTTATGTGGATCCCCACTTTACATGGCACCTGAGATCTTAAGATATGAAAAATATAATGCAAAAGCTGATTTATGGTCGGTGGGTGCTGTTCTTTATGAAATGACCGTTGGTAAACCTCCTTTCAAGGCTGCTAATCATATCGAATTATTGAAAAATATTGAAAAAGCTGAAGATCGTATAAAATTTTCATCAGCAGCTAAAGTTCCTGAATCCTGTAAGCGTTTAATCAGATCTTTATTGAAATATAACCCAACTGAAAGAATTTCTTTCAATGAGTTTTTCAATGATCCTCTAATCACTTGTGATTTGGAAAGTAATGATGAACCTCTTGAAACTTCTGAAATGGATGAAAACTTATTTATTAGTGAATACATTTCTCCAATTAAACCTTCAGAAAAATCAAAATTCATTCAACCAATAACTCCAATGTCTCAAGCAAGAAATAGTAGCAATTCTAACAATGCCAACAATAATCGTGAAGATTTGGCTCAAAAACGCTATCCCAATCAAAATAATTTAAAATACGATGATGATACAAGTCCTCATTCGACCGCTTACAAACATAAAGATACTATTCCAATTCCAAAACTTTCTTCTTCCTCTTCAAGAGATGAAGAAATTAAACAAATTATAAATAAAAATAGTCCTGATCCTGAATCAATAAATCAGTCAATTCATAATAATAATACTAACAATAATACTAATAAGCATAAATCGGGCCGTAATAAAGATGAGTTGGTATTCGAAAAGGATTATGTTGTTGTTGAAAAAAGAGCTGTTGAAGTCAATGCCATTGCTGATGAATTACAGAATGCCGGCAGTGGTGCAGTTGCCATAAACCCTCGTCGTGATCTGGGTAGTGGCTCTATTCATGGTAGTAGAGAAAACACTCAACAGCATCACCAATCAAATCTGGATATTCAGCAGGTCCAAAGACAACCTTCAAATCCTTTATTTAGAAGATCATCTTCAATTAGATCGAATTCTGCCGAAAGTCAGAGAAGAGGTAGTCTTCAAGACAGAAGAATTTCAATCTCAATATCTCCAACGAATGCTTTAACTAAAGCTATTGGATTAGCTTCAAATAGATTATTTGGCCTCAATGCTAATGTAACTGATCAATTGGTTGATAACACTAATGATAAACTAGTAGTTTCTAATAAAGATAATACTACACTTTCAACGGTCATGTCGAGTCCAAATTTCGCTAATAATCTATTACTTAAAAAGTTGAATTTACCAACTTCTTCAACTATAGCCCATGCTACATCATCTAAACTGCCATCTCCACAACTAAAAGCTTCACCTGATGAACAAGTTTTGAATAACTTGGAATCCTTAGCTACAAAAGCACATGCCGTCAACCTATTCGCGGATGTCAAATTTAGTCAATTGATTCCGTCGCCGCCATCTTCTGATGGATTGGATGACGATTTTCTCCATCAAAATGATATTTTACCTCCAAAAATGGTCAAAGCTATCAGTGAAGAAGGCGTTGTATTGTACGTTAAAACCCTATCATTATTAGCAAGAGGGATGGTGGTTGCAAGTGAATGGTGGTACAATCAATTTGAAAGTAAATCACAAACGGATAGTGACAGTGAACATTCAAGCTCTCATGCTATTGTTAAGCAATCATCTAACATTCAAACTTCAGTCAAAATTAATGAGCTAGTTCAATGGATTAGAGAGAAGTTTAACGAATGTTTAGAAAAGGCTGAATTTATTAGATTGAGATTACAAGAAGCTGACACTGCCATTAGTAAAGAATTGACCAATACTGATACTTTTCCATCATCAAACTCTTCTTGGTTGGATAATAATCAGGGCCATAACTCTGAAAAGTCTAGTGGAGTTATTGCTGAAAAATTGATCTTTGATCGTGCTTTAGAAATATCAAGAAATGCAGCTGTTAATGAGTTAGTCAAAGAGGACTTGAAAGGCTGTGAATTGGCCTATAGTACTGCTATTTGGATGTTGGAGGCCCTTCTTGATGAAAATTCTTCAGATGATGAAAAATTGGATGATGAAGATAAAGCAATGGTTGAAAAATTCATCGTTAGTATCGGTAACAGGTTATCTGTCCTTAAAAAGAAAATTGAATTGCTTTGATGATTCTATCTTATTATGTTATATTGTTCGGTTTTTTTTATTTTTCTACTTTTTCCTTTTTGTAAATATTCTTACTGGTATATTGTTATTATAACATTCCCTTCCGTCTTTTACCCCTATGTTTGTTTGTTTTTGTCCCTTTACGTTCTTACTTTATTGAACCTCCTTTTTATTTCTTACGTTGACTTTCATTTGGGTTATCAATTTTTCTTATTCATTTCTTTTTCATTTCTTTTTTTTTTTTTTGTCAGTCACTTTTGGTTAATAGTCAATATTTTGGGGTCTTTTTATGATTATAAGAGTCATTACAAGCTTAACTCTTGCTGCCATCATCTCAAATATTAAAGAGAAATCTTATCTGGTTCGAAGTTAATGGCTTGAAGCGCTCTTTTGGTTTTTCTTATTATGGTTTTGAGTTTTTATATACATCAATACAAATAAATTACATTTACTACGTATTTAAATTTTTATAGTTGTAGATTAAAAAGATGCCAAGTTTTATCCGACATTTCTATTCTAATAATAATACATATGCCCAAATTTTGATTAAGGCCCATCAATCTCGTTATCGGTGTCGATATCGCCAAGATCTTCTCTTTTACGCTGTAATAAGCCAACAGTGACAGAATTTGAGCGGTAATAATTTGGTCTAGTTATTCCATCTTCTCTCGCGAGTTGCTTCATGCTGGTTTCCTTATCGTTATCTAAATGATGGGCTTTGGGAAATGGGTAATGTACTGGATCTTTCTTGTAATGATTATTGTAGTGGTTATTGAACAAAGTATCTCTCATGTTACCTTTTGATATTAAATTAACCAAATGTGAATTAGCAGTCGCCTTTTCTGACACCGGTGCATTATTAATCAAGGGAGATGGTTGTCTGCTATTACCTTTATCAAGAAGTTTTTTTCTTGGACCAGAATTGTCATCATTAATTCGAGATTTATGCAAAGTTGATGGAACATCTGTTTGAACTCGAGTATTACCTGCACCAGACTTAGGCGTTTTGGTATTAGGAACAGGTCTGGTATTGCTTTGGTTATTTGGTTTAGCACCATCTTGAGTCAATGTAATACTTGAACCATTACTGGATACCACAGATACGGTCGGATCCATTGCTTGTGGGCCACTATTTGGCACATCTGACATTAAAGACGCAGGAACATCTTCATATTCGGGAAGATGATCTTGGAAAATGATGGGGCTGTCATAATAATGCGATGAACTATGTCTCATTAAATCAGGTAAGTTTGAATCATGGGACTTGGCTCTGTTACTAAGCGATAAAAACGGAGGTCTAGACTTGGGAGTAACCTTCGACGAAAACTTTAATGTCAAGTTTCCACCTTCATCTTCACTCTCGCTATCACTTCCACTCCCACTACTAGAAGCTGATGATGATGAACAAGACGATGATGAATAAGTTTGAAATTTCTTTGGGCCAATACCATCATTATTAGGTGGGAAAACATTAAAGCTGACCCCCCGAGCATTCATCAGTGAATTTAAGTCAAAGTTTTGAAACTTTTCATTGATGGTGTTGATTGCATTTGATGCATCATGTTGTTCCTTTGAAGTGAGAAAGCTGGGATCCGAATTGCTGATTTCGTTATCTTTTTTCAAAACATGCAGAAACTGTTTTTTAGAATTAATTTCATGATATTTGAAAGTAAGATATTCATCATTAAAACTGTCCAAAGAGGCAAAACTTTCAGACAATGGTAACGAAATAACTGAACGGGGTCTGCCCTCAGCCCCAATATCAAGAGCACTAACTTTCAACCTGTTTTCTGCAGGGATATCCTGGGCAGAAGTTGGAGCAACTGTACGGCCATCACTAACACAATGGTCATCCGAATCTGGATTTGAAGAAATAGAGTTACGAGAACGCTGCTGAGAAGGAGGGATAGAGTTATTGGAAAATATACTTGATCTTCTTCTTGCGTCGTCCTGCTGTTGGATACCTTTGAAAGTATCAACAATAGATTGGTTCTTCAAATACAAGTCACCCCCGACATTTCTTTTTGTTTCAATTTGTGGAGCTTCAGTAATACCTGCAGATGATCCTTTTCTACTGCTTGGTGCACTATGAGACTCAATAACATCTTGTAAAATAATATTACCCTGTCTAGGATTTTTGGCATTTGGGGGGGAAGGTAAATTCACCAGTGGTTGGTTATCAGAAGGAAGTTGTTGCAAGGATAAGCCTGAGGGTACATGGGGTGCTGAAGTATGACCATGGGTATCGTAACTACTTGATCCAGGACGAGCGAGGGAAGTAGAACGAGAAGCAATTGGAGAATTTGAGCAAGGAGGGGTTGATACTTGCAAGGCCTCTGATAAGATAACAGAATATTCACTCCTATTCGACCCTTGTAAAGCAGATGATGAGTTTCTATTAGACCCGTAAACTGAATCATCACTTGATGAGCTCCAGGTTCGTTCCATTCTTTGAGCGAAGTCTTTCAAGGCTTTGCTATCTTTCGAATTTATAGCATGAATGATACTTTTTTTGATTCGACTACCAACACCAACCACAGCATTATCGATTTCATCTTGCAGAACTATATCTTCACCATTTGAAAGATCTATTTTGGAAACAGCATCATCATTAAGTAAATTACCTCCATTGGTGTCATTCAAATATAAAAGCTCATTTAGCAGGTCTAAATCGTTGTCAAGATCCAACAAAACGAAAGGATGGGTTTTGATCTCACTAATGTCAATTCTAGTTGTTGAATTCTTATCAAGTAATTTGGATAATAAATCTTTAGCTAATCTAAATTCAACCTCACTAACTTCAGTTGGAGAATTGAATGAAAATCTATCTTTAGGGAACTCTAACGGTTCATTCACAATCACTTGGAATAAAGCAAATTCAGAATCAGCATTAAATGGGACTCTACCAAATAGTAGACAGTAAAGTGTAACTCCTAAAGCCCAAATATCAATTTTGTGATCAATTTTTGGTAAAATTTTAGTCAACGATAAATGTTCATTCTTCAAAATTTCCAAAGACGTAGCCGAAACTGAAGTTGAACTATTATTTGAGAAATTGGTTTGGCATAATTCAGGAGCAAAAAATGCAGGAGTACCTGCCGTTTTCGCTAATTCCATATCATTTACTAATTTACCTTCGTCGTTCGTTGTCAATGATGAAGCAAACGAAACACCAAAATCACTTATTTTCACAACATTATCAGAGTTTACTAATAAGTTCGCTGGTTTAATGTCACGATGAACAATACCTTGACTGTGTAAATACTCTAACCCTAATAGAACATCACGGAAAACCTTTCTTGATTGTTTGAAAGTTAAATTAGGAGAGAATTCGTTGGATAATAAATCATTGTCTTCGTCATCAATAGTATAAGAGTGTCTTTTACCACTTGATCCACAACAGGGTAAGTCAACATGATTGTTGGAAGGCTCATCTTCATCCAGATGATTATTGAAGCGTTGCTTTTTCCAACGGATTTCACCTTTTTCTAAATATTCAAGAACTAGATAGATTTTATAGGAATTGAGATCATCCAAAACTTCTTTTAACCTAACTATGTGTCTATGATTACATTTTTTCATGATTGCGATTTCTCTTTTGATCTTCAATTCATAATCATTACCTGGAGGTTGAACTTTTGAAGATCTCCTCATTCGTAAAGCAGGTCTTTCCTTTTTTGACTTTCTATTAACGATTTTGATAGCAACTAATTGATCTTCAACCAAATCACGAGCAAGTTTAACTTTCCCATGTTCACCTCTACCTATTTCCCTTAAGATTTCATAAGTATTCAAAACCTTACGCTTATTAATGGGATCATATTCCAAAAAAACATGGTTTGTTTCCCGGACTGTGGGAATACGGAGTCTGGGAGTTGATTGAGCAGATGAAGGTTTAGAAATTTTGAGTGGGTCAGGTGGTGATTTGGAAGCATTTGCATTAGCAGATATAGTCCTTCGAAGTGGGGCATTACTATTGGTAGGGATATTATTATTATTACTATTATTATTATTGTGATCATTATTGGTATTAGTATTATCATCATTTGAGTTGGTATTAGGTATATCGTTAACATTATTATTAGGATCTATGAGGGATTTATCGTTATCATTAAAGGAGAAGAATTCATTATGAGGATCTATTGAGGGAAATTTATCGAGTGTATCATTATTTTCAGTATAAGTATTTTCCAAGTTTGAGTGTTGGGAAGTTTTCCTGCTTTGATGATTTGAGGGAACATTTAACAGTTTATCGGATGATACTGAAGTGATTGAATTACCTCTTGATCTAGACAAGCTTCTTTGGAATATTCCACTTACTTTACCAAAGAGATTATGTCTTAAATCTTTATCATCAACTTTTGGTAGATCATGGAAATAATCATCAGCGGTTGTAGAAGACATTGTTGGAGTATCAGGAGTGGAAACTTCTGTAGTGGCAGTACTTGTTTTGTTGATGTTGAAGATTTCAGGACCTGGTGAACCTATACTGGGACGTTTACTTGAATTTTTTCGAGAAAGGTTAATTGTTAATACGCTTTGATTATCAGAACTTTGTTGAAGTTGTGAATTATGCGGCTTTTGGTTAACATGGCTCGGCCCACTATTGGGTGAGTTGCTCGATGCAGGTATAGATGAAGGTATTGTTGCGGAAGTTACGTCCAATTTCGAAGGTATGGGAGACACTGGGTACGTTGAAGACATGGTCAATGAGTATATATATAGATGTGGATGAGGGGACTAATAAAACAAGTTGGAAATAAATTGGAAGGGACAAAGTAACTTGACACACTTGCTACCACCAGGATAGTTGATATGTGTTGGGTAGTAACAATAGTAGAAATACAAATTAGACTCAGTATTGTTTTACAGTAATTAAAAAAAAGAGGGGTGCAGTGGGGGGTCGACGTAATCACAATGGGGGAATGTTGTTGGATGATGGAGGAGGACTAACGAAGAAAAAAAAAAAAGGGAATTGATAATGATCTGGTAACTCTTATTGGGTTTCCATTTGAGTTAAACTTGAGGAGGGGAGGGGTGAATTATGAGTAGTACGCAAGTTCTATAAGTGAATAGTTTTCTTCTTTCTTCCCAAAGAGCAAAAAAAAAAATAATAATAATAAAACTAAACCACTGCAAAAACTAGTTGTAAGATCTAACTTGTTATGCTTTAATCAAAATCCTATGGCTTCAATTATCTTTAAATTTACTAGCTTTGATCCTTTGAATTATTTTAGACTGTGTGGCTTTGTATTTGACTAATTGTCACACTATGATAATAAAAAAAAATTGTTAGGAGACAAGGCAGAAAAAAAAAAAAAAATTTGTAGACAAAGCAATCAATAGCAAACGGGAAAACGGAAGGAAAAAAATATAATAAGAATGAGATTCAATGATTCACCTTGATATTAAACGATTCAATTTAGATTTAATTTGATATGATCTGGTAATGATTGTTGAACTGACAATCAGTCTAGTTTGAAATCTATAAAATGATAAGCAATGGCTTCAAAAGAGTATGAAATCTATCTTAATTTTTTTTTTTTTAACCGCTGTAAACTTTTTTTTTACTTTTTTTTTTTTTTGTCCTCAGGTCATTTTTGTATCACGTGATACCCACCCATTAAGAATTTTTAGAGAGATAAGCAGAGTTTAAATAGATAAGTTTAAATAGATAACTTTAAATAGATAACTTTAAATAGATGAGTTTAAATAAGTTTATTACAGTTATACAATCTATAGATTAATCTTTCAGTTGGGGATCATTATTTTCATCTTCTTCCTTCTTAGATGCTTGTCTTACACCATTCAAGAACGCATCAACACCTTCACCCTGGTAGTCATAGTGTAATGTTTGGGCCAATAAGTAACCCACCCCTCTACTTTCCCTCAATTGTTCACTTAGTTTATTGGTAGTTTGTTGAAAGAAGCCACTTCTGACCACTTCCATGATTTCGTCTTTTGTTGGAGGATTGGAATGGGATGGGGGTAAGTGATCTGCATATAATGAGGATAATTGTTGTGGAGTTAAAGCATCCAAATGTTGTTCAACCAATTCTGGAGTTAATACTTCATTGATTGAATGAAGAGGAAGTTTTGGGATTGATTTACTAGAAAAAGAGTTAGTAATTCGTAAAAGGCAAAAGGAAAAAAAAAAAAAAAATAAATGAAAAATTTAATGTATATTCATCAAATGCAAGATTAAATATATCAATAAGAAAGATAAAAAGAAAAGTATAGAAGTAAAGTGATGAAGGTAAGACATTAATTGTTATTTATTTTACATAATTTAAAGGACAAGTTCATAAATAGGATACTAATTTTAAAAGAAAAAAAATTTTTTGAATACTTACTCCTTTGGTTCTTCTTCCTCTTTAATAGAATGTTCTTGAGGTTTTAATTCTTCTTCTTCTTCTTCTTCTTCTTCTTCCTCTTCTTCCTTTGGAGTGATTAATTCTTCAACGGTTTTAACAATGACTTTATCCTTTTCCGTTAATTTATCTAATTCATCATCATCACCCACATCTTGTAACCAATATAAATTTTTAGCGCCAGAACTTAAAAATGTTAAAGCGAACACTCGACCAGATTTACAAGATTTGATTTGTTTGAAACTAACATCACCAGGTATGATTAGTAATTCATCTTTTTCCAAACTTCTGGTTGTATTTGATTTTGGAGACCAAGTAAAATCATAAAATTCTTCTTCATCAACGTTTGGTTTTATTGAAACCACTCCTTTAAATGGTAACGGAGTACAACGTTTAGTTTCTTCGTCGTATTGCACTTTACCGGCATTGAATTTAATTCCTTTCGAACCCATAATTGTATTTCTTCCCCTTATTCTATATTTTTCTTTAAAATAAAACCAATTGAAACAGTATATATACAAGAGAAATTGATAATCGTGAAAAGAAACACCTTTTGATACTTCATTCAATTTTTTTTCTGATTGCCACTGATTTTTTGGTGCGTACAAAAAAAAAAAGACAAATTGTATTTTTATACACGACTTCGAGTTTGATATTAAAATCAAAATCAACTCATACACAAGTCCAAACCTAAAACCAATTGAAGGAATAGAAATAAGAATGGGAGAATTTCCAGAACCCGAAATAAAACAGCTTGTGTTGAAGATATCAACACTTTTGCGTAATAAGAAGCAAACTTTAGCCATAAGTGAGGCTGCTTGTGGAGGATTAATATCAGCTTATTTAGTATCAGTACCGGGAGCATCTAATTTTTATATTGGGGGGAAATTAGTTTATTCATTAAAACAAAGATTAAAAGTATCGGGATGGACAGAAGAAGAAATTAGTGATTATATGGGACCATCAGAACAAGTTGCTTTAAAACTAGCTAGAACTACCAAATATGAATTAGGTTCAACCTATGTATTATCCGAAACGGGATTTGCTGGACCATCGACTGATTTACATCTAGATGATAATACGCATGAGAATGAAATTAAGAATAGCAAAGTTGGTACCGTATATCTTGGATTAAATGGACCAACGGGTGAAGTATCTTGTAATAGAAGTACTGGTAGTAATGATCGATCTTTTAATATGACTGAATTTGCTAAATTGGGATTGGAATTTTTATTGGAACAATTAGAAAAATAGTTTCCGTGTAAGTAGTTAATATATATGTAAACATATTTTATGTTATTTATACGTTGTTGTAATTTTTATAAAAAGTCAAGTTTTGAAGGAATTTCGTGAATTATTAGTATAAATTTGTGTAAATTAGTATGTTATAGGTGAAATTTTGCAAAAAATGGTTAAAAGTTGAAAAATTTGATTTTTGTTAATATAAGAAGTATTTACATTTATAAGACGAGAATCACTATTAGTATAGTACATTTACTATTAGTATAGTACAATTACTATTATACAATTACTATTATAGTACAATTACTATTATACAATTACTATTATAGTAGAATCACTATTACTATAGTACAATTACTATAGTACAATTACTATAGTACAATTACTATTATACAATTAGTATAGTACAATTACTATAGTACAACTATTATAGTACAACTATTAGTATATTATAAGTACAAATACAAATGTTAGTACAATTGGTCAGTTCAATTTTGTTGCAAAATGTATTTTAAGGCATACCCTAATCAGTAATCTGTATTCTCTCCCTGTGTGTTCACCTAATACACTTTACTGACCTGTTTATCCTATAAGCTATAAGTTTATAAGTTTATAAGTTTATATAAGCTATAAGTTTATATAAGCTATAAGTTATCTGTTTATAAGTTATCTGTTTAAGTTATCTGTTTAAGTTATCTGTTTATAAGTTATTTATGATTGTGCTAACCGATTGAGTGTGCCTTAACTAAGGAAAAAAGGAAAAAAAGGAAAAAAGAAAAAGCGACACGTCTATTGAAATTTGAAATACTAACTTAACACGCTCACAAAAACTATCTAGTAAAACACCCATACACCCATACATAAATAAAAGAAATATCCACAAAAACAAAAAACAAAACAAAAAACAACCAAAAAAAAAAAAGACAGAAAAAGACAGAAAAACAGAGAAAAATTCGCTAAACTTTTCGTTGAAATCAAAAAGGAAAACAAATACTTCTCGAGTTCATATTCATTATCAGCGCCAACTTACGTTCCATACTACTTCTAACCCAGAGATCCATATAATAAGAAGTAATCATTCTTTTCCTCCCACTTGTTCTGTTATTATTTCTTATTTCCCCTGATAAATCATTTCTCTTGTTTTTGTGAATTATCACTATCCTACTAAAAAAATTTAAAAAAAAAATTTAATAATGACTTCTGGTATGTAAATTTAGAAAAGAACATTAAAAAGAAGAAAAAGAAGAAAAAGAGTTGATACTAACTTATTATTTTAGAAATTGAATCTGCCCCTCAAGGTTCTGTAAAAGACTCAGTTGTTTCAAGAGAAGTTAAAATCATTAAACGTAAATTGAATGGTTACGTTGGATTTGCTAATTTACCAAAACAATGGCATAGAAAATCTGTTAGAAGAGGTTTCCAATTAAATTTAATGACTGTTGGTGAAAGTGGTTTGGGTAAAACTACTTTAATTAATACTTTATTTAATCGTGAAATTTTATCAACTAATTCAACTAATGAAGATTTAGAATTAGAATCAAATGAAATAACATCAGGTGTTCAAATTAGATCAACTAATTCAATTATAGAAGAAGATGGTGTTAAATTAAATTTAAATGTTATTACTACTCCTGGATTTGGTGAATCAATTAATAATTCTGATCTGTGGAAACCAATTGTTGATGAAATTAATCAAAGATTTGATAATTATTTAGAAAGTGAATCAAGAATAAATAGAAGTAGTATTAATGATCATAGAATTCATGCTTTATTATATTTTATTGAACCAACTGGTCATTCATTAAGATCTTTAGATATTACTGTTATGAAACAAATTCATGAAAAAGTTAATTTAATACCAGTTATTGCTAAATCTGATACTTTAACTGATGATGAAATATTAGAATTTAAACAAAGAATCTTGGATGATATTAAATTTCAAAATATTAAAATTTTTAAACCATCTAATTATGATATTGATGATGAAGAAACTGTTCTTAATACAAAACAAATTTTAGATAAATATCCTTTTGCCGTTGTTGGTTCAACAAAAGAAGTTGAAACTAATGATGGTAGACTTGTTAGAGGTAGAGTTTATCCTTGGGGTGTTATTGAAGTTGATAATGAACAACATAATGATTTCATAAAATTACGTCAATTATTAATTAGAAATTATTTGGAAGAATTAAAAGAATCAACTAATAATAAATTATATGAACAATATAGATCTGAAAAATTAGGTAGAATGGGTATTGAACAAGATCATTCAGTTTTTAGAGAATTTGATCCTCTTTTAAAACAAGAAGAAGAAAAAGCTTTACACGAAGCTAAATTAGCTAAAATGGAAACTGAAATGAAAACTGTTTTCCAACAAAAAGTTAGTGAAAAGGAGAAAAAATTACAAAGATCTGAAGCTGATTTATTTTCAAGACATAAAGAAATGAAAGATAAATTAATTAAACAAATTAAACTATTAGAAGATAAAAAAGTTCAATTAGAAAAACAAAAATCATTACCTCAAGATCCTCCAGCTCCTGCTCCTCAAAAAACTAGAAAAGGTTTCTTACGTTAGTCTTGAACATATAATAATATAAAGCAAAAAAAAAAAAAAAAAAAAGATTATATTCTTATGACGAGTTGAAAGTCTGTAAGATTAAATTTTTATTCGTTTATCTCACCTTGTTAATCTGTTGTTTACAAATCTCTCTCTTTTTTCATATATAAATTTATTGGAATTTTTAATGTTTTACTCTTTAAAAATCGTAATCATGTATCTGTTGCATTGGTGATTCCATACGGCAACACGAAAATTGTAACTAACTACATCCAATTAACCGAAGAGACCCTTTCTTCTGAATTTTTTCCACAATAAAAGCCAAACTTATGATGTTTGCAGTAATAAAATGTCTCTCAGCCTACTTTGTTGTTGTTTGCTATAGGAAATATCACTCGATGAGAAAATTTCACATATAATTGTTTTTTTTTTTTAATGCTTCGAGAAATTTAGTTGTCACGCTTTGCTTTTTTTTTTTTTTTTTTGCAAGTGAAATTTTAACCCCTTATAATCTAACTGAATTTCCCTTTTTTTTTTTTTAAGAATTTTCTAATTACCTTTTCTTCTTAATTATAATCAATTACATTTATTATAAGTAATCAATTGAACATGTCTGATCAGCCAATTACATCTACTCCCAAACAAACTCCTGCTGAGCCAATTGTTACTGGCTCCTCCACTGCCGGGCCTTCTTCGGCTAAAGGTAGCAATGATAAAAACCCTTCTACTAATCAATTAATTACCGTTGTTAAATCTTTACAATTTGCTTGGTTTATTGGTCATGTAATTACATTAATTAGTATTTTATTTTATACTTTGAGTTATATCAAAATTGGTGGTAAATTTTATAAATTTTGGTATCAATTAGCATTGGTGGGTGTAATTGAAAGTTTTGGTATTTTAATTTATCAAATTAGTTTGAAAAAGGGTACTCAATTACCAGTTTTATTAAAGGATGATAATACTCATTATTTAATTTTAGGTTTATTATTATTATTTTTAAGACCTTATGTTTTATTAACTTTATCATCATTTGCATTATATTCAACTTTCCACGTTTTAGCTTATGTTAAAGGTTATTTATTACCAGTTTTCAAATATGACAATCAACCAATAAGTAAGAAGATTGGAGAATTTATTAATTCTAATAATGCCAAATCAATTCAATTGGCTTCATTATTAGAAATTTATACTTTGGGTTGGTTACTTGTAAGAATGTTTTTAATTAGAAAAAGATCGTTGAGTCCAGTTTTAATCTATTTGATTTTTATTAAATTGAGATATGAAAAATCTATTTTCACCAGAAATTACTTTAAAACCATTGAAATTCACGTGGAAGATTTGATTAATAAATCAAATGTACCAGCTTTAAAACAAGGTTGGATTCAAGTTAAACAATTTAATAAAAGAATCGGTGGATTCTACTTGGTTAATGATTTTACCAAAGAAAAATCAAATTAAAGACATAGTTTCTTTGATGTTGCTGCTACCTTTTATTCTTTATATGCTCTCTATATACTTCTGTGTCAGTTTTGACACTTTTACCCTTTTTATCTTTTTATCACTTTTATTCTTTCTATGTATTATTGATCAATTTCTAAAATACTATATGATTCTTCATATTGAAATTTGTTTTCTTTTAAGCATATCATCTGCTTTTATCAAATAGATCGTTTCACTACATAGATCCTACATTGTAGATTCATCATGTAGTTTTTGCAATATACGCAGTTGCAAAACCAATTAGTTATCCGTATAAGGTTTAATTAACAATGGACCCGTACACACACTCAAAAAAGAAAATATTGGCACGTGACATACTTTTTCCTTAATAAAAATTGTTCCAAAAGCTTCTAAAAGCTTCTTTCATTTCATTATAAAAATTTTTTGTGGTACTTGCACCCATAATAAGTTGTGAGAATTCTTAGAACTTTATAGAATCTTCTTTCCATTACACAATTCATCAGTAATCTAACTAAATTTGGCTTCGTCGTCGATTTTTGATTTTTTTCCATTTTTATATAAATCCTTTCAATTCTTTTATTGAAAAATTTTTCATTCTTTTTCTTCTTTTCTTTCTCTATAAATATTTTTATTATATTTTAATTCCATATTTTAAAATAATTATATATATACATAATGCCAGCTGTCGGTATTGATTTAGGTACTACTTACTCCTGTGTTGCACACTTCGCTAACGATCGTGTTGAAATTATTGCCAATGATCAAGGTAATAGAACCACTCCATCTTTCGTTGCTTTCACCGATTCTGAAAGATTAATTGGTGATGCTGCTAAAAATCAAGCTGCTATGAATCCAGCTAATACTGTTTTCGATGCTAAACGTTTGATTGGTAGAAAATTCTCTGATCCAGAAGTTATTAATGATGCTAAACATTTCCCATTTAAAATTGTTGATAAAGCTGGTAAACCAAATATTCAAGTTGAATTCAAAGGTGAAACTAAGGTTTTCACTCCAGAAGAAGTTTCATCTATGATTTTAGGTAAAATGAAAGAAACCGCTGAAGGTTACTTGGGTGATAAAGTTAATGATGCCGTTGTTACCGTTCCAGCTTATTTCAATGATTCTCAAAGACAAGCCACTAAAGATGCCGGTTTAATTGCTGGTTTAAACGTTATGAGAATTATTAATGAACCAACTGCCGCTGCCATTGCTTATGGTTTAGATAAAAAAGATGAACAAGAAAAGAATGTTTTAATTTTCGATTTAGGTGGTGGTACTTTCGATGTTTCTTTATTATCTATTGAAGATGGTATTTTCGAAGTTAAATCTACCGCTGGTGATACTCACTTGGGTGGTGAAGATTTCGATCACAGATTAGTTAACCATTTCGTTAATGAATTCAAGAGAAAAAATAAGAAAGATTTATCTACTAACCAAAGAGCTTTAAGAAGATTAAGAACTGCTTGTGAACGTGCTAAGAGAACTTTATCTTCTTCTGCTCAAACCTCTATTGAAATTGATTCCCTTTATGAAGGTATTGATTTCTATACTTCTATTACCAGAGCTAGATTCGAAGAATTATGTCAAGATTTATTCAGATCTACTTTAGATCCAGTTGAAAAAGTTTTAAGAGATGCTAAAGTTGATAAATCTCAAGTTCACGAAATTGTCTTGGTTGGTGGTTCTACTAGAATTCCAAAAGTTCAAAAATTAGTTTCCGATTTCTTTAACGGTAAAGAACCAAATAGATCTATTAATCCAGATGAAGCTGTTGCTTACGGTGCCGCTGTTCAAGCTGCTATCTTATCTGGTGACACTTCTTCTAAAACTCAAGATTTATTATTATTAGATGTTGCTCCATTATCTATGGGTATTGAAACTGCTGGTGGTATCATGACCAAATTGATTCCAAGAAACTCTACTATTCCAACCAAAAAATCCGAAACTTTCTCTACTTATGCTGATAACCAACCAGGTGTCTTAATTCAAGTTTATGAAGGTGAACGTGCTAAGACTAAGGATAACAACTTATTAGGTAAATTCGAATTATCTGGTATTCCTCCAGCTCCAAGAGGTGTTCCACAAATTGAAGTTACCTTTGATGTTGATGCTAATGGTATCTTAAATGTTTCTGCTTTAGAAAAAGGTACTGGTAAAACTCAAAAAATTACCATTACCAATGATAAAGGTAGATTATCTAAAGAAGATATTGAAAGAATGGTTTCTGAAGCTGAAAAATTCAAAGATGAAGATGAACAAGAAGCCAAGAGAGTTCAAGCCAAGAATGGTTTGGAATCTTATGCTTATTCATTAAAATCTTCATTAAATGAAGAACAAATCAAATCTAAATTAGAAGCTTCTGATATTGAAGAAGTTACTAAAGCTGCTGATGAAACTATTGAATGGTTAGATGCTAATCAAACCGGTACCGAAGAAGAATATGCTGATAGACAAAAAGAATTAGAAGGTAAAGCTAACCCAGTTATGGCCAAGGCTTACCAAGCTGGTGGTGCTCCAGAAGGTGCTGCTCCAGGTGGTTTCCCAGGTGCTGCTGGTGGTGCTGCTCCAGAACCATCTAATGATGGTCCAACTGTTGAAGAAGTTGATTAAATTTAATATTTCTTTTCTCTCTTTGCCCTTTCTCTCTGTGTATGTATGATAGTCAAAATATGTATTGTTTAGAAATGTTTAGATTTACATATTTATATATATATTAATGATTTTATTGATAAAAATGTTTTCCCTTTGTAGTTTGTTTTTTTGCTTCGTTCGTTTGCTTCGTTCGTTTGATTCGTTTCTTTGTTAATTAGTGCCCCACTAGGGGTCATTGAGTGTCACTCATGACCCCCACTACAAACAATAGGCACAATAGTATATGGGCTCTTAAGTAATTCAGTTGTAACTCGAGGACACTGACCAATCATCGAGGAATCTAGCCAATTGTAGAAGTGAGAAATAAAAATTGAGGAACCCAATTAAACATTTAATTTGCACGATAAGAAATTGCAAGAGAAAAATAAACAAAAACAAAAAAATCCGGGGACGAGTAAATGCAGTTTAACAAATTACTTAAACATGAATATTATTAGGAGTTAGATGTAGAGTCATGAAGTATAAGAGTCAAAAGTCAAAGGAGTCAGTGATCACTCCGGTCCCCAAGTCCGAAAAGCTCACGAACTTAACTCCAGACCGTTATGTAATAGTCACGGTCGACCGGGAGTTACTCCATATTTCAAGTAAATCTCTTTAATGAATTGACTTTAGATATGAACGATGTTGCGGGGGGCACAATAATAATTTGTGAATGGATAATTCACGGGTAACTTTTAAAGATATTGAATAACCTAACCAGGTTAGAGTTACAAGAAATCTGACGATATTGCTGGAGATTAGTTCAATAATTGAAGTCCGAATGGTTCGGAACAGTAGCAATATCAAAGTATATAGTTGTAGCCATATCCAATGGGGAATTATCTAATAAAGAATTATTCATATCCTTCAACTTACTTAGTCCCTCTTAGAGTCAAAAATTTATCTACTGATTGACTTAATTTTATTTATTCCTATTTATTCAACTGTTTATTTATAGTACTTATCTATAAACAATTAAGTAATTGATCTTACTAGCAACATTACTGAATTAACAAATAAAAATACCCAATTTTTATAAACCCCTAACTAAAATTTACCCATCATTATACTTTGTTGGTCCCCTTTGAATAAAAAACCCAAAACCCAACCCAAATTTTTTTTTGTTTTTTTTTTTTCCGTCCTTCCATTTAGGTTTTTGTTTTGTGTAAAAATTCGGTCGTATAGCGAACGAGTGAATTTTTTTTTTCTTACCTTTCTTTTTCGTTTATTGAACTTCTGAGAATTATCAACTACTTCTTTTCTGATAAGATAATTGGTTTCGTTTAGTGGGTTTCATTTATATTTTACAGGTACGTATTTATTCGAGGCTCAATTGGCCCGTCTGGACTTTCTTATTTGGATTACGATGGGATGATTCATAATGTGTGTGGTTCTTTGTTGCCGCCGTTACGTGTCGCATCCATAATTCTCAATTTTTTTTTTTTTTTTTTTTTTTTTTTGTTTGTTGTTTGGATCTAATTTTTCTTTTGTTTGTCAAAATTTTTCAACCTAGTCTTACTCTTATCCACCCCTCCTTTCCTTTTTCTTTGACTTTTAGTTTTAATAATCTGATCCTTGGTATTTGGACTTTCTACTTCTTTCTTTTTCAATTCGTTGTGCCAATTTTGATCGTGTCGTGTTTAACAATTATACTAACTAGACCTTTTTTTTTTCGATTAGCTCACCTTTATCCATTTCTTCGAGTCCAAATATCATTCATTTGATCATTTGAATATTTATTTTTTACATTGCCGATTAATATAATGACTGTTTCTCCAATTCATCAAGTTGTTCACGAGGCTAACAACGTTACTCCTCGTGTCACTCCCGAAGAATTTTTCAAAAGACAACCTAAAAAGGGTCATCTCACCTCCTTGGAACAATATCAAGAATTATATCAAAAATCCGTTGAAGATCCCGAAGCCTTCTTTGGTCCATTGGCCAAAGAGTTATTACACTGGGATAGAGATTTTCATAAAGTAAAAGCCGGTTCTTTAGATCATGGTGATGCTGCTTGGTTCATTGGTGGTGAATTGAATGCATCTTATAATTGTGTTGATAGATGGGCTTATTCTAATCCTAATAAACCAGCTGTTATTTATGAAGCTGATGATGAAAAAGATTCAAAAATTTTAACTTATGCTGAATTATTAAGAGAAGTTTCAAAAGTTGCTGGTGTTTTACATAATTGGGGTATCAAGAAAGGTGATACCGTTGCAATTTATTTACCAATGACTGCTCAAGCAATCATTGCCATGTTAGCCGTTGCAAGATTAGGTGCCATTCATTCAGTTATTTTTGCTGGGTTTTCATCAGGTTCAATCAAAGATCGTGTTAATGATGCTAAATGTAAAGCCTTAATCACTTGTGATGAAGGTCGTCGTGGTGGTAAAACCGTCAATATCAAAAAATTATGTGACGATGCTTTAATCAATTGCCCATCCGTTGAAAAAGTTTTAGTCTTTAAAAGAACTGGTAATCCAGGTATTACTTTGAAAGAAGGTAGAGATTATTGGTGGGATGAAGAAACTGCTAATTACCCTGGTTATTTCCCTCCTGTTCCAGTAAATTCAGAAGATCCTTTATTCTTATTATATACCTCTGGTTCTACTGGTACTCCAAAAGGTGTTGTTCATACCACTGGTGGTTACTTATTAGGAGCTGCTTTGACCACTAAATACATCTTTGACATTCATGAAGAAGATGTCTTATTCACTGCTGGTGATGTTGGTTGGATCACTGGTCATACTTATGCCTTATACGGTCCATTAGCTTTAGGTGTTCCAACTATTGTTTTTGAAGGTACCCCTGCTTACCCAGATTATGGTAGATTATGGCAAATTGTTGCTAAACATAAAGCTACTCATTTCTATGTTGCTCCAACTGCTCTTAGATTATTAAGAAAAGCTGGTGAACAAGAAATTGAAAAATATGATTTAAGTTCCTTGAGAACTTTAGGTTCAGTTGGGGAACCAATTTCTCCAGATATTTGGGAATGGTATAATGAAAAAGTTGGTAAAGGTCAATGTCATATTTCTGATACTTATTGGCAAACAGAATCTGGTTCTCATTTCATTGCTCCAATTGCTGGTATTACTCCAAACAAACCAGGTTCTGCTTCTTTACCATTTTTCGGTATTCAAACTTGTTTAATCGACCCGGTTTCTGGTGTTGAAATCAAGGGTAATGATGTTGAAGGTGTTTTGGCTGTCAAAGATACCTGGCCATCAATGGCAAGATCTGTCTGGAAAAATCATACTAAGTATATGGATACTTATTTGAATCCTTATCCTGGTTACTATTTCACTGGTGATGGTGCCGCAAGAGATAATGATGGTTACTATTGGATCAGAGGTAGAGTTGATGATGTTGTTAATGTCAGTGGTCACAGATTATCCACCTCAGAAATTGAAGCTGCTTTAATTGAACATCATGGTGTTTCTGAAGCTGCCGTTGTTGGTATTAATGATGACTTAACCGGTCAAGCAGTTGTTGCTTATGTTGCTTTGAAAGATGAATTTGCTGATAAGATCAACGGTAACGAAACCAGCGAAGAAGCTTTTGCTTTGAGAAAAGAATTGATTTTACAAGTCAGAAGTGAAATTGGTCCATTTGCTGCTCCAAAATCAGTCATCATTGTTGGTGACTTACCAAAAACCAGATCAGGTAAAATCATGAGAAGAATCTTAAGAAAAGTCAGTGCTTACGAATCTGACCAGTTAGGTGACATTACGACTTTAGCCAACCCTCAATCAGTTGCTGGTATTATTGAATCTTTCAGTAATCAATTTGGTAAGAAATAAATTTAAGTAAACACAGGAAATATAAATAGTTTTTTATGTGAATATTCGCTTGTATTTTTTACGTTCATTTTTTTTTTTTTGATTCTTCTAATTAATTTATTCCACTCCTTTACTAATTCGACTTAATAAGATTTATGTTTTTATAGTTATACTTTGAACCGTAGTTAATGTAGAAGTTTATTCGATTCATTTTTTAGCGTAGCCTGCTTCGCAAGAAAAAAAAAAAAACTAACTAAATCAAAAAAAAAAAAAAAACATTTAAAAATTTCAAACACGATGCTTCCGTATAAGAAAAGGTTGTTGAATGTTTGAGTGTCATGTTATCAATCAAGTCACATCCTATAATAAGACTATTACAAATATTCGTACTCGTTAAACTATTCCAAATAACTTTAATTTTTTTCACACCGGTTCAATTTGATACATCAACTCAATTATTACTTCGATCAAGTTATCAAACATCAAAACATGCATATAGCAATTCATTTCCTAAGTTAATCCAACCTTTAATAAACTCTTTTGTTAGTAATGTTACAGAAAAATTGATTGTTTGGGATGTTGTATATTTTTCCGATTTATACATCAAGGAAATTAAATATGAACATCAATTTGTATTTTGTCCATTATGGTGGAGATTTGTCAAATCAGTAAGCGGATTCACCAATTTACCAAGCAATTTTTATCAACTGTTCATTGTTAGTTTATGGTTGAGTAACTTATTTCACTTTCTTAGTGTTTTGATGATTTGGAAATTAACTAAGACTATTTTTAATCAACAACTGGGGAAATTTTTCAATAATGAAAAGATTTCATTAATTAGTGGTATAACTTATATTTTATCACCAGCAGCTGCATTCTTGACAAGTTCCTATAGTGAAAATGCATGTTCATTTTTAAGTTTCACTGGATTATACTTGAGGGAGATTTCAATCAATTATGAGAACTATAACTTAAAAAAATCAAGACATTCAATAAAAGATCATAAATTATATATTTTATCAGGAATTGTGATTGCAATAAGTTATGGATTGAGAGCTAATACATTATTGTTAGGAGTAATTTACTTATATGATTTATATACGTTCAGTATAAAAAATCAAAATAAACTTGATAGTTTATTTAGTTTAATTACCGGTGGTTGTCTATTTATAAGTTTAACGATATCAAATGTATATCCATATATGATATTTTGTACGGGATCTCAAGACCATCCACCATGGTGTTACAATACCATTCCTTCTTTATTTCAATATGCTCAACTGAATTATTGGAATAATGGATTTTTAAATTATTGGTCATTGAATAATTTACCCAATTTTTTATTTGCATTACCTACTATATTGATCAGTCTAATAAGTTTTAAATTTTTTTTAGTTGAGTATCCAATGCTAAAGATCTTACCAATTTTACTAGTTAACGCAGCTATGTTAATTGGTGGTATATTTTTTTGGCATGTTCAAATACTTACAAGGATATCAAGTTTTTTACCAATATTGAATTGGACATTGGCAATTATGATTATAACTTATGATAAACAATCAATATGGTTAAAAGGATTTTTATATTATTTAATTATTTGGAATTTAGTTCATACAACTTTATTCGCAGCATTTTTACCACCAGCATAAATAAAGTTTACTTTAATTTACCCCCTTTTTCATACTGTAAGTTGTTACGTAGGAAATAGCAAATATGATTATTTATTATTCACTTGTAAAACGATAAAACCACCCTTTTTCTTAAGATCAGATCATTCTTATTAACAGGTATGTCACAGCAAAGTGCGCTCTTAATATTTCTTTAAAAGGTTGAGGTTTTGGTGATGGTTGCGATTACCTAAATAGGTTGCAGAAAACGACGCTGCGAATTTTGATAAGATTTACCAGGTATATTAGGACCTTATATATATATATATATATATATAGAATCATATGTGATATGTGTATCCTTATAGAAAGACTTCTTTCAGTTACTAAAGATATCCAAAGATGAATTCAACACAGGGTGGTTTGATAGCCACTGTATATACATATCTGTATCAACAAGTGAACCAACTAACCAATGAATCCTTAAGTTATAAATCCTTTAATTATTTGATTGGATTTTTTATAATAAGTATTATACTTGTTATTAATTTTCTTAACAAGCCCAAGGGGAAACCGGTGAAGAAGATCCAGGATAATAAGAACCGTAAGATAGGACATTGGATCCCCGATACTAAATTCAAGACTCCAACTCCAGCAGCTTTCCCCGATTGGAATATCAACACCACGTTACCACATCCATATAGAGCTTTCAAGCATAACTACAAGGTTAATATGGGGATCAGGAATATGCCATGGGATTCCTGGATTGAATTAGATAATCAGTGGCCCAAATATCATCAAGATAAATTAACTAGAATTGAAACCAAGGGAAAAGAATTATATGAAACCAATGAAGATGCCAAAGATGCCGCTTATGAATTATTGGAAGAATTTAGAAATTGGTTACCAATAAGATATCCCACATTATTTAAGAAGACCAAATTGGGGGTTGATAATTTAGAAACAGGAGAAGAGCATATATTTATGAAGATGAATCAAGATGGAAAAGGGGAATTTGGTAGAAGTGATGGAATAGATCCAATATTGATTGCTGCTAAAATGGTTCAAGATGATTTAGCAATAATGATTGAAAATGAAGATGGTGAATATTATTTAAAGAGTGGAGCAATTATGTTAGCTGGATTTTGGAGATTTAGAGATAAATTTAATTTACCATTAAGTGCTATTCATACCAGTGGAGATGTACCCAAATATCAAACAAATTTAAGACCAGGAATGGAGAAATTTTTCATTAGATTAACACCTGATAAGCCGGTTGTACGTAATAATTATTTTGTTCAAACCGATAGTGAATTACCATGGTCAAGTTCAATTGGAGATGAACTGAATGAAAATGTTGGATGGTATACTGCCAAACCAGCCACTACCATTGATCAAATATATTTTAGAAGTGAAAGACAAAGTTTGAGAAGGTTACCAAAGAGTGGAGGAGTTGTATTTACGATTAGAACGTATTTTACCCCCATGGTTGATATTTGTAAAGAACCTTGGGTTCCAAGAAGATTATTGAATGGGATGAAGAGTTGGGAAGAAGATGTTGCTGATTATAAAGGGTTATATCAGTATAAGGATGTTTGTTTCCAATATTTGGAAGATCGAGCTCAAGAGCAAGAAAAGTTGGGATTCACTCAGGATAATGATCCTCTGAAGTATCCATTTTAGTATTTATTCATATATTTATAACATATTCATATATTTATATGACTTGTAAGTATTGGCGTCTAATTTAAGTAAGCGTTTAAGTTAAGTGAGCTTTTAATTTAAGTGAGCGGTTAATTACTCTGTGAGCGATTAAACTAAATAAATATTTTACAGTAAGAAATAAAATACAAATAAATTCATTAACTAATATACACTAAATAAAAAGAATTGAAACAGACATGAAGGGAGAAAAAAGGATTAAGCACGTTCACCTCTTAATCTTCTAGCTAATTGAATATCTTTCTTTTGAATAGTAACTCTTTTAGCATGGATAGCACATAAGTTAGTATCTTCGAATAAAGAAACTAAATAAGCTTCAACAGATTCTTGTAAAGCACCAATAGCAGAAGATTGAAATCTTAAATCAGTTTTAAAATCTTGAGCAATTTCTCTAACTAATCTTTGGAAAGGTAATTTTCTAATTAATAATTCAGTAGATTTTTGAAATCTTCTAATTTCTCTCAAGGCAACAGTACCTGGCTTATATCTATGAGGTTTCTTGACACCACCAGTTGATGGAGCTGATTTTCTAGCAGCTTTAGAGGCTAATTGTTTTCTTGGGGCTTTACCACCAGTGGATTTTCTTGCAGTTTGTTTGGTTCTGGCCATTGTAACGTTTGATGATAAGAATAAAAAAGATAGATGTAAAGATGGGGGAAAATCGAGCTTTATATATTAATTTGTTAAGGGTAGATCATTGTTTATGTGTTTGTTTTTGTTTATGTTTATATGTTTACAAAAGGATAGCAGCCATTTCTGATATCGCGCGCACTTTTTGGTGATAAAAGTATCCTCAACAGAGTGCTGCAAGTTACACGGCCCCTTGCGTAATCCACAGCACATACGTAGTATACTTCTATTAGAATAGAATTCATACTTTGAATTCTATTCAATACTATATTCTAATACTAATAGAAGTATGAATTCTATAGTATATTATGTAGTAGAGTATCACATTTACTTAGTCCATGGGTAAATGGCAGAACAAGACCCAGTACACTTTTCGCACTAACAAAAGAAAAATCACCAAAAAAGTTAGCGATAAAAAAGTTGCAAACCGATTAAATGCGCACTGTTTAAATTATTAACTGTGTAAAAATGAGTACCTGTTACTTTTTATGCTCACTAAAGCAATAACATAATATGCCCATTTAAAAAGAAAAAGAAAAACAATCTCTCTCCGCCCTTTCCTTAATCTTCTTATTTGTGAGAAATTTCTAATTCAACTTTTTTTTTTTACCCAGACAACAACAGTAAGTAATTTCTTATATAAATACACTTTCGCACACTCATTAAATTCCCAATTTTTTTTTATTCTTCTTTTCTTCTGTATCAGTTTAAACTTATAAATCTAGTTTAATCTTTTTTAAATTTCAAATCAATCAAATTAATTAATCATGTCCGGTAGAGGAAAAGGTGGTAAAGGTCTTGGAAAAGGTGGTGCCAAACGTCACAGAAAAATCTTGAGAGATAATATTCAAGGTATTACTAAACCAGCCATTAGAAGATTAGCTAGAAGAGGTGGTGTTAAACGTATTTCTGCTTTAATTTATGAAGAAGTTAGAGGTGTCTTGAAATCTTTCTTAGAAAATGTTATTAGAGATGCTGTTACTTATACTGAACACGCTAAGAGAAAGACTGTTACTTCTTTAGATGTTGTTTACGCCTTAAAGAGACAAGGTAGAACCTTGTATGGTTTTGGTGGTTAAATTAATATGTCTTTATGTATTATCTTTTTAGTTCTTTATTCTTAGTTGTATATTATAATTTTATCATTCTTTATTAGTATCCCTTTTGTTATTGTAATATTTTTTTTTTCTCGTGGTGCGGAAAAAGTGTATTGTATACAGGTTAATGAGTGTGTTTGCCACCTCAACTACAAATTATCCCTTATATCTAAATATATATTGTGTGTCTAGTTATCTTTAATCTTTTTAAATTCTTCAATGGTTAGTGGACATCCACTACCGTATAAGAATTTTTCTTCTTCTTCATCGGTACAATCCCTTATGATTATATGAATATGACTCAATTCTTTAACACTTTGTAGCGCTTCCCAATTTCTAAACCAACAAATACGATCCTTACTAATACCATAAGTTTTAAAAGTTTTAGTGACATATTGATCAATTACTTCACGAATAAAATCACTTAAATCCCCCAAGGGATGTTTATAATCACTAGGGATTCTTAATTTACTCCAAATACAATAATGTCTTATACCACTTTCAAAATAATATGGGAAATGATTAGGAATTATTTTTAAATCATTGGTAAATTGAGTAAATATTTCATCATTACTACCCAAACTTTTAACCGTTTGAGCAATTTCTTGATCTGAAAGAGTACTATCATTAACACTAGCCCATTTTAATTCATGAATTAATAAATGTTTATAAATAGTAGTCTTATGAATCTTTAATTGTTCTTTGAAATCATGATACCGATTGGTTTCACTTTTGGATCGAGCAAACTTATCTAAATCATTCGTATCTATAATATACTTGATTTCATTCCACGTTAATGGACGATCTATAATCTTGGATGCAGCTGGCATTACCGTTGTGTTGATGATGGTTATTGCTGGGAAACTAATTGTTGAAATCATTTTTGAGAAGAAGAAAAAAAATCAGCAAAAAAAGAACAAAAATTGAAAAAAATCAAGGGAAAAAAAAAAAGAATTTATCGTTATCTACATGATAAATAAACATACACGTACAAATAATGGATTACTGACATCTAGGTGATTTTATCCTCTTTATATAGTACCTTCTTCCGTTTCGTTTCTTTCTTTTTTTTTTTTTCACCTTTATTTTTTTTGTACATGTTCTATGGAACATCTGCCCTTATCTCAAGGATGTAACAGGGATGTAACATGAGATCAAGATGGATGCAACCCATAGAGTTTACAAATGGAACGCCAGTACACCACACAATTTTTTTTTTTTCTCTTCTTATTGTATTTCTCTCTTGTTTTATCTTTACTTGTGGTTTCTCTACTTGTGGTATATTCACTTAGAAAACCTGAAGACTTATATAAGTTGATAAGTGATTATGGATATATGCTAAAACATGAGTTGATGGTGCTCGCACGTGTGCACCAGGTCTCGTACCAAAAGTCTCGTATCACGTCCCCGTACACCACTGCAGCAAAAAAAAAAAAAAAAAAAAAATTGAATCATCTGATGCTGATAACAAAAGTGATTTATGGACAAGAGGGAAGATCCTAAACAAACTACAGTTGATCAATTCACATACTACAGTTGATTAATATACAATACATGAATCATGACAACAACCCACAAGCTTATAATACTCCGTCACGGGGAATCACAATGGAATAAGGAAAGTAAATTTTGTGGATGGATTGATGTACCACTTTCATCGAGGGGAGAACAAGAAGCATTAATTGCCGGAGAATTATTGAATAAAAATGATTTAAAACCAACTCTTATGTATACATCCAAACTAACTAGATCTATTCAAACGGGGAATATAATATTGAATAAAATTGGTAGATTATGGTGTGATACTATTAAGAGTTGGAGATTAAATGAACGACATTATGGAAATTTTCAAGGAATTATTAAAAATGAAGTTTTTAAGAAATATGGTAAAGAAAAGTATCAATACTATAGAAGAAATTATAATGCCGTACCACCATTAATACCCAAAGGCATTAAAGATGAATGTCTTGATGAAAGATATAATAATGTTGATGTACCTTCGTATCAATTACCAAGAGGTGAATCACTTAAAATGGTAATGGATAGATTAATACCATTTTTCCAACATGAAATCATTAATAAAAATCTTATTCATGAGAATAAAACCGTTTTAATCGTAACTCACGGTTCAATTGTTCGAAGTTTGATTAAATTTTTAGCAAATATTAGTGATGATGATATAAGTGGTATCAATGTACCCACTGGAGTACCCTTGGTATTTGAATTGAATGATAAAGGTCAATTGGTTAAAGATTTTTACTATTTGGATGAAGAATTAGCTAGACAGGGTATTGAAAAAGTTAGTAAAGAGGGTACTAAAGTTAATGAAAAATTATAATGACATCCGTACACCAATATCTCAGCAAAAAAGCCCATTTCTTTTACGACGCCAAATAAAAAGAAACGAGCAAAAAGAAAACCCTTATTCGGAAATGAAATTAACCAGAATGATCCATAATTACACCATGATATATAGTAGTATTCAGTATAGTATAAAGTATACATAGTATATTGTATAGTGTATAGTATATATGGAATGCTCATAGATAAATGTTGGACCAGTTCAAGTTGTAGGGTGTAGAGATTGTTGCCTTTTTTTTTTGTTATTGTTACGGGTGTTGCTGTATTGGGAAAATAGCCGAAGTTTCATTTAAATCGATTTTAAATTCATTAATTGCTACCTGGTCTTGCTCAACAATATTTAAACCAAGTTTATTGCCCTAATTATATTCCAATTATACTCCAATAAACAATTCCCTTGCTATTACCTAATCATCTAGTGATTATACATATATAAAGTTATAGGGTTCTGTGTGGTTCAGGTGCAATTTGATCAATCGCACGCATTCCGTCACTGTTTCTTTTTTTTTTGCCTGTGGGTTGTTCTCAAGTGTTCTTTAAATTTCTACTCATTACTCATAGTCGCCACCCATTTTTTTAAATACTCTTTCTTTTCCAATTAACAACAAACACACTCTTTTACTCCCTTTAATACCTAATACCCAGTCTAGTAGATCCCATAAATTAACTCTACTAGCTAACCGCCCAAACTTTTTTTTTTTTTGTTTGTTTGTTTTTTGAATTTTCCCACTTTTTCCATTTTGCTGACAAATAATAATACCCCCAACTTAACCAACTCAAAGGAAGAAGATAAAATGACTTCTTTGGCTGTCATACCCCCTTTGAAAAGAACCATTACTGATATCATGGATGAAGAATTGTATCATTTACCCAGTTCTCCATTGAATGTTCAATCAACCCCTTCAGTAAACCCCAACAATAATAACTTGACCATGTTTAGATCTGATTCTCCTAAACCAGCTTCACTCTTTCGTAATATGTCATCATCCGTTAATTCATCTCCTGCTTTGGCTCATTCGTCGTTATATACTCAACCGGTTCCTAATAACTTACCCAACTTACTTAATATCCCAGATAGTTTTTTGGAACACTATAATCGTTTGAATGGTAGTAATCATAACTTGTCGTCAACCTTACCATCATCATCATTCAATAATCACAACCTCAATAATCACAATAACAATAACAGTATAATGGTTGATTCTTTACAATCTCAACAACCCCAAGATGATTTCAAAATTAGCCCCTTTTCCGATTATGGTAACCCAGACTCTCTTAATACTCAACCATCCTTTATTCATCCTCAAGATGTTCAACAACAACCTTTTACTCATCCAAGAAGAAGAAGAATAACCACTTTGGATGATGATTCAACCAAATCAAAACAAAAACGTTTGAAGGATGAAAATTATTATTTGTTCAATACTGATATTCAACCTTCATCTTTGGTTATGAATGATGATGGGGATTCATATAATGATTCCTTGTTTGTACCAAATAATAATGCTGTTGCTGCAGCCGCCGCCGCTACTGCTCCCGCTGAAGGTTATATTGATCCTAATGGTCCAATTCCTGGATACGAAGGTGACTATTTAATGATGGATGGATTTGATGAAGAGGTTGAAGAAGATTTGAGTGATGATGATGAAGATGACGATGACTTTTTTAATGATGATAATGAATTTGATGATTTTATTATGAATAGTCACCATGAATATTTCCCTCAAGATAATCAAGAACAACCAGAACAACAAGACGTGGATGAAGTTGAAGAAGAAACAAATGATCACGTACAACCAGATCTCAATTTTGAACCAGAAATTAAACCCTTTGATGAATTGTATATAAAAGATGATTTAGTTAATGGTGGATTTATTGATGATTTTGGTATTAATAATAAACCCGTGATTCAACAAGAAGATATGATTGGTGGGAACCCCAAGGAAATATTATCACCTCCTCCCTTAAGTAGTTTAAGACTAGATGATAATCCAAATGATAATATGATGATTGATGATGATGAAGATTATTATTCATCACCAAGTACAGCCCATAGTACCCCTACCAAAGAGGAACCATCTTTAAAAACTGCTGCTGAAATATCCGCTAATAATCCAAACCATCAATGTGATAAGATTAATCCATCGACCGGTAAACCATGTAATAAACAATTTAGTCGTCCATATGATTTGATTAGACATCAAGAAACCATTCATGCTCTGAAGAAGAAGATATTCCGTTGTGTGATTTGTGAAGGTAGATTGAATGGAGGATCAGGTAATGGTAAACTGAAGACATTTTCTAGAGGTGATGCCTTATCAAGGCACATCAAGGTTAAACATGGTTTAGGGGGTAAGGATGCTTTAGATTTAATTAATGAAGCTAAGAAGAATGTCGAATATGTTTCTATTTAGATTTTCTTTTTTTTTTATGGTTTGGGATTTATGTGGTTATGCTTTTTATTTTATTTTCGTTTCTGGTTTTCTTTTTTCTTTTAATCTGATGATTTTTTCATCATTTTTTTAATTTTTATATATATATACTTCACTTATATACTGCTATACATAGTTTAATACCTTATGATTAGAATTTTTTCGATATTAATTTTTGTAGTACCAACATTTATTTATATATTATACATATAATTACACTTAATCTATAAACATATAAAAAATGTAATGTAAATCGACTAGATAGGAGGCTAATTCTATATACATATACGTGAATCTAATTATGCACGAGAAGAATGATTACGACTGGTATAGGATTGAGATCTAGCTCTTGGTTGAGAGGATGATCTTTTAGAGCTCGAGTTTGATCTTGCGGTATTACTTTGAGAACGATTCAAGTGATTTGGTGATTCTGGTTCGAGCGAAGGGAACTGGAAAGTGTTCGTGGAATTATTGGAATTATTGCTGCTGTTGCTGTTGTTAGTGGTGGTAGTGGTGGTGGTAATGGTTGAGGTTGAGATTGTAGAGGGAAGATTTGAGGATGATGGTAGTGAATTGAAAGAATTATTAGAAGTTGGTAAAGAAGCAGAAGAAGAAGGAGTGAATGATAAAGTATTCAACTCGATATTATTAAAGGAGGAAGGATTAGTGGAAGGTTTTGGAGATTTATAATTTGGCAAAGCCAAATTTAAATTATCGAAATCCAATTTTCTAAAATGTAGGTATTGGAAAGCGATAATCATATCAAGACTCATTTGAAACAAGGCAGCAAGAATGAAAATAATTGAGATATTATCGGTACCAAATATGAGATAACTTAATTTAGTTAAATCACCACCGAGCCAACTTAATAAGAGGACGATTTTAAAATTTTTAATTGATTTTAATCTATTAAGTAATAAGATTTGAGGTAAAGGTAATAAACTTTCAATGAATAATCCCAAAATTCCAATAAAAGATCCAAACCATTCATTATTATGAAATAAAGTTGTTAATAAGGTGAAAACGATTGAAAATTTTAAAAGATAATTCCAATAATAATATTCTTCTAACCATTGCCAAAAAAGACCTGGTCTTTTATAATAAACGTCAAAAAATTTTAAAGTATGCAGAAATAAGATAATAGTATAAGATTTAATAAAATTAATTGAATCCAAAATTATATTATAGAGAGCTTTTGAATTATCTTGATAATTATCATGTTGAATGATATTACTAGATTGAGATAATTTTCTTGGTAAATAAGTATTTAATTCATTTTTAAATATCGGTAGGGGAGTTAATAAATCTGGATTATAATTAATGGGACGATAATTTAATGAAATTTTTAATAGAATACATTGAATGAAAATCATTACAATAGATTGTCTTAATAATGATATTTCAAAAGGTGATATAATATAATAACATATTCTTAGTATTGAAGCCATTAACATGGTTGAACAAATATCAATCAGGAATCCCAAAGATGATTTTTTTTTATAAATTCCATAACATGTAGTTCCATAACTAAAAAGTGGAGTAAAAGTAATGAAAAAGTTTGCACATTTTTGTAAATCGGGTAAATATTCAAAGTATTGTAAATATTCTGGTGGTATATATGAGGTAGTACTCATTATAATGACTTTTTTAATAAGGATTAGATCATTAAAAGGGGAAAAAGAGAGAAAGAGAGTTTATTCTATAATCTATTCTATAAGGTATCTTTTTTTTTTTGGTTTTTTTGTTTTCTTTCTATAAAAAATTCTAAGTATTAACAAGTTTTGTGAAAAACAAGGCTTGAATCAAACGATGATTTGTTAACTTTGAACTCTTTTAAGATATTTGTGGATTATTTTATTTTATTTAATCTTTTCCTCTCCTCTTCTGGTAATCGGGCGTGAGAGGCACGGATTCATGATACATCACATGACACATCACATGACACATCACATGACACATCACATGACAGAATATTTTGACACATCACATGACAGAATATTTTGACACATCACACGACAAATTACATGACGAATGTCATGTGACATAATGGTTATGACACACACACACACACACACACACACACACACACACGAATGTACGGGTGCACCCTTTCACACGACCACAAAAAAAAAGAAAAATTACGGAGTTGCGGAGGGGCCCGCACGATTCCCCAGACTTTTCAATTGACACAAATTGTTAGGAGTCCATTCCGTGAAAAGTAGCCGAACATATGAATGAAAGCTATGGCTATATCTGTATATAATGAAGTATTTATGACTAAGGTATACTGATTTCGGAGTTGATTTCGGATAATGTACGGTATCGATGTAAGATTGAATAAATTATTCAGTTACAGTGACTATATTCAGTTACTATATTCAGTTACTGTTCAACCTGTTCAGTTACTGAATTATTCGGGGTTTTGTTTTAGGTATATGGGGTTCAACCTCCGATATGCTCTACACTCTACATATATGCCAGAGCATAGAGCATATATGCTCTAGCATATATACTGTGAGTATACTCACAGTATCTTGGTATTAATGGAATAGGGAGTCCGAATAATAAGCCTAATCACATGAGAAGATATTAGGTGCTGTTCCTCGGTATTAAGCACTAAATCACTAAGCTTTATAATTACATTTAGTGGTAGTATGATTTGATACAAATCGGATCCGACCACCGGACTCCCTCTTGTACTATAGTACTACCAGTACCACTGCTAATAGTCACTTGAGTCACGGTGATTCATCATACCAAAAAGGGGGTCCCTTCATCCGAGGCCTGAGTACGGTGAGTGGTCGTGAGAAGGCTAAGAGTGCCTTTCTGTGTGCAGGAATCGGGACAATGGGTAAACGGAACTTTTCTTAGTGGACAAAGTCTGGGGTACAGAGAGAGTACTAAGTATTTTAGCAATATTAATATATGAAATAGTATGAAATAGTATGAAATATTATGAGTATAAATAAATTTTTCAAACAAATTATATAAATATTGGATAATCCACTTTTAATTAAATTTTATTCTTCTGTTTCTTTTTTTTTCTTCTCTTTCTTTATTCAACATTCATCATGGCTTACACCAAAATTGATATCAACGAAGAAGAACAATTCTATCAAAATCAAGTTAAAGAAATCACCGAATGGTGGTCTCAACCTCGTTGGAAGAAAACTAAGAGAATTTATACTCCAGAAGAAATTGCTAAAAAAAGATCAAGTTTAAAAATTGATTATCCATCTTCTAAACAAGCTAAAAAATTATATAAATTATTAGAAGATCATGATCAACAAAAGACTGTAAGTTTTACTTTTGGTGCTTTAGATCCAATTCATGTTGCTCAAATGGCTAAATATTTGGATTCTATTTATGTTTCTGGTTGGCAATGTTCTTCTACTGCTTCAACTTCAAATGAACCATCTCCAGATTTGGCTGATTATCCTTATGATACCGTTCCAAATAAAGTTGAACACTTGTGGTTTGGTCAATTATTTCATGATAGAAAACAAAGAGAAGAACGTTTGAATTTAACAAAAGAAGAACGTGCTAATACTCCTTATACTGATTTCTTAAGACCAATTATTGCTGATGCCGATACTGGTCATGGTGGTTTGACTGCTATTATTAAATTAACCAAATTATTTGTTGAACGTGGTGCTGCTGGTATTCATATTGAAGATCAAGCTCCTGGTACTAAAAAATGTGGTCATATGGCTGGTAAAGTTTTGGTTCCAGTTCAAGAACATATTAATCGTTTGGTTGCCATTAGAGCTTCTGCTGATATCTTGGGTACCGATTTATTGGCTGTTGCTAGAACTGATTCTGAAGCTGCTACCTTGATTACTTCTACCATTGATCACAGAGATCATTATTTCGTTGCTGGTGCTACCAATCCAAATTCTCCTGATTTATCTACCTTGATGGCTGAAGCTGAAGCTAGTGGTATTTATGGTGAAAAATTGGCTGCCATTGAAACTGAATGGAATAAAACTGCTGGTGTTAAATTATTTAGTGAAGCTGTTATTGATGAAATTAAAGCTGGTTCTTCTAGTAATAAAGATGCTTTGATTAAAAAATTCACTGATAAAGTTAACCCATTATCTGAAACTTCTCATAAAGAAGCTAGAAAATTAGCTAAAGAAATTTTGGGTAAAGATATTTATTTCAACTGGGATGTTTCTAGAGCTAGAGAAGGTTACTACAGATATATTGGTGGTACTCAATGTGCCGTTATGAGAGGTAGAGCTTTTGCTCCTTATGCTGATTTAATTTGGATGGAATCTGCTTTACCAGATTATAATCAAGCTAAAGAATTTGCCGATGGGGTTAAATCTAAATATCCTGATCAATGGTTGGCTTATAACTTGTCTCCTTCTTTCAATTGGAATAGAGCCATGCCAGCCGATGAACAAGAAACTTATATCAAGAGATTAGGTAAATTAGGTTACGTCTGGCAATTTATTACCTTGGCTGGTTTACATACTACTGCCTTGGCTGTTGATGATTTTGCTAATCAATTTTCTCAAAGAGGTATGAGAGCCTATGGTGAAACTGTTCAAGAACCTGAAATTAAAAAGGGTGTTGAAGTTGTTAAACATCAAAAATGGTCTGGTGCCGAATATATTGATGGCTTATTGAAGATGGTTAGTGGTGGTGTTACTTCTACTGCTGCCATGGGTGCAGGTGTTACCGAAGATCAATTCAAAGAAAAGGCTGCTGGTAAGATCTAGTTTCTTTGATGTTTCATTCTTTGATATTTCATTCTTTGTTATTGCATTCCTTGATATTTCATTCTTTGATTAGTCTTTTTTTTATGTCTTAATATTTATAAATACATTTCATCAGTTAACTTTTTCATGTAGTTTGTAGTTTAAGGATTTTTTAATTCATGATGTAGTTTAAAAGGAGTTTTTAATTCATAATGTAATTTATCTCATACTGAAGTGAATAATAGTGTAAATTACTGCAATATCGCGATTATTGAAAAAAAAGAACAAAAAAAAAAAAACAACAGCCCATCTCTTGTGTAACGATTATGATCCAACAAGTCTTGTAACATAATAATGGGATTCATACTACCGGGGAAGCTTGTTCAACGATATACTAAAAAATCCAAGTCTAAACCCACAACAAACCCTAAAGAACCATCGAATTGGCTAAAACCTAATGGTCCATATCCCGCTAGTCAAACCAAATCTGAAAAAATCAGACTTAAATTAATTGAAAGACATAAAAACGAATTAAACTCAAGAAATGATTTAAGAATACAAAGACTGAAAGAAAATGATAAAACCTTATCAATTTTAGAAAGATTTCCAAAAGAATTATTAGAAAGAATATTCATTTTATCAGGACCAAATAACAATCTATCAGTACTCAATAAAAACTTGAATAATGAACTAAAATACAATTTCAGATATGTTTTAAGAAAATGGGGTGAAGTTGGTCTTAGGATTCCCGATTTGAATTTCCTTAAAGAGTTTCTAAGGTTTAATTTTATTTATGATTTGAATAAAGGTATTGACTTCGACAAATATTATAATCAATTAAATGAATTACATTCAAATATTTCTCAAGATGACGAGGACTTGAAAAAGTACTATCAACTGTTTTATGAAGACTTGAATGATTTCAAAAAAGAACATTATGGAATCGATTTGAATGTATTTAATTATAAGTTTATGCATTCTTCAATCATTGATTTAAATAAGGAGTATCATTTTTATTCAATTGTTTTACCAAGGAAAGTCATTCAAAATGAAAGAGATTATAGAGAAGATACTATTAAAATGTCATTGAAACATATTGAGTACCTAATAATAAAAGATAAATTTGAAAAATTTGAAATTGATCATTCATCTGAAGAATCAATTGAAATTCATAAATTTCTTGAAACTCAAATGAAAAATTTGAATAGTGAATACGAATTTTTACAAGAGAAAGTATCAAACTATGATCTTGATTCAAGAGAACAAATCTCGTTACCTACTTCTTTTTTCCGAAATTATTCGAAAATAAAAAATGATATTGTGATAAACTTATTAACTAAAGAAGGATTATGGATTTTAAATGGTGGTGATGTTTTTGAGCAAGTTATTGAAAATCATCCCAAAATTTTTTTAAATAATTATAAAGTTTTCATGGAAAGGTCGATTGAAGGTTTTCAGGTTAAGCATCTAATATTATTATTTGATAAAATAAATCATAGAATGAGAGAGTTCAATATTGATAAATGGCCTTCAAAAATAGAAGGGGATCATGGTAAAACAAAAGACATTGAAATGAAGCGCTGGTTTGTGGTACTTAAATATTATACCAATGAGTTTTATAAATTACCAAGTTTTTCAAACGATTCCGAACTTTGGAAATCTTTAAAAGATAAACTACCAATCTTTTTAGATTTCTTATTAAAATTGAGAGATCCCCCAGGAGATTTAATCTGGGAAAGTACACATAATGACAATTACGAATATTAGATTATATAAACTATATATATTAGCTATAGTAACTTAAAAAAAAAAAGTAAAATGAAAAAAGAAAAAAAAAAATTAAATAAAATAATGAACATGAGAAAAATTTGTAAATGTTAATGAAAGAAGAGTAAGAATTGAATTTAATTTACAATGCTGAGAAGCCAGTTACAACAAAAAACTTAATAAGGTTGGCCTTCCATTATATTTTGTTGTTGAGGATGTTGTTGTTGATAAGGATCAGGTAACAGTTGCATTAAAGGATTTGGATTTGCTAATTCATGAAACCAAGGATGTTGTAAAGCCTGTCTTGCTGTAATTCTTGCATCTGGTCTCATTTGTAATAAACTGGTTAATAAATTTAAACCCATTGAATCTAAGTTTGGAATTAAACTTCTTAAATCTTGAGGAACAAAAATTTGCCAATTACTTTTATAATTAGCATATTGACTAATACCTGGCCAAGTTCTTTCATTTGGAGTACCCATTAATCTAAAGATTTTAATCAATTGATCTTCATTAGCAGTACCGGGGAATAAAGGTTTACCAGTACACATTTCAGCAAATATACAACCAGCAGACCAAATATCGATTGAAGTAGTATAGGCTCTTGAACCCAAAAGAACATCAGGGGCTCTATACCATAAGGTAACAACTTCATTTGAAAAAGTATTGAAAGGAATACCAAAAGCTCTTGCCAAACCGAAATCACCCAATTTTAATTGACCTTCATTATTGATTAATAAATTTTGAGGTTTTAAATCACGATGTAAAACACTATTATCATGACAAAACATAATACCCTTTAATAATTGAAACATAAAAGATTTGACTGTTTTCAAATCCAATGCACCATTATTCCCGTGTGCTTCCATATAATGTTTCAAATCTTTATTCAAATATTCAAAAACCAAAGTTAATTTATTCTCAGTATGTATGACATCGTATAATGAAACAATATTTTCACAATCTAATTCCTTCATCAAAGAAATTTCACGAATTGCGGTTGATGGGGTTCCTTCTTCAGAATCTAAACTGATTTCTTTTAATGCCACTAAAGCCCCAGTGGCTCTATTTCTACCTTTATAAACGGTAGCATAAGTACCTTCACCTAACTTTTCAAGCTGTTGAAATCTAAAGAATCGTTATTAGTCACTTGTTCAGAAAACTCAACCACCTTTAAGGTCTCCCGTAATGCGGTTCGAGTATCTTGCAAACCCCTTGCAAGCGCCTGTCGCAAGTAATACATACTGTGATGATGAGCCGGTCATTGTGACTAGTTCAATATGTTCGTTTATATATATTTATCTGAAATATGAAAGCAAAAGAACACTAGCTTTAAAATCAACTCGGCTTGTCCATATTCCTATTTTTACCTGAAGGGAAAAAAAAAAAAAAGAAAGTGAAAAAGAACGGACAAAATAGCTGTGTGCAGGACGACGCCCTTAATTTACAAATTGATTTTTTTTTTCGTTTGCAAAATTAAAAATTTATTGCAAAAAAAAAAACACCTAAAAGAAAAGCTAAAAAAGGGTCTATAAAAGTCTATGAAATACATTCAAATGGTAGTCAAAATGTAATGTGTGAAACTGAGTTTCAAAATTGTTTTTTTTCTGGTAAAATGTGCAAGGTTTAGTGATTTCTTGGGCTCTTTTTCATAAGCATCATGGTGTTTTCAACCCATCCTTCAGCACCACCTTCTAGAGCTAAGATGTCCAACACTCTAGTCTGGATTGCTTCTTGGGTTTCATTGCTTAGTTGTGGATCCTTTTTGGTTCCTATGATAGCTGCGTTTCTTGTGCTGGGAATCCTCAACATCTCTTTTTCAACTGTCCAGCCCATTTGTTTCGAGAGGTCTTCAACATGGTCAACTAGAGTACTATATGTTGATATGCTTTGATTTTGATTTTGGTTCTGACTTTGACTTTGTTTCTGGTTCTGGTTCTGGCTCTGGTTCTGGTTCTGGTTCTGGTTCTGGTTCTGGTTCTTGTTCTGTTTTTGGTTGGGAGTGGCTTGACTGTGTTTCAGACCTATTTGTTTTCTGGGTCCATACCTTATTTTGGCACCCGATAACGCGTGTGAGCAGCACGGGATTACTATGAACGGGAATCCTAAAAGTGGGATCCAACATGTAAGTTCATCCGAATGATTACCAATAATAAATGTGTTTGGTGGGAAATCATCAGTTGTACATACTTGTGATGACTGTAATAAGTTGGCTGAAGAATAATATGACATTAATGGTACGGCTGCTGAAACAGCATTTTTGTTATTAGATGCCGAATGTGAGTCTTGAGATGAGTAAGTTGATGAAACTTCAGGTACTTGGAAAAACCTTCCGTTATCTTGAATATGAGGTGCTAATTTTGCAACTGCAGGATGAGGTTTTAATAGAACGCTTGGAATAATTATTTGTTCTAATAAATTATCTTGAGTCTCTTTAGGATAAATTGACCAGGATTTTCTTGCTCTAGCATCAATCCCTTGACCTTTATAACCTTCTTGGTTCAAAATATAAACCAATAATCCATTACCACATCCTATATCACGAAATTCAAATTCGTCCTTTGAATTGTATTTCATATTCCAAAATTCGATCAAAAATGCAGCAATTGCCAAATCTTCAAAAACATGCTTCTTGGGATCAGTACTTTCACACCACTGATTGACAAGGTTTGATGAATATTTTTTTTTCAAACTTATATAACGATTCTGAAATTCAATCTTGGGGACTACTAAATCATGGTTAACTCTTTTTTCATAACCTACTTGAGCCCCATGTGCATGTTTACTTGATGTTTGTAATAATCTGAGGGCAATTCTTATTGGTCTTTCTGTATGATCCATATTTCTTAAAGAATTTTCCACATTAAAATCTGCTTTCTCATATTCAAATGGTATATAATGTATTGAAAGGGTTGATTTATTGAATAATATACCAACTGCATAAACTGGCGGTAAGTAGAATGGAATCTCATCACTAGTTTTTATATGGGGTATATAAACAACAAATGTTGATTCGTCTTCTTTGGCAGTATTTGGAGGACTCGTATAAACTAAACAAGTTTGGTTGATTAGATGATCTTTGAATGGATTTCTGGGTATTATTCTTCTTATGATTTCGTTCTTCACAACTAATGGTATTTGACTATTTTCTAATGGACAGTTCTTCAATTCAACATCATCTAAATATCTATGTAGAACAATATCTTCTGGCTTATCAGATGTTGGAAATTCAGGTACTTGATCAATTTGTTTACTTACAAACGTGAAGTCTCCCTTTTTCGAATCATACACATTTTCTTTTAAAATATCAGCTCTCATAATAACCGTTGAATTAATATTTGGTTGTCTGATTAAATTTGACATTGCAGTTTCAAAATGATGAGCTTCAAAATCAACTGATGTCTTATAAATCGGGATCCATGGACTCCCCAACACAGACTGATCTGAGGTCAAACTTTCTATATTGGTTGCATTTCTATCTTTATTACTGAGCTTCGTCATGGTTGGTCAAGTAAAGTAATAATGGGTTACTTAGCTTAAGATAGTTTTCAAGTTTTCATTTTTTTATAGTAGAAAATTTTTTTCTCTTCTAATTTTTTTTTTTTTTTTTTTTTTTTTTTTTTTTGGTGAGGGTGATTTGGCTACCATCTACGTTTTTCGTATCGTAAGACTACAGTAGTTATTAGTTCGTAGTATATTATTAAGATAGACACATGACTCATTAAACATAGACATTAGAGATCAATTGAATAGACGTAGATACTAGAGATCAATCAAATAAACGTCACTGACTTCTGAAAACTGGTGTTTTTTATAGCAGTAATGACACTTAAAGTTATCTACACCTCTTTTAGATAATTGCCAAACGCTATCTCTCAAAGCTACATGTTGACAATGTTCTAACACCACAACTGGATTGTGCATGAAGTTCAAGGGGTCATCAGGCGAGCCCTTCTTCTTTTTCTTCCTCTTATGTTCAGCATCAGAAAGGGATAAGTTGTTGGTCGTTAATGGGATAAGTTGTTCTTTAGACACTGGACAAATAAAGATTGGATGATACTTAAAGAGGAATCTGTTAGAGTCTGGAAGCAGGAATGGCAAATCGAAATTGTATGGTGCTTCGACATTAATGGCTTTGAACTGGGGATTGGAAACAGTTCTGTTGTTGTTGTTGTTGGTAGTGGTGGTAGTAGTAGTGCTAGAAACATTGGTAGTAGCAGGGGCGGTATTCCCACTAATGTCAGGTCTACTGACCGGGTCGAATGATACAGAAGCTCTTGAGCTTCTGCCCAATTTCTTTTGAAGGAGGCTATATTTTTGGTAATTAGGTAAATTAATAAAGCCTGCCAATATTGCTTGGAATAAGGAAGAGTCGTTGGATAACTTCAAATCTTTACAGTATTCCGATATAAATTCATTAGACAAGTTAACAAACAAATGTTGCTGTTCATGGATATTCTGGAAATTCGACAAGAGCTCACTCATGAATTGAGATTCACTACCACGGTCTTTCTTCTTTTCTTTATAAATTTCATAAGTTTGTTTCATCTTGTTAGCTAAATCTGTAAGAAGGCTAATAACATGTTTCTTAGCAAAGTCATCGTCACTGTCTCGATCAGTTTTAAATAGCAAAAGGGTCATAAGAGGGGAAAGTTCATGAATGTATTCCTTTGAAAACCTTGGGAAATTGTCTTTTGAATACATATATGCTTCAGCAGCTGAATCGAGACTTGAAGATAAACCATCTCTACCACCATTAAGAAGCAAAACAAATTGCAATATATGAAACTTAAACTCGATTTCATCATAATTAGACAGGGGGCTAGAATTAGTTAATTGAATGATACCAGAAGATAAATCAACATTTTCATTATATTTATCTTTAAACCAATCTAGAACTCTGGTTAAATCATGCTTAATGGTAATATCATCAACGATTTCATTTAATAATTTGAACTTTGATAAAATTTCATCTTCAATAACAACTTCATCATTAGGAAACATTTCTATCACCAACTCTTTGACTATATCACATTGACCAATTTTGAGTAAATGTAAAATGATTGCTTTCAATAGCTCGGTATGATTCTCTCCCTTTATATATTCAAGAGTACCTTCGATTACTTCACCAGTATTTGAATTCTTTTTCGGATTCTTGATGGGGAAGTTATGCAAATTCAATGGGAATGGATACGAATCATCTAGGTCTATATTATATTTACTGCTATTAAGAATATTCTTCAGGAACTTGTTCATTTGTGAATTATATCCTTTAAGGCTCGATATTGATTTCTTATACCAAGTATCAGCAGATTTCTCTAGTCCCTTAATATCAAAAGCTTTCAGTGTATCAGCACTTGATTCTTCTTCCTCTTTCAATTGTTGCTCTAAAGAATGTTCAATCAGTTTTAATTCATCAAGGAACTCTTGTGATTCGTTCGTGAGATCAGCAAAAGTATTTGTACCGGCGTCATTGAGCGACTTCACCTCCTTAGCTAGGTTATCTAAAAGAGCTGTACTCATCTTGTGGAGCTTGAAGTAACTCTTAATTAAAGTCTTTATGCAATTAGATGTAGTTTTAGGGATAAAGAAATAGGGAGTTATAAATTGTTTAACTTCTGTTCAAGATTTTGTTCCTTATCGGTTTTCCCACACTCTATACACAGGAAGCAGTCTAACATTAGAGCTCCTTCATAGTCACTTTAATTTCAACTTACTACCCCCTGTTGTGGCCTACATAACTTATTAAGATAATGAAGAGTAACTTTTATTGATATATATGTGATTTGTATTAATTATACACGTTTCGTTACGTCGTTAAGGAATTTAGAGGGAATTCTGTCGCGTGTTTCTGTGACATTCAACGAAAGTACGTTAATTGACTTCTGACTAACTGAAACAGTTCAAATAGTATGATTATCGTATCTAAATAAAACTGCTTTCGTTCTTGGTTTATAATGTCTCTAGTTATTGTCTAAATGTCTAAGAAATCTGCCTTGACAAGAAGCTCCAACGCGAGATGCGTAGGAATATTGAATTCTGGTATATTCCCAGATTCTGCTTGATCTTTATACTTGTAGTGATAATAAAGGTATTCAACTATACATTCAAGAATGTCTCCATCCATATCTAGTGTTATCTTTCCTGTTTGACCCTCTTCAAAACCCTGCGTGCTTCTCAACACAGACGATATCAGCGCCACCTCCTTGAGCACAATAAACTTGTGGTTATCTGCTGACACCAACGTAACAAATGACTTGGTTTCTGTTTCTGCCGACATCGCGATACGGGTAGACTTATGATATAATAGTGCCTTGACAGTGCTGGTAAGTCTTTGTATTAAGAGGAAACACTTGAAAGATGAAAAAAAAAAAGTACGACCAAAAAAAAAAAACATCAACAAAAAATGACTGTGAGCACTTAGAAAAAATAGTCAATTTTAAAAAGACCAAGCAAGCCTAGTAGCCTAAGTATATAATAGATCACCAATTTAAAGGCCAATCATGTTGGTAAACCCAAGTTTGAACTGGCAGAAACTCCAGGATGTTTACTACTGTCACAGATCTTGCTACGACTCGTTGAATTGGTCCATTGACAATCTTCATTCCAATTACAAAGTTACTATATCTCCCGAAACGACTCTTATTGCGTTAACTTCTAAATTCGTACCACATCCGAACTTGATAGATATCTATTCCATTAGTGGTAATAAATTGTGGTCTGTTGTTTATAATAGTAATCCCAGTGATCATATCGTGGATATAATGTTTAAAGATGAAAATCTTTGTGTTGTTCTTAATAATAAAAAGTTTAGATATTACTCTGATTTTAAAGGTAATTTTACCGAGCATAATTATACTCAAGATCTAATTGCATTACAAAATATAGGCTCGAATGGGCAAAATTCAAATTCAAATTCAAATGAGACTCCTAATTATAAGCTGGCACTTATAACCAATTTGGAAAATAATGAAACTGAAGAAATATTCCATGTTTTAGAAGCTAAAGTCTGGAATAAATTTCTTATTTTGAAGTTGAAAGATCGTTATATCATAACTGACTTGGAATCTTTCAGTAATTACGAAGTACCCTTTTCAACCATTGAACTGGATCAGATCCACTATCTGTGCCCATTGTCTTACGAGAATGATGTTTTGACTATACTCCTAAGTTATGAACGTTCAGTAATCTCCCTCAAGATTGACTTTGGCCTAACGGCTTATGAAATAATTGATCATGAACTCACCGATGGTCCATTTAATCAAATAGCTACGTCACCTAATAGCTCATTAATATCCTTGTTTAATTCTGAATTATGTAAGATTTTTGTCATCAATAATAGCTTCAGTCAGGTCCTTTTGGAATACGATACTTCTAATGATTCAAGCCCCCCATTTCAAGTAGAATGGTGTGGCAATGATGCTATTGTATTATCATTGAGAGATGAAGTCAAATTAGTTGGTCCCGGTCAAAGGTCGATATCCTTTTTTTATGATATTATTGAAGAAGATGAAATAGATCTAGATTTGACTTTGAAAGATAATGATGATTTATCATTCACCATACCCCTAATTAAAACTGAAATCGATGGACTCAAAATTATAACCACCAATAAAGTTGAATTTCTCAGTCGGGTCCCAGAAGCAAGTATCAATTTATATCAAATAGGATCCTCCCATCCATGTAGTATTTTACTTGACTGCGTTGACAAAGTATTACAACATTCTTCTAAGGCTGATACTAGTATTTCATTATTAAAATCAGATGATGCTTTATTGCCGGCTATGAAAGAATGCCTAGATGCATCCCTTGATGAATTCACGCCTGCTTGGCAAAAGAAAATCTTGAAGGCTGTTTCTTTTGGTAAAATATATTATGATGATTTTTATAACGCGGAAGAATATCTTGATGTCTTGAATTACCTTAAGGTTTTGAATCAACTTAGATCTAGTGAAATTGGTTTGTTCTTCACGTATGAAGAGTTATTAACAGTTGGCTGGGAAAACGTCATTGGAATGTTATTAAGAAGGGACCAGTACTATCTTTCACTTAAAATTATTGACATGCTCGGGTTACAGAACCTTTCTGATCTAGTTTATATTCATTGGTGCTCAAATAAAATCAAGAAAGAACTCAATATGTCTGATTTAGAGCTATTTAAAATCATAGTTAATAAACTTTTGAGTGGATCATCGGCAAAGTCAAGCAAAAATTATATCTCTATTGAAGATATTTCGAACACCGCATTCGAGGAAGGAAGAATTATTCTTTGCAAATTGTTGATCAATTTGGAACCATCGGTATCTAAGAGAATAGGTTACTTTCTTCAATTCGAAGAGATTGAACTAGCATTGATTAAGGCCTTCCAATCAGGCAACTATGATTTGTGTCGCTTAATTCTATTGCATTTACAAAAAGAATTAACACCATCGCAGTTTTTCAAAGTCTTGAACCAAAACGAACAACAGGGTTTGATTAATGACACTTCATTAACTGAAATTAATGATCCCAAAATCATTAAGCTCGTGAAAAATGAAAACTTATTCATATCAGGAGATTTAGTTGGGAACTTCTGGATACACAGTATTGGAAGATCAACACCCAAAATCCTCGAAAGATATCTTTTAGAAGAGGATAAGAAAGCACAGTTTGACACGATCAAGTTGAAGGAATTTATCAAAAGTACTGATGGACCCAGTGAAAGTGACATTGTTGACAATTCTCAAAATGAAGCTTATTATGAAGAATATAAAGCTAGATTATCAAAATTCACAGGAAGATCGGCATCAAAACACTCAGCAAAATTTTACCAATCAGAACTTCAAATTCTTGAGTTGAAAAAGAGACTTACAGAGACTTATCAAAAGTCGTTTTATAACGAAAAGTCTTTGCTCGATATACTCAAAAAATTAATCAATATGAATCAATCGAAGCAAGCAAATAAAATTGTTAAAGATATGAAAGTTTCACAGCAAAAATTCTGGCACTTGGTTGTTCAAACTTATTGTAAATCAAGCGAGTTTACTAAGCTCTATAAATTTATAGCGGATAACAGCCAATCGACCACTCATTTGAAATCTCCGATTGGATTCGGCCCTGTTGTTAAAGCATGTATGTTTTACAAAGCTCCTCATGATCAAATATCAATTTACATTGATAACTGTATTGATCTTCTATACGGCGAGAAAGTTGATTTATATTTGAAAAATGGTGATATAGAGCTGGGGGCCAATGAAGCATTCAAGAACAAAGATGCTGAATTACTTCAGCAAGTGTTAACAAGAGCCGAGGCAATGAACGATAAAATTACAAGAGAGAAAATCAAGAAATATTTGAATAAGTTGGGATACTAAACTATATAGATATATATTAGATTGAGCTCACTTAAGTGAGACCAATAAAAATGCAATTATAAAATATATAATTAATCAGTGGTGCAAAAATTTCCATTTTTTACTATGCCATGACTACGTCCGTCTTCCCCTGTAAGCCAACCAGGAACAGTCGTTGGATCTAATATAGCCTCATCTTTATTTGTGGTGAGAACAGATAATTCGTGTAGTCCAGCAAACACGTCTGATCCTATAAGATTTAGCTTAATAGATGAATATTTTTCATCATTTTCATCCTGCTGTGTCCCGGTTGTTGAATTTTGTACCTGTGGAAAGGGCTCTTGAATGATAAATTCGGCATATTGAATTGGAGCAATGGAAGCGAATTCACTTTTTTCTTTTGTTTCTTCATCGGAATCACTATCATCATTGTCATTTTCATTAACCAAATTTAAAAGTCGTTTACTTTTCCTTACTTTTGAAATTCTGTTATCATCATAAAATTTAGCAGACTTCATTTTACCTGTCCTGGATCCTTTGAATCGAAGATTAGCAAGTTCCTTTAATTGTCTCATTTCTTTCTCAGCTAATGTTTCATTTTCCAATTCTTCTTCCCTTTTTTCTTTTAAGGCAGCATGTTCTTCTACCCTTTGTAAAGGTAATATGTCAACTACACCATCAGCATAAGATGACCACACACCCAAGCTATTTCCGAATCTAGAACTACCTTTTAAGATATGCATGGATTCCAAAGATCTTATTGGTTTTTGATTTTCACTGGTAACCAATCTTAATAGATTCATTGGATTTTGAGGCAAGCTTCTTTCGACCGTTTGAAATACAATATTGGTTATCATATCATCCCCTGGTGAATGAATTATATGTGGTGAATTCAAAGGAATGGCAAGAAAGTATGGTTTATGCGAAGAAATATAAGGTTTGGTTGTTTTCTGTAAAATTGTGGTTGGTTGTAGGTCAAAAACTTGAATTCGAATAATTATTAATGGGAATGTAGGATGTCGACAAACATAAATGTTATTAATGAATAAGGAGCTTAAATCTCTAGTTAAGCTATGCAAGAATTGTTTAGGATTAAGCAGGATAGGAACTTCCTTATGATTTCCATCTCTCACCGTGGACAGAACCCAATAGAAAGCATTTGGGCGATCCACAATTAATTGACAATCAACCTGAGACATTTGTAATAAATTTAAGCCGTTAGTCCAATATTCAAATAATATCTTATCAATAACTCTTCTTTTTGGCCATCTACTTTGAGAAAGTTTCATTTCTTGAGATGATTTGGATACAAGTTGATTATATTCATGTTGATTATGTCGGCTATTCTCTTTATCTAGATGTGGCTGGGAATTAATCAATTTTGGCCATAAATTGATTAACTCGATTAATGACAGTTTTGGAAGTCTTGATAAAAAGTTACTCAATATCTTTTTCGATAGTACAGGGATATACGTATTTGGAAGTACATTCTTGCTGCTGGCTCGTAGCTCCCTACCTGACATATTATATATCCTTTCAATGGCGTCAAAGTATTCAAGTAAGTAATGTTAAGAGTTATCAGTATTTGTTTACATTTTATGGATTGATCCCTCTATGGTCTTAAATCGGTTGAGGGGCGTGCGGAAACCGAGGAATTATTATAGTGGGCAGAATGAGATGATCTGCGTGGAGCACATTGAATTTTTTTTTTTTTTTTTTTTTTTTTTTTGTGATGGCATCAATTTTTCAGATAAAAAAAAAAAAAGTATAAGCAGCATACCATTTTAGTTTTACTTTCAAGGTATTCTGCCCAACAAGATCCATATCATTAGCATGTCGCAAGTGGAATCCCCTCAAGTTAAGATCGAGCCAGAAAGTGGATCTTCCAAGGAAATATCTGCTGTTCCAGTAGACGATTCTTTGGATAGAAAAACCTTGTTTGTTCGTTCTATCCCATTCGATGCCACATCCGAAGAGCTTTCTGAACATTTCTCTCAATTTGTTCCAGTTAAACATGCTGTTATAGTTAATGATGGAGAAGGAAAATCAAGAGGTTTTGGTTTTGTTTCTTTCACCATGGATGATGATACTGTTACTGCTTTAGTCGAATCAAAAAAGAGTAAGTTCAAAGGACGTTCATTAAGAGTTGATATTGCCAAAAGAAGAGATCGTAAAGATAAGGACTCTTCTGAAACCAAAGAACAGCATAAATCCAGTCCCATTGCAGCACCTGAAAAGAGAAGAGCTCGTTTAATTATTCGTAATTTACCGTGGTCTTGTAAAAACCCTGAAACTTTGAAAAAAATGTTTAGTAAATATGGTGCTGTATTTGATGCATATATTCCAAGAAAGAAGGGAGGTCAAATGTCTGGATTTGCATTCGTTACTATGAAAAAGAACGTAGCTGCTGCAAGAGCTATCAAAGAATCTGCAGGCTTGAAAATTGATGGTAGAGAAGTTGCTGTTGATTTAGCCCTTGAAAAGTCTAAATGGGAAGAAGTTAAAGAAAATGAACCCGAAGAAGAAAGTGAAGAGGAAGAAGAAGAAGAAGAAGAAGAAGAAGAAGAAGACAGTAAAGATGCTGAAGCTGAAGAACAAGATTCCGAAGAAGCTAAAGACTTCCACGAATTAAATCAAGTCAATTCTGATGATGAAGTCGAAGAAGAGGAAGAAGAAGAAGAAGCTCCAAGACCTAAAGCAAACAACCAAGAGGCTTATGCTATTTTTGTTCGTAACATTCCATATGATGCCGATGAAGATACTTTACGTGAACATTTCGAAAAGTTCGGTGATGTTAAATATGCATTACCAGTCATTGATAAAGAAACTGGTTTAGCTAAAGGATCAGCTTTTGTTGCCTTCAAGAAACCAGATGCTTATGAAAAATGTTTAGCCAATGCTCCAACTGTCGCATCAACGTCTATGTTGATTGCTGATGATGTCTCTCCAGAATATGTTTATCAAGGTCGTATTTTATCAATTGCATCAGCTGTTGACAGAGAATCTGCTAGTAGATTAACAGAAAAAAATTCAGAAAAAAGAAAGGAAGCATTAGGTAAAGCACCAGGTGAAAGGGATAAACGTAATTTGTTTTTATTAAATGAAGGTAGAATTACTGAAAATTCTAAATTAGCCCAAGCCATTACAAGATCTGATTTAGAATTGAGAGAAAAATCATATAAATTAAGAGTTCAACAATTAAACAAGAATCCAACTTTACATTTGTCATTAACTAGATTGGCTATTAGAAATCTTCCAAGAGCAATGAATTCAAAAGCCTTGAAAGCCTTGGGTCGTAAAGCTGTTGTTCAATTTGCTACTGAAGTCAAAGAAGAGTTAAGACAACCATTATCTAAAGAAGAATTTAATCGTTCAATCAAATTCAAGCATGAATCTGGTGAGTTTGAAACTAAATTAGACGGTCAAAAGAAATCAAAGAACACTGGTGTTGTTAAACAATCTAAAGTTATTACAGAAGTTAAAGGATCTGGTGAAGCTGGTAGAAGTAGAGGGTATGGTTTCGTTGAATTTAAAGATCATAGATGCGCCTTGATGGGTTTAAGATGGTTGAATGCTCATGAAGTTTCAATCGAAGAAATCTTAGAAGGTTTAGACGACGAAGAAAAAAAATTAGCTGAATTAGAAGGTTTAAGTAAAAGAAAGCTTATTGCTGAATTTGCTGTTGAAAATGCCCAAGTTGTTAAGAGAAGAAAAGACAAGGTTTTCCAAGCTCGTAACAGACATTTGATCGATTCAGATGATAAGACCAATGATAAGACCAATGATAAAAAGAGAAAGAGAGACAACGATGATGATGGTCAAAAAGACGATAAAAGAGGCGGTAAACCCAATAAGAAAGCTAGAAATGGTCAAAAGAAAGGAAACATGAACAAAGGTAACATGAACAAAGGTAATATGAATAAAGGTGCTGCCAATAAAGGTAACTCAGATAAGCCAAGTGAAAACAAGGATAAATCAGGCCTTTCAGGTGATGTCAAGAAACTTATTGGTATCAAACGTAAAAGAAGAAAGAATAAAAATTAAGTGTAGCAACTTGTTTTTTATGGTAAGTTCAGTTCAGCATAGTCATGATTATATATTTTCGATTCTCATTATTATTATTATTATTTTATTACTCTGAAAAAAAAAAAAAACTCTGCATGTACATTATATATTTAACTCGAAATAGAATCTAAACATAATTATTAAAAAGCTTTAGTTGTTTTGGACAGTTTGTAAAGTTGGATAAGATAAAATTCAAAAATTTGGTTCAAAAAAAAAAAAAAAATTATGCGAGCGAATTAGTTATAGAATAGGCTGCGAAGTATAATTTAACATCGGCCAGCAAATATTCATAGTAAGCTTATATTATCAAGAGCCTTGATAGAAATGGATACATATATAGATGTATTTAACACAGATTTCGTGAAATTTTAGTACTCTTCTTTTGTTTCTACACCAATAAACTACTATGAGGTACTTTCTTCAATTTTTGTTTGTTGTTACAATTGCTTTAGCAGCACCGCTCCATAATACCAGCATTGAAGTTGGTGATACATTTGCAAGACGCGGTTACTTCTTTTACTCAAATAATAATGGGGTTGATTACACGCTTGCTGATTTACCAAATGGGGATGTAATACAAGCATCGATCGAGGCTAGAAATCAGTCAAATCTGACCAATGCAGCAGCAGCATTTGAACTAACACCGGTGTTGAAAGAATTTGAAACACTAGAAGCATTGACGAAATCACCATTTTGGAAGAATTTACAAGAAAAGAAAGACCCTATTGTTGCTAGAAGCACAGTACTAAAAATTAAAGAGACCGGTTCCATCTATCATTTCAAAAGCAGTGAATGGTCAGATTACGAATCGAATCAAATCAGTAAAATTGATGAAGTTGAAGCCAAAGGGCTCTTCAAGCGTCCCAAATTGAGGAGGCCTTCGAAGTCAAATTCAAGAGATATAGAAATGGTTGAAGTGCAATACGGGAACAGCCAAACACATGAATTACTTAACATTCCAGTATCACATTGTGTTTCATCAGTTTTTTCATCAGGTGGCGCAACGTATAGTCAATCCTATACTTGGAACCAGGGTTTAACCATTTCAATAGCTCCACAGATATCCATGAGTGTTGCTGCAGTGGGAGCATCATTCAGTAGATCTATGGATGCATTATCGGTTAGTTACAGCTCCACAGGAAGTATCTCATGCAATGCCAAGCCTGGCAGTAAAGTTCAAGTATTTAGTTCAATAAATTATAGATTCTTCCCAATGGCAAGAAAGAGAGATGTTTTTATTGGTGGAGGCTCACATGATTTAAAGAAAGGTGAATGGTCAAAGATCAAAAGTGAGACTGGTAATGGTAAAGGAGATTTTGATAGATTTGGAGCCATATTCTTTGATTTAACTACAATCCCTCATCATCAATGCGTTACGAAGAAAGAGTATTTGAAATGCGATGAAGCACATAGTATTTTGGATATGGATGACAGGTTGGTCGATCCAAGAGAGGGTTTAGTATTCGACCAATAGATAACTAAGTTAGCAGTTATCCTTCAAACATTTCTTCATATACTTCCTTTTTTTTAAAACATTTTTTATATTAGTATTAAGATTAAATATGTAAATAGAAGATAAAGAATATGAAAATAATATATACATATATATATGTATAAGAATAGCAAAACAAGCAAACAAAAAAAGATATGAATATATCAAACCATCAAATCAATAGAAGTACCAGGGGATGCAGTTTCAAGAACAGATTTATATTATTCATGATGGGGAGGGGCCAGGCGAAGGCTACTTTGAATTTTTTTTTTTTTATAAAGAATTTTTTTCGATTTATATTTTTATTGAACGTAAAAGCAAACGGCATAAACTCATGAACTAATGAACTTATAAGTAATATTGGAATAAAAGAAGGGGGTAGATGAATAAAAATACATTAATGGAGGTCTATTGAGCAAAGGTAATTAGTGATTGATGGATGGAATAATTAAAAAAAAAAAAAAAAAAAAAAGAATTAATTTACAGTAATGAAATGAAAAAGGAACAAAGAAACAAGAAACCAAAAACAAAGAAAAAGTAAAAGAAAGACAGTCGGAAAAGTCATTAAATAAAGCCTCCTTCCAAAAAAAAAAAGAAAGCAGATCACAAGAAGTAATCACTTCTTTGTTGTTTATTAGTATTATTTTTAACTGATAAATCACCATCTTGAACGGCACTAAAGATTTTAAAGTTTGGTTCTAAATCATCACCAACTTGCATAACACTGGCCACATTCCCACATCTATAACAATAGTTAGGGGCTGACCAAACGGTAACGACATCTTGATCCTTGAAATGATAACGGAAACCTTCCATGACCAATTGATGAGCTCTTGCAATCAATTCCAAGTTATTAATATAATTAAATTCTCTACTGACTTTAGAACCAAATAACCAACCAGCACCTCTTGGACTAACGGCCCACGTATCGACATTATCAGGATCACTCCAGACCAAATCACAAAAACCACCTTCATGAGGAACTTCTTGAGCTCTTGATAAGACTCTAATTTGATCTAACATTCTAATTTCAGGGGATAATCCACCATGAACACAAAGAATTTTACCATCTATAATAGCGGCCAAAGTCAAAAAATCAAAAACTTGACAACAATATTTCCAAACGGTAGTTGAACCGTATTTAGTTAAACATTCTTCATAAAAACCATAAACCTGAGTAATTTGTCTTGATTCATGATTACCTCTAACCAAAGTAATTCGATGAGGGTATTTTACTTTTAAAACCATTAATAGAGTAAAAGTTTCCAAAGAAAAATAACCACGATCAACATAATCACCCAAGAAAATATAATTAGTATTATTATCATCAGTTGGTAAACCACCGGAAATTTGAAATAATTCCAATAAATCATGAAATTGTCCATGAATATCACCACAAACCGTAACTGGAGATTGAACTGGTTGAATATTTGATTCTTCCATTAATAATTCTTTAACCAATTCACATAGTTGTTTCATATCTGATTCTGATAAAGCAACACATTTTTTGATTTGTTCTAACCATTGATCAGGACCTCGTTCACCCATTTTATATATGATTAATGAGTTTTTTTTATAAAGATTTTTTTTTTTAAGTTCGTTTGCTATTTCGTTTCGTTATAAAGATAATTAGAAAATGCAGTAAGTAAAGTAGTAGAGTATTAAAAGTTATTTATAATGATAGTAACTATTAATAAGAATAATTGAGCATAAATTCGTTAAAGAAAATTAAAAAGACATAAAAAGGAATTCCCAATGATCTAGTTGAAATAATAGGAATCTTTGACTATATTGGAAAAGAAAAGAAAAGAACCGGTTATGGATTTGACGTAAGCGTAAGGCGTGAAACGTAATGGAGGGGCGGGAGAAAGCGGCAAAAAACAAAACAAAGCTAAACAGATGATAGAATAGGTGTGATAGTAAAGACGTGTTCGTGGTACTATGGACAGACTAGACTATACGTTTAGATGTTGGTGTTGGTGTGTTGGGTGTATTGGGTGTATTGGTTGAATTGGAATGGATGATTGTTTTTTTTGTTTTTTTGGTTTTTTTTTTTTATTGATCTAATTTGATGTACTTTAAATTTTGTTAGTAATTTATCATTGAAACGAGCAAAGTTTTTTTTTTCTCTCATTTTTTTTTTCTCTCTCTCTCTTAATTCAGTGAACAGGTTTAGCTGTGACGTAGGTAATACTTGATAGGTAATGATTATATACATACTGCTAGGTAATGATACTACGTATAATTGGCCTAACCATACTGGTATGGGGCATGGGGGAAACCTTTGGTGGGAAAAGTCCTCGAAAGAGGGTAGTGTACCGGCTCGTTTGAACACCGCACACGACCCGTTTAATGGTGAAAAAAAAAAAAAAAAAAAAAAAAACCCAATAAAAAAAAAAAAGTAAAAACTGAAAAACTGAAAAAGAGCTGAATACACTAAGCATAATAGAACAGATATCATGCTTTCATCCAGGTTGATAAGGGCAAGCACGCGTGTCTGCAGAAGCAGAACGTTTGCCACCAGCACCAGTTTACTACAAGCCAATACAAGCACAAACACTACAAACACCGAGACCCCATTACCGTCCAGTACAGAAATGAAGAGTTCCAATAACTGGACTAATAACGGTGGAGGGAAAAAGGAAGATACTATATCGTCGAAATTATTTGATTTAACCCGGGATTTACAAAATACCAGTGAGCCACCATTAAATATTCATTCACAATTCACCAAAAGTTTTAAGAGTGGATCGACTTACGATCCATTTGATTTTAATCATAAGAAATTAGGTATGGATCAAAGAGAACGTAAAGCCCATTTTACCAGTCGAGAAAATAAACTGGACCCCTTTGAAAGAGCCAATATTGATCCAAGAGATTTGTACACCATGCCCGATATCTTATCGAAATTTTTATCAACCACTGGTCAAATATTACCCAGAACCATTACTGGATGTAATCCAAAAAATCAAAAAAGATTGGGTATTGCCATTAGAAGAGCCAGAAGTGCTGGTTTATTATCCACTGTTCATAGAAGTACTGGATTACCCGTTAGAATCATGTAAATAAATTATATATATATGTATATACACAAATATAAACCCATACACCCATACACTCATTTTTTTTATTAACCAATTAAACTTTGTGGTACGAAAAAAAAGTAGAGTTGTTGCTTTTAAAATGCGATCACGACCCCCGAAGCAAAAAATGGAAAAACACCCACTGGAAACTTTAAAAAAAATTAGATGTTTTTTTTATTAACTTCTTTTCTTTCTTTTCTTTCTTTCTTCAATCAATTCAATTCAATTACAAGATGTCCCTCATTGCCAAAAGTGCTGTTTCTGTTATTTCCAAACCAATGGTTAGATCATTTGCATCATCCACCAGAATGATGTCTGACAAACCAAGTGCCGAAGGTGCTAATAAAGATGCTTTTGGTGATCGTGAAAAAGCTCAAGAAAATCTTTATATTAAAAAACATGAAGCTGAACAATTAAGAGTTTTAAGAGAAAAATTGGAACAACAAAAGGAAGCCATTACTAATTTGGAATCTGAAATCAATAACTTGAAAAAGTAAGTGGTGATTTCATGGAGAAAATAAGTCAATTGATCTGGCTAGTCTGCCATCTTCTATTCCATCATGATATTCCATTATGATATTACATTATGATACTCTATTCTATTTTATTCTATACTGTTTTCTATTCTGTTAGGATTCAGTGGTGGGGGTGGTGGGACCCCCAGTTTTTAAAAAAAATTAAACATCCGTACACCCCACTTTTTTAAAAAACCCTTAACTCAGAAGATAGTCAACAGTACTTATATATAACTCATTCAAAATAAAATATTCATCCTATGGTAATGTAGTATATTGTATTAGTAGCTTAGTATATTAGTATCTTAGTATATTAGTATCTTATCAATATTTCAGTATTTTGGTACCTTATGCGATATCTTAGTATCTGGTATATGTACCCAATTTACCTACATGTCAGTATATACCTATGCACCTATAAATACAGCTACACACCTAAACATACTCCTATACCTAGCATACTTGATAGTATCATATATCATATATATGATATATCATATATCATATATCATATATCATATAGTATAGTATAGGCACTGCTGGCTCGCCGCACCAATTTGTCAGAAGGGGAAACTTCTTTTTATGGCAAAGAAAGTGCACTAATTAGGAAATGATATAGTACCCCTACCCTATATCCAATTAGCCATAACCATATAGCCATAACCATATACCTTAGTATACTTAGTAATATTTAAAAGTTCTTATTACCGTTTCTAATTTCTTTTTATATATTTTTTCATTGCTGAATACCGTTTTAAATCTTCTCCAAATTGCTTTGATTTCTTTTTAATCTTGCTTTTACTTAATAAGGGTATTGAATATCATTGGGTGAAAATAAATTTTTGATTCTATTTTAATTTCTTACTGGTTTCTTATTAACTATATTATATTTAATCATTACTATATTACATTTATAAATTTATCATCGTTAAGTGATATTACTCATTCTCATTTGCACCCTTAATATCATGGTTACAAGACTTATTCAACCAGTTGAATCAAAAAATAGTTCGTTATTAGCAAGATACGGTATTCGTTATAATCCGGTCTTGTCTGATGTAAACCGACAAGACGAAGAAGCCCAAGAACAACATCGTCAAAGGGAACAGGAACAACAACAATACCAACAACAGCAAGAACGTAAAAGGGAACAGGAACAAGCACACCGTCAAAGGGAACAGGAGCAAGCACAACGTCAAAGGGAACAGGAACAACGTCAGAGAGAACGTGAACAACGTCAAAGAGAACATGAACAACGTCAAGTACTTCAAAGGGAACAAGAACGTCAAAGGGAGCAGGAACAACTTCAGGAACAACAGCAAATAGATGACCCCCCACCACTCGACGAATACTCCCAACCAACTCCGGATGAAATCCCTCCTTATAATGCTAATTTGCACCGTCATTTGGACGTAATGTCCTTTGATCAAAGATTCCAACCGGTTTTAAGAATTAATCGCCATTTGATTAACAATGAAAATCTTTTAAATGACTTTATCGAAAAGTTTAATCGCTATGGGGTTTTACCGGACTCAATTAATTTATGGGAAGTTAGTCATATTGATGATTTAGAATATGAAGAAATGATTCCTGAATTAATATCTCATGACAGAAGATTTGAATATAATGATAGTATAAATAATATTGATTATTTATTAGCTTTATACCTAACCTTAAGAGATCAAAATAATTCTAATAGAATTCCTGATGATGAAACTACTTTACAATTACAACAACAAACTAATAATTTATTAAATCAATTATCAGGTATAATTTCATTACCCACCGAAAGAAGATTGACTACTCCTGCAACCCACTCAAATCATACAAATCGCTCACCCCGTTCAAATAACTCACCCCGCTCTCGTCGTGGTCATAGACATTCAGAACGTGAACCACAAAGATCTTTACAAGTTGAATTTCAAAGACAAGAACAATTACTAAGATTAGACAGAGAAGAACGTAGAATTAGAACCGAAAGACAACGAACCCGTGAGGCCCATCAAAGGTTAAGGGCTGAAAGAGAAATATTGGAACAAGAAAGGTTGGAAAGAGAAAGATTACAACAGGAAAGATTAGAAAGAGAACGTGAAAGACTTGAAAGAGAACGTAAACGATTAGAAAGAGAAGAACGAGAACGTAGAAAATTAGAAAGGGAAAAATTGGAAAGACAAAAATTGGAAAGACAAAAATTGGAAAGGCAAAGATTAGAGGAAGAGAGATTGGAGAAGGAAAGAGAACGAGAAAGAAAATTAGAACGTCAAAGACAAAGGAAGCATCAAAGAGAATTGAGAGAAGCCAAGAAGGAACAAGAAAGAGTTGAATTTGAAAAACAGCAACAAATTGAAGAATTGAAAAGACAAGAGGAACAAAAACTACACCATGAACGAAAACAACACAGATTGAAACAACAAAGAAAACAACAGAGAAGTGAACAGCAGTTGAAAGAAAAACGTCAACAGCGTAAACAGGAAAGAAAGGAACAACAACAAGAACAAGTTCAAAAACAAAAACAAAAACAACAAGAACAAGAACATGAACGTGAACATGAACATGAACAAGAACAAGAAGAACAAGAAATTAGTAAGCTTCTTCCAAAAAGAGAGCCCCAGTCTCCAGAATCAATTACAAACCGTCATAGACCAAGGTATACGTACTCATATTCAAGCACCTACCCTAGCACATACTCAGCTAACTCTCTAGCACCTTCTCCATCTCCACCTTCAACCAGAAACTCTCATCCTTATCGTCCTCATAACCTCTCTGCCGGTATGCTATACACATAATCGTATGCTTACCCATAATCTTATCATATACATATCTCATAATCTTATAACATACACTTATACATAATAATATGCATTTATAATTCATACAGTTATAGTTCATACAGTAAGCTTATCATTTATAGTTATATGGTCTGATATACCGTCTTTTTTTTTGCAATCACACCCGTGCACCACACTAAAGTGTTAATTTGTGATTATGTAATACTGATTACATTCGAGCCTGTATATAACTTCATAACTGAACATTTCCTTTTTTTTCTTCCATAGTTTTCTTTTTATCTCATCAAATTTAATACCTATTTCAAGATTTTATGAACTTTTAAGAATTTTCGTTCTTTCTTTCTTTCTTTTCTTTTTCAGTTTACCTAATCTATTTCTATTAAAACAACAACCTAAGACTCGATCCGATCAGATTGAGTAACCAGCTTCCCAGTACATTTACATTTATCAAGATACACTCAAAAGGGGAGATAAAGGACCATTTTTTCTTTTTTTTTTTCAACATTTAATCTATAAATCTAACTTCTTATCTATTTATTATGTCAGCACCAGAAGGTTTTAAAAAAGTTAGTGAGGAAGCACATACTTCACAACAATTAATTCAACAAAATCCATATGGACCAAATCCAGCTGATTTTTTATCTAATGTATCAAATTTTCAATTAATTGAATCCACATTAAGAGAGGGGGAACAATTTGCCAATGCTTTTTTTTCAACCGAAACCAAAATTGAAATTGCCAAAGCATTAGATGATTTTGGAGTTGATTATATTGAATTAACTTCCCCAGTGGCTAGTGAACAAAGTAGAAGAGATTGTGAAGCCATTTGTAAATTAGGCTTGAAAGCCAAAATATTAACTCATATCAGATGTCATATGGATGATGCTCGAGTAGCAGTTGAAACTGGAGTTGATGGGGTTGATGTTGTTATTGGAACTTCTCAATTTTTAAGACAATTTAGTCATGGTAAAGATATGAATTATATTGCTCAATCAGCAGTTGAAGTAATTGAATTTGTTAAATCAAAGGGTATTGAAATCAGATTTAGTAGTGAAGATTCATTTAGAAGTGATTTGGTTGATTTATTAAATATTTATAGAACTGTTGATAAAATTGGTGTCAATAGAGTTGGTATTGCTGATACCGTTGGATGTGCTAATCCAAGACAAGTTTATGAATTAGTTCGTACTTTGAAAAGTGTTGTTAATTGTGATATTGAATGTCATTTCCATAATGATACTGGATGTGCAATTGCTAATGCTTATACTGCTTTGGAAGGGGGAGCAAGATTAATTGATGTATCAGTTTTAGGAATTGGTGAAAGAAATGGTATTACTCCTTTAGGAGGTTTAATGGCAAGAATGATTGCTGCTGATCGTGATTATGTATTATCAAAATATAAATTACATAAATTAAGAGATATTGAAAATTTAGTTGCTGAAGCAGTTCAAGTTAATATACCTTTTAATAATCCTATTACTGGATTTTGTGCTTTTACTCATAAAGCTGGTATTCATGCTAAAGCTATTTTAGCAAATCCTTCAACTTATGAAATTTTAAGTCCGGCTGATTTTGGTTTAACAAGATATATTCATTTTGCTAATAGATTAACTGGATGGAATGCTATTAAATCAAGAGTTGATCAATTAAATTTACATTTAACTGATGAACAATGTAAAGAAGTTACTAATAAAATTAAAAAATTGGGTGATGTTAGACAATTAAATATTGATGATGTTGATTCAATTATTAAAGATTTCCACGCTGATTTATCTACTCCTTTAGTTGCTCCAACTCATAATGGAGTACCTGCGGTACCTCATGTTATTGAAGGATTGGATGATGAATCTTCTACTAAAAGACAAAAAAATTGAAAAAAAACTAAGAAAAGTCTTTATTTGTATATTTTCATATAAACTGTTTTATATATATACTATACCAAGTATCAAATTATTGAACTGGCTTCAGTTCACTGTAACTACCATCTTGCTGTTGATCTTTATTCTTTTTTTTTTTTTTTCATTTTGTTAATGATTTTGTGTAATTGTCAATTTTCAACCTTTAATTTCCAAAAGGACAAAAGTAAAAGAGATTCCACCAAAGATAATTGACATCAAGGCACAAGTCATGATTGATTTATAACGAGAGCCTGATTTAACATCAACACCAATTTTATAATCTTTGATATAAATTATAATTCCAGTTATAATATTAATCAAAGCAATGATTGAACAAACGAGTTCAATATTGGCATGCATCTTGGAAACATGAATGGGGGGGGGAAGGGGAAGGGAATGAACTAATTAAAATTGAAGATTGGAAGATGATGATGAAGATGAAGAAAGAAGTTTGAAATCAATAAAAGTTTTAAATGGTAACATAAATGGAAATATAACTTGTTAAAACTTTATACGAAAAGAGTTAGCTAATTTTAGACTAAAGGCAGGTTTAAATAAAATTTAGAAACAAAAATTTTTAGTGGAATGTATGATGTTCACTGTTCAGCAACTAGCACGATAGTATGAAGATGAAGATGAAGATTAAGATTAAGATTAAGAAGAAGAAGTAGTATTAAAAAACTAACGGGGACTACGGGCTAAGTGATGTCTAATTTTAATTTAATATAATTAATTAAGTGAGTGTGAAGCCCCTCCCCCCAATAGTGAAAAAAAGAGAAAAAAAAAATTGGAAAAAAGTATGTTACACTACTGCAACCTAAGAATATATTATGAATATGATATTGAATATCATAAATATGATATGGATATGATATTGAATTAATAGAGGGGTTAGTCTTCATATTCGAATAAAGTATGTTCAGCTTGACTACCTGCCCACGTTTTATGGTTGAGGTATTCGGTCTCTCTAGTACTGTTGAAGGTGTTGTTTTTTGCGACTAATTGGTAGAGTGATAAATGTGTCAACTGAATTCATGGGAGTGCTCTACAATAAGATAGCTACATTGTCTCTTCTCTTATATGCTTATAATGTATACTTATATGCTTATAATGTATACTTTATTGTTTTGGTATATTTGTAACATTTTCAACTCTATTTTTAGTATTGTGGCATCAATTGCAACACCCGTACATTCCATTAGATAATACACCCGTACATACGCAAGTGTTATACCCTGCATATAAACCGGAGGTTTAGTTCCTAAAATCGGAGACACAAAAACGATAGAGCGGAAAATCACAGAAATAGGAAATTTACCTGGCAGAACAGTGAGATCACGATATCAGCCATTGAAATTAGATAAGAGCATTTCACAACTAAAGCCATAGTAAGCACTAAACACTAAACACCAGTACATGTAGTACAACTAGTACAACTAGACAACTAGTACAATCAGACAAGTAGACAAATAGACAACCAGGCAACTAGAAAACATGTGGCATAAGATTAAAGTACATAAGAATAGGCGGGACACTTCCCATAGATTCAATGGGTGGATTCCGTGTTCCGATTATATGGCTTATCTACGAATTTATATTGATCGGTGATTTACTACTTTTCCCCTTTCTAGTATTTATCCACACATTCATTGTTTGATATATTTAAATAACTTCAAATCCTCAATTCATTCATTGAAATTTTTTATTAATTCAAAGAAGTTTACTTAACTTAGAAGTACACTTAACTTAGAAGTACACTTATCAAAGACAATGGCACCTATTTCAACTGATACTTCTGTTTCTCGTTCAATTGATCACTTGATTTCAAATAGATCAAAAAATAGATCATTTAGACATTTTGGTACTGCTGATACCGATGGTGCTCCAGCCAATTTTAAACCTCATGCAAAACCTCTCTCACTTAGTTTTGGAAGACCCAATGAACAATACTTCCCCATTAAAAAAATTACAGTTGATCTAGATAATTATCCCTTCCAAGATTCTTTATTCACTGGTGATACACTTGATGAAAATCTGATTACTATTAATAGAAAAGCCAGTCATCCAGAAGAAATTGGAGCTGGTGAAGCTTTCCAATATGGTGAAGTAGATGGATTTCCTGCTTTACAAAAATTATTAACCGATTTTGTTACAAAAGTTCATAAACCTGGTTATAAAGATTGGAAAATTATTCCAACTAATGGTAGTGGAGATGGTTTAAATAAAGCAGCTGATGCTATATTAGATCCTAATGATGTAATTTTATTAGAAGAATTTACTTTTGTACCATTTACTAATGCCATTAAAAATGTTGGTGGTATACCAGTACCGACCAAATTAAATTTTACTGGTGAAAATGCTGATCTCGATATTAAATATTTACAACACCTTTTAGAAAATTGGGATGAAATTAGACCAGAATTAAAAGGTAATAAACCAAAAGCTTTATACGTTATTCCAACCTGTCAAAATCCAACTGGTTTAACTCATTCTTTTGAAACTAGAAAAAAAATTTATGAATTATCAGAAATTCATGATTTTATTATAATTGAAGATGATCCTTATGGTTATCTTACTTTACCACCTTTTACTAAACCAGATTTAGAAAATATTAAATCTTATGAAATTTCAATCGATGATTATTTATCAAATCATTTACATCCTTCTTATTTACAATTTGATACTCATGGTCGTGTGGTTCGTTTGGAAACCGTTTCAAAAGTCTTTGCTCCTGGTTTGAGATTAGGATTCATTGTGGCTCATCCAAATGTCATTAAAGCCATTAGAGGTTATGCCAATATCGTTACAAGAGCTCCTTCTGGTGCTTCTCAATTAATTTTCACCAACATTGTTCAACAAAACTTTGGTGGGGTTGATGGTTATATTAATTGGATCTTAAAAATGAGATTGGCTTATATTCATAGAAGAAATGTCTTGATTAATAGTATAGTCGATTCAAAAGCTAATTCTAAAGGTTATTTAAAAGTTATAACTTGTGAAGCAGGTATGTTTGCAGCCGTTAAAATTAATTTCCCAGCTGGTACTGATAATATTGCAAAATTGAAATTATTAAATTTTAAATTTTTGCAATATGGTGTTAATGTTGTTCTTGGTTTTAGAATGGCTGTTGATCAGGAATTTAGTGCTGATAATTCAAATTTCTTAAGAATTTGTTATGCTGCTCTGGATAATGATGACGAATTATCTGAAGCCGGTAAAAGATTGGCTGATGCTGTCTATGAATTTTTCGAAAATGGTCTTGAATATTAAATCTGATCTTTTCCGTATTTCTTTTCACAATACATATATATGTCAGTTGTTAGTATCATTTTCTAATTCTAATTCTAATTCTAATTCAAATTCAATAAATTTAAGTAGAAGTTTGGAAACACTTTTTTTTGTTTTGTAACTTATTTTGCAGTCGCTATTTCTATATGGCCTTTTTCTTGAAATGTCAAGTTAGGCCATTACAAGATTTCAGTCTTTAGACTGTTTCAATTTTCGATTTCATATCCTTAAAGACTACGTGGGTTTAGTTATGTCAAGTTTCGATTTTAATCTAATCACTTAGTAGTATTACACTTTTATAGTGAAAATATACGAACTTTTCGATTTTCTATCGTGCATCTACACCAGAATTCGTGGTACTAATCATACTAGCCTTCACATTAGGTTCGTTCTTTATATTGTTTGGTGGAAGAAAGTATATTGTGTTTTCCAACAATTCTTTGCAAAATGATTGCTGTCGTAACACTAACAATACCATCTTCTCTTGTCGTGTCTTTGGTTAACCCTTGAAGCATTTGAATTTGTGATCAACCGTGAAGATCTGCCTAACAAAACGCAAAAAAAAAAAAAAATTCGTACGACCTACAGAGTGGGTCGGCCGAGCCCATGACCTTGAAAGGTCGGATATATAAAGAGTACTCCCCAACCTCATCTTGCACCAATTCAAATTTATCAATAAGTCAATTGCTCTCGCTTTTTTATCAGTTCTTTTGACTCAATTAACGAACAACCAATCGAAAAGATCTCATAATGCAATTCACTACCTTAGGTGATTCGGGCCTAAGCATCTCTAAGATTATAGTCGGATGTATGACCTTTGGTCTGAAAGAATGGGCTGAATGGTGTCTAGATGATGAAGATAAGATTTTGGAAATTTTATATAAATGTTATCAGAATGGGTTGAGAACTTTTGATACTGCTGATGTTTATTCCAATGGTCTTTCAGAAGAACTCTTAGCTAAGTTTTTGAAAAAATACCAAATTCCAAGAGATAGAGTGGTTATATTATCAAAATTATTCTACGCTGTCGAGCCAGAAATTCCCGATTTCAGAGATGGTTTCAAAGCAAATGACTTCCCACTGTACGAACATATTAACTCCAAGGGATTGTCTCGTAAACATATCTTTGACGCTGTTGAAAAATCAGTAGAAAGATTGGGCACCCATATTGATGTACTTCAAATTCATCGCTTAGACAAAACCCCAAAGAAAGAAATCATGAAAGCATTGAATGATGTTGTGGAAAAAGGATACACCAGATATATAGGTGCTTCTTCTATGAAGGCTGTTGAATTTGCTGAATTGCAATTCATTGCTGATAAGCATGGCTGGTTTAAATTTGTTAGCATGCAAAACTACTATAATTTGATACATCGTGAAGATGAACGTGAATTGATTCCTTTCTTGGAGAATTCAAACCTTGGTAAAGTCACTTCAATTCCTTGGTCCCCCATTGCCAGAGGTCTATTAGCTAGACCCCACGGTGCAAAACTGGACTCTAATAGAGGTAGTACCGATAAAGCCATGGCTCTTCTTGGCTTAGATGGGTTATCGAATGCAGATCTTGAAATTATTAGTAGGGTGGAAAAAGTTGCTAAAAAACTTGGCTTCAGTATGGCAAACATTGCAACTGCTTGGGTTTTATCAAAGGGCCATTGCCCTATAGTTGGTATCAACTCTATTGAAAGAGTAGATGATACTATTCGTGCTTTTGACGTTAAATTATCCGAAGAAGATATCAAGTACTTAGAAGAGCCTTATGTTCCTAAAAAAGCAATTGTTTAGACTTTCTTCAAGTCTTTGTATATAGCTTCTGTGAATATATTCAATTTTTATCACATACAGAATGTTTACATAAACTTTTAGTTGTAAAGACTTGTATTTAAGAAATAAATAGAGTGATTGCTTCGACCAATAAAATCGAAGAATGCAAAAAAAAAATTATAATCTAACTATAAATTCCCCCCAAGAGGAACTCCAGCGGGGCGCAGAGAACCTGAAGCGGTTCTTAATTGTGCTATATCATCTTCGTCTTCATCATCTTCATCTTCGTCACTATCATCATGTTCTTCAATAACTGGCTTTCTCTTTCTTTGAAAGTCCTTGATATGGGCTTTATTCAAGACGGCAGAAATATTCATAATTGTTGATTTACGACGAGTTAATTTAGGAAGTGCACTTGGTAAGTCATTATTAACTCTGTCAAGGTTGGAAGTGTCGACTGCTTGAGGAATTTCTGATAATCCAAGATCGGCTTCTTCGTCACCAAATGTAACATGAGAAGGGCGAGCTGAAACACCCGATGCTCTTGAGTATCTGCTCAAATAACCAGATTCAGCACGAGTCATTGGGTGTTGTAAAGCAGTAACATGGTCGCTCGATTGACTAGCATCTATTGAGTGAGCTTCATTATATTTTAAATGCACTAATTTCTTTATAGCTTTCTCAACATTTGTTGAGATAGAATAGGGCAACGGTGAATCTCTCGAAGCTCTAAATAAAATAACATTGGTGCAATGTTCATTTTCCATTCTAAAGAAAATCCAAACGAATCTACGGAAAAGTTCAGCAACTGCAATACAAAAACTTGTGACAGCCAGTTGTTGAATTTGACCACTGAAAAATGCATAAAAGATCCATTGAAACCTAAGAACAACGTCAACTATAATAGCAGTATAATAGTAAAACGGTCTCTTAAAAAACAAGTGATCTCTTAGTAGATAATTTTTGGAACCCGGTTGAAGTAAAGACCAATCCATAACAACATCCCAGGATGCAGTATAAAGAGAATTGATAGTAGCAAAAACAATAAAAAGAACACGATTTTTTGGACTTCTATCAATACGCCAAACACTCAATAAACAGTAATATAATGCGGATATTGCATATTTCAACAAATTGGCTAAATGAGGAAACCAATCACCAGTGTCTGAAAAACGTCTTATACACTGTAAGATACGCCAAATACTAGGCAAAGTACTAAAAAATCCCATTAATCTTGATCTTGAGGAACCACAAACCTGTTGACTTGAACCTCCCGAGTCGACACCATTCCAATGATGAGCGTACAAGCAAAAAAAGAATGAAATATTACCCATAGTATAAGTTAATGAGCAAAAAATATCACCTAAGAAGAAATCTCTGAATTCAACTGGATAAAAACCAGACAAGAGTAATCTCCAAAGTGCAACCTGCAACCATCTTCTACTTGGACCAAAAAAGTGCTTTCCCGGCCAGATGAAAATAATCAAGACGATTCCAACATAAAGCCAGGGCCAATCACGACCTGGGAATTTAACTGGAAAGAAATTATTGAAACTAAACCAAAATAAAGTGCCTAGTAAGCCGAAACAGACCGAAGGTAAAAAAAAGTATTGCTTATAGTCTAGAGTATTACCAATATCAAATTCAAAAATGAATTTATAATTGATTTTGAATTTTTCAAATACATATAAATTCAAACCGAATAATAGGAAATCAGCATTGAGCAAAAGAAATCCACCCCATACTTGTAGTAGATACTGACCTTCGGGCATTTCCCCACTTAGGGTTTTCAAGATAGATTGATATAAACCAAGCACGAGTAATGGAATACCAAAACCAAGTGTTATACCAGATATAAAAAAGGATGCATAATAAGTGGGTTGTCTTATATCGGAATTATTATAAGCATAAGCTGAACTTTTTAATTTATCTAAACCGTGCTTTCTGGTACTTGCTTCTGGATCAAAAAATGCCATATAAAGTTCTTCAACGTGACTTATTAATTTATCAACCATTTCACTGGTTTGAAATAAAGCTTCATTATCAACTCTTTTCATGAAATCTGCAGAAATTACTGAGCTAGTAGCCTTGTCAAATTTTTTGGTAATCTTTCTAAATGCTGTTCTATTAAGGGTCTTATAAGATTTGACGAGAGTAAGTGAGCGATAATGTTCGACTAAGGCACCCTTTAATTGTTTCCTTGCATATGCATAAGGAACACCATACTTTTGTTTTGGAACATAGTCTCGTTTTCTTGATTTCTTCTTTAAGGTTGCGGTTTGGGGAGCATTTGATGCACGAACGGTATCACCGACTGTTTGCTCATTGACGGTTTGATCATCAATTTCCGAGTCAATTGACCCCAGTTCATCATCTTCTTGACTAAATCTTGATGCGGTGGAATTCAAAACACCATTTCTTATTTGATTTTCATGGAAATTTGGGTCAAATTCATCAATTTCAGTTTTATATTTTGTAAGCATGGTTTCATCGTTTTGTTTTGTTTTATTACTTTTCGCTCTCCACTTCTTCAAAAACGTTGTAGAAGGTAATGAAGGTAGGTCATATTTTCTTAATTCCTCAAGAGCTGATCTGGTATGATACGCGATATCATTGACTTTATAATAAGGATCACTAGTATGAGCAAGATCATGACTATTGGAACTAAAATGAGCAGCTTTAACTTTTAAGACGGCAGCCTTGTGATCTCTTAGTTGGTAAAGTTGATCCTGCAAGATGAGGAATCGCTCATAAACTTCATTTTCTTTTTCTTTATAAAAATGGTCAACTTTAACCAATTCAGTATCAAGCCATTGGAAAAAATTATTTCTTTCCGTATTATAGGACTCCTTTTTATCTTTTGAAGATCTCAAGGAGTAATTGAATATAGATTGCTTTCTAGCAGGATTTTGTTTGGTATTCTTATTGTTAGAACCACTATAACCTTGATATTGAGTATTAGTATGTAAAGAGGGATCTGATTCAATTGGTTGTAATTTTTGTTTACTTAAGTTACTGTCAGCGGTAGGCAAACGCAGTTGACCAAAATAATCATTACTATCGCTATTGGAAGAGTCAGCTAAATTATCGAAGCCCTGATTTACCCGAGTCCAATTTTCATCATCTTTAAAATCTTTAACTTTTGGAAGGTTGCTAGTATCAGTAGGACCCAAAAGTGGGGTACCTTCATGAGCGGGAACTTGTTCATTTGTTTGTTGAGGTTCTTGAGATTGTTCACGAGCATAGTAACTTATTAAATCATTTGGGTCATCTTGAAGGTCCTCAATATCCAAATCATTTTTCAATTGAGTCACTTTCTTGATAAGTTTTTTACCTTGCTTATAATTGACATATTGATCCTTCCATTCGGGAACTAATCCTTCACTCAAGGACTCCCCAAACTTCATAGTTCACTAGTATTAATGTTTCAGTTAATCAGCGGATCAAGTCAGTTCATTGGTTCAATACTAAACTCTAAAAGAAAGCGAACTCGTATCAATTTAAATGAAACTCTGTATTGCTGTTCTTGTGCCGTGATCTTGGTTAGGGCGGTATGACTAGTAAAGATGATTAGCTATAATTTTCAGCTGGATCAATTAACTTGGATGATCAGATATCAAGTTGTAATGTAACGTAAGTATAATGAAGTTTATCCCGTCCCATCACCAATCACTGTTTTATATAACATTTCTGTCAAGTCTCTTTTTTTTTTTCTGCCTTGCATTGTTCCATACATCCTTTTTTTTTTTTTTTCTTTGGGTTCTGCGCGAGGCTTTAACAAATTGTTTGCAAATTCAGATTTGGAGCCCCTCCACGTGTGTATATATTCCATGGTTGAAGGTAAGATTTATTTTGCAGTTATTTAACAACAGAAGTAACTATATACGAGTGATAGAAGTTATTATAATGGGGTCATTGGCATTGGTGTTATTGCTCGTGACAATATAGAATATCTACAGAGACCCCTATGTAACGAAGTTCTAATTCAGACTTTTATTGAAAGTATATAAAACAGCGGTCCTTTCTTTTGATTTTTTTTGAAAGAACAGGATATATAAGCGAGTTATCGAATTATCTAGAGAATATTCTCCAAATCTTGGCCAATTTCACTGCAGTTGCAAGCAATTTTGTTCTTTGGTACAACCAAAACCAATTTGCCGTCATCGATTTCAACTTTATTAGAAACAAATGATTCGAAAGTGTTTTCATCAACGATTTTAAAGGCTTTGATAGAACTAACTTCTTCGATGAGAGCTTCTTTATACATTTCATCTTTACCTATGAATGATTTGATGTTGTTTACCAATTCACTCAAATACCAAGTTGACAACGTACCGGGAGTATTAACATAATCTGGATAAGTATCTTTTAAAGATTCATATAAATTGGTATAATCAATATCTAATGTCCATTCAGCATTCAATGCTTCATTGATTTGAGCTAAGTAGCGACCATTGACAGCCTCGGCTTCTTTTATATCTTTACGAACTAACAAGGGTAATTTTGACATCTTTCAATCTGGTTTACTAAATCATCTTTCGACACAGTGGAAGACTCCCTGGTCTTTATATAGCATGAACCACTCCATTTCGTAAATAAAATTGGACCCAGCAAAATCCAGCAAAATCGAATTTCCCAATATAAAAAAAGAATCCCCCAAATTCTCGCAGCTGCGAATCCTCATAAGTTTTCGCTTTACAAAAAATGGACAAAACTGTTAAATTATGGAATTTGGCCAAACTTCTATTTGTGATTTTAATCTAAGGGGTGTAACGGAATCAGTATGCTTCTTAATGACCAGTCTTGTATCTACAAGCGTGGTAGTGTAGTGACTTTTCGTAAATACGAGTCTCGTTAATTTACAACCCGTACTGGCATCCAATCCCCCAAAAATGAATGTTTTGGTTAGATCTACAAAGTTTTCCGTTTTGTTTGTCGGTTATTTCTGAAAGTAACGTCCTCGAGAAAACCAACGACTTGGCATATCCATATTACAATATTGTAATTGTTTGACTCGCCTATATATTAATAAGTAGCCTGATGCTAATCTAATATATATATATCACAAAAAAAAAAATAGCTGATTAACTAGATAAATAATACTTACAACATGAGAAAAAATTTCAATCTACGATGAATCATATCTGACATATAATGCGTCGATGAAATGAGGATGTTTGATTCCTGGAGGTTTGGCATTTTTAAAGCCTTCAACGGCTTCTTGAACTGACCAACCCAATTTTTCAATTAGGTAACAGCAAATTAAAAATCCCGTTCTATTGAATCCATAATGACAATGAACAGCAATTAATGGATGACTTTCAGTGTTTGAACTTAAAATATCATCTATTAATTGAACAAATCTTCGGATTGCAACCTGATCCGGGACAACTTTTGAAACAGTAGCACATTTATAATATTTGATGGTCTTAAAAGTTTTTGGACTATAAGGTGGGATATCTGCGGATATATCAACAATGGCAATTAGTCTTCCTTTAATAGTATTTACAATGTTATCATCATAGAATTGCTTTTCTAAAACAACTGGAGAATGGTGAGGATCACCTTCCCTTAAAGTTTTCATTCCCAATAATGGTGAGATATCTTTACCTTCGTATCTTGTTATATTGAAAGATACTGGTTTTAATTGCAGCCACTTTAATTCATTCTTAAGCCCCCATTTATCTCCAGAGATATTTGCTTTAACTTTTAAAACCCAAGCGGGTGATAAATGTAATCTTTCGGGGAATTTCAGTTCTAAATGATTTAAAATTATTCCACTTATGAATTCAGGTTTATTAAGTAATAAAGAATGACCTGCATTATTAACTTTGATACTTGATGATACTTGTCTTTGAAAAAAATTAGTTAGAAATTCACCAATTTCTGTTATTATATTAACTGGAGTTACTTTATCATTGATACCTCCAATAAGTAAAGTCTTTTCATAAGTTGTTGTATCTTGTGGGTTATCATTAAATTTTGAAATTGCAGTAATTAAATCAGAATAAGTAGCCTTTTTAAAACCAGTGATGTACTTCAAGATAACTTCTGAATTAATATCTATATTCCATCTGAATTGGCGTAATCTATTATAAATATTAGAATTTGGAGTTAATTGCCTCAAGACACTTTTACTTTCGAGTCCTTGTAGTCTATCCCAGGCTCTAAAGAAATTGAAAAGAAATGGTAAAAATGTGAAAAATTTTAGCATTGAGATAGTTCCGTGCAGTTGTTGTTTATTTGATTGTTGATCTGTCACATCATCTAGTAATGGAGGAGGACTTAATAAGATCATACCTTCTACTTTTGATTTTGCTAGCTTTTTAGTTACTTTAATCAGTAGATTGGTCCCCATAGAATGACCAATCAAAATAATTTTTTTTTCCGGTGGCACTTGTTGCTGTATAAATTCATAAATTATATTAACGATATTTTCATTTGAGAAATCTTCCCAGCTTAACTGGGCAACACTGTCACTTATTTTATTTTGTTCATCTTTTGTTAATGGTGCAACGTATTTACCAGCTTTTCCAAAATTAATTTTAGAATTTCCGAAACCTGGTAAATCTAGTGATAAAATTTCAACACTTTGTGATAATAATCCCATTAACGGTTCAAATTGAGACATCTGACCTCCCAATCCATGAATGAATAAAAGAATTGGAGATTCAGTCAATTCTGATTCAATTGATTTAAGTAACGAAGCTTCTGGGCGGTTTGTTTCATTTTTCATAAAGTTAACAAGGGGGTGTGGTATATGTAAAGTTTGTAAAGTTACCGAATCAACGGAAATAGACGATTGTTTCGACAAATCTATTGGAGTTACTTTCGAATATTTGGCAATCAATGAACAATCATTAGACTCTGACGATAATACGAATTCCTCAAATTCATTCGGTTGGCCAAGAAACTGGGTCTTTATAAATAATGATACTTTCTTGAAGAGTGTATTTGTTTTATCATGTTGACTAGAGGAAATTTCATTTAGTTTTTCCCATGAGTTGGTGCCTGTAATAGACAGAACCAGTACATTGGATGTACTGATGGCTAGTAGTTCTTGAGTTTCTTCTTCTGACAGCATTTTGAAAATGCAAGATAAAGTTTAAAGATAAATTAAAATAAGAAGAGCGGCTATCCTTCAGCTACCCCGAAGTAGAAACGGTTAAACGATAGATTCTGCAAAAAACGCCAATTATAACAATCAAACAAACGGTCCAAAGAACTTTCTGTTGTCTTTCCTAGTAGTATGTCTGTGATTAGTTAAAAAAAACAGTAGAATATAATCTTCGTTGAAATTAATGTCAAGGTCCCTATGTTTACTGATAAGTGAGATTTTTATTGTTAGCCACATGGATTTTCTTTTTCTTTTTTTTTTTTTTTTTTTTTCCCTTCTGTGCAATGTATGCAGTACCTTGAGCCGAAATAACTTTCTTCGGGATGCACGGGTGTCTGGTATCGGGATTCTAAATTTAAATTTAATAAAAGCTGTTTTGATTTTCTTTAAGTGAGTTGGCGTCACAGATTTTTTTTTTTTTTTTTTTTTTTTTTTTTTTTTGAAGGCCACTTATCCGATTTATATTCAATCGACTATATATACGTTACATACACTTCACATATCGATATAGACTACGATTAACTGATCCAGAGATCTTTCAGTCATTTCTGTTTCCATTTCTATATTGTTGAACCTCCAGATCGTTTTTTTTTTTTAATAGTAGATCTGGAATTTTCAGGAAGATATAAAAATAAAACGTATCATGTCATCATCGAATGGTGGGTCATATTGGAATGATGATAACAATTCGTTCGATGATCTAGACAATTCATTAGACAAGGCATTAAACAGTGCATCCAATAATTTGATTAATCACCATGGCAGTAGCCATGGATCCCGCCATGCATCTCAAAGTTCAATATCTCAAGGAATACCTCTAACTAATTTATCAAGTTATGATGATCCAGATCTTACTAATCATAGTAGGAATGATGATTCCTTTGACAGTTCCCCTTTGATTAATAATCCCCGTTTAAGCACAAATACTCCCTATTCAAATCACAGTAGATCAATTTCTTCTTCAACATCATCCTTAAATATAGCCACTAGATCAATTACTTCAAGATCGAAAAGATTTATAAAAAAGTCAATCAATTTATTCAAATTAGCTAAACGGGAGTTAAGTCAAGAGAGATTACGATTAACTTTAAATGAAAGTGACCAACAATCAAATACAGATTCAACATTATCGGATGAACGTTATATATCACCAAGAAATACTTCTCAAACTTATCCATCAAATTCTATATCAAATGCAAAGTATAATCCAATTACTTTCATACCAATTATTCTTTATGAACAGTTCAAATTTTTCTTTAATTTATATTTTTTATTAGTTGCATTATCTCAAATTGTGCCCCAATTGAGAATTGGTTATTTATCCTCATATGTTGTTCCTTTAGCATTCGTCTTGACAGTCACCATGTTGAAAGAAGCTGGTGATGATATTGCAAGACGTCGTCGTGACAAAGATCAAAATAGCGAACTTTATGAAGTTTTAAATCGTTCATCTTCTTTAACCCAAGACTCCAAATTAATCACTTCTCAAAATTTAAAAGTTGGGGATTTGGTTAGAATACATAAAGATACAAGAGTACCAGCTGACATGATTTTGATTCAATCATCTGACGTGAATGGTGAAGCTTTCATCAAAACTGATCAATTGGATGGTGAAACTGATTGGAAACTAAGAATTGCACAAAATATTACTCAATCAATAACTAACGTTAGTCAAATGATCAATAATATTTCTCTTATTATTGGAACCCCAAACAAATCAATTCATAATTTTAATGGGAAATTGATTTATCATCAACAGAATGGTTCAAATGAAACTTTTCCTCTTACGGTGGATCAAACATTATGGGCAAATACAGTGTTGGCTTCGGGTACTGCAATTGGAATTGTGGTTTACACTGGTGTTGAAACAAGGCAACTGTTGAATACTACTAAATCGGGTGTCAAAACAGGATTACTTGAATTAGAAATTAATAAAATATCTAAAATTCTATGTATCGTTGTTTTTCTATTATCTGTTGGTTTAGTACTTGCAAATGGTTTCCCATTAAAATCTACTTGGTACATCGATATTTTGAGATTCTTGATTTTATTTTCAACAATTATTCCAGTTTCTTTAAGAGTCAATTTAGATTTAGCAAAATCCGTTTATGCTTCTCATATTCATAAAGATGAGGAAATTCCTGAAACTATTGTTAGAACCTCAACAATTCCTGAAGATTTAGGTAGAATTGAATATTTGCTAAGTGATAAAACTGGTACTTTAACTCAAAATGATATGGAAATGAAAAAACTACACTTGGGTTCTGTTAGTTATGCAGGTGACACGATTGATATGGTAAGTGATTATATTAAAAATATGTTTAACGTTGATCACTCAACTACGTTTAAGAAAAGAGATTTAAGTGCTAAAGTTTGTGATTTGGTACTCACTTTAGCTTTATGTCATAATGTCACTCCAACTGAAGATGAGGTTGGTGTTGTTACTTACCAAGCTGCTTCTCCTGATGAAATCGCAATAGTTAAATTTACTGAACTAGTTGGTTTGAAACTATTCAAACGTGATCGTCATTCAATAACTTTGTTACACATGCATAGTGGTACCGAATTAAATTATGAGATTTGCTATAATTTCCCATTCAATAGTGATACCAAAAGAATGGGTATAATTATAAAAGATTTGAACCTGAGTGAAAATGATATTTGGTTTATGGAAAAGGGTGCTGATACCGTAATGGCAGCAATTGTTAATAGTAATGATTGGCTTGATGAAGAAACTGGTAATATGGCAAGAGAGGGTTTAAGAACATTAGTCATTGGTAGAAAAAAATTGAATGTTAATTTGTACCAAGAATTTGTTGATAATTACCAAGAAGCTTCAGTCACAATGTATAATAGGGAATCTTCGATGCAAAGAGTCATTGGACATTATCTAGAAACTGATGTTGAATTATTAGGTTTAACTGGGGTTGAAGATAAATTACAAAAGGATGTTAAAACTTCAATTGAGTTATTAAGAAATGCAGGAATAAAAATTTGGATGTTAACTGGTGACAAAGTTGAGACTGCAAAATGTGTTTCGATCAGTGCAAGATTAATTAGTCGTGGTCAATATGTTCATCAAATTATCAAAGTAAATCATCCTGACTTTGCTCTTAATCAACTTGAATTTTTGAAAAATACAAATTTGAGTAATACATGTCTTTTGATTGATGGTGAATCTTTAGGAGTTTATATAAAATATTATAAACAAGAATTCTTTGAGATTGCTATAAAATTACCAGCGGTTATTGCATGTCGTTGTACACCTCAGCAAAAAGCTGATGTTGCTATGATAATTCGAGAAATTACTGGTAAAAGAGTTTGTTGTATTGGTGATGGTGGTAATGATGTTAGTATGATTCAATGCGCTGATGTTGGTGTTGGTATTGTTGGTAAAGAAGGTAAACAAGCCTCATTATCAGCAGATTTTAGTATCAATCAATTTTGCTATTTACTGAAACTATTGTTATGGCATGGACGTAATTCTTATAAAAGATCAGCTAAATTGGGTCAATTTGTTATTCATCGTGGTTTATTAATTTCGGTAGCTCAAGCAGTTTACTCAATTCTGTCACTGTTTGAACCTTTGGCATTATACCAAGGTTGGTTAATGGTTGGATATTCAACTTTGTATACTATGGCCCCGGTCTTTTCATTAACTTTAGATTGTGATATTGATGAACGATTAACAAAGCTTTATCCTGAATTATATAAGGAATTAACATTGGGAAAATCATTATCTTATAAGAGTTTCTTCATGTGGGTTTTAATTTCTTTGTATCAAGGAACTGTAATTCAATTAATTCTGCAAAAAATTCATACGTTAAACCTTGATAATTTTTTGGGGATGGTTACATTGCTGTTTGGATGTTTAATCTATAATGAATTGGTGATGGTTATCTTGTCTATTAATAAATGGAATAAAACAATGATTATAACTTTATTGGTGACATTTCTAGTATATATTGTTTCGATACCATTTTTAGGTGATTATTTTGATTTGAATTATGTTACATCATTTAGTTATATTTGGCAAACTTTAGTTATATTAGCACTTAGTTTATTCCCAGTATGGGTTACGTTAGCAATTAGAAGAAAGTTGAAACCACCTAGTTATGCTAAAGTTCAACAGGATTAATATTTATTTAATAAACGTTTGCACGATCAATTATGATCATTATAATTAAGATTACTTTGTACACTAATTTTTTTCAATTTTTTCCAAAAAAAAGATAATTTTGAGATTAGTTGGAAATTCTCAAGAATAACTGCGAAATTTTCATTCAGATTTGCAATCAGTAGGCACTTTGACAAATATTTCTTTTATACCAAAATACACATCGCTATAGTAATTCAATATATATATCATAATGTACGGTAGGTAATTCTTCCAAAAGTACTACTTTTTGATAGCTGCTATACAATGTTTACATTAAAAACCAATACGAGTTATTTCGACACTTTTCATGGATGTAGTAGGTGACAATGGCTTTACATCATTTTCAAATCGAGACCCAGAAGTTATAATATAAGAGCAGACGAGAAGGCAAGATCCAAATCGGGAAACTCATTGATTCGACCAGTCGGTATGCATCCATCCATTGCCTATACGTCTACACGCCTACACGTCTATACGAGACGTGAATTTGAATAAACATAAGACAAGACGTGAATTTGAATAAGCCGTGAAGACGTGTAGGTGAATAAGACGTGAATGTAAGGACAAGACGTGTTTAATGTTTGTAATAGTTCCAAACAAGATCGAGATCAAAAAGATAAACAACGAATAAGTAAACAAAGATAAATCGCAAAAAAACGAAAACTGCTGAGAAACCAAAACACACAAGTTATTTAACAAATCACAACCGATGGAAACATCGGACGTGTTTTCGGAAGATGACCAGACGTGGACGTGTATATGAATTGACGTGTATATGTGAATTGGTTTGGTATCAATAGACGTGTACGTCTATTGATTACCTATTTGAGGGAGGATCAAGAAAACTACCTAAAAATGGCAACTTGAAATCGACCAATATATGAACGAGATATTACAGTTTACAACACTGTACAAGTTAATGTACAAGTTAATTGCTGTCAACCATGCTTAGTTAATGAGCTGATATTGCGAGTGACAGATTAGTGATCCGAATCGGTTACTATACAGCAAGATAAGATTATCAATTTCATCAATTGCAAGTGGAGAATACTGTTGGGGATCATTCTCAGGCATTGTTGGTTTGATGGCTGTGAAAGGATCAATACGATCGTATAGCCCTTTTTCAATTATCGTACACGGTATATGCAGAACGTCCATAAAACCCATACACCAGTTGAAAGGCGGTGGACAAAAAAAAAAAGTGGCTTCATGTTGTAACCCGTAAAAAAGATTAAACAAGTTAAACTGTAAATGGGGATGTATGGCGTTAACACAATATTTATAATTGGAATTTTGTGTAATAAATTGAAAACAACAGAAAAAAATTGAGTATCCCTTTTTAAAAATGCAACAATTTACAATAGCCTGATTTAATAAGGTGGTACCACCTTATAAATTATTATAAATACACTATTGATTCCTCTTTATTCTATTGATATTTTTTTTATTCTATTCATTTTTTAACAGTTATTACTACTAGTTATTACTTTTTATATATCACATTCTTTTTGATTCACTTACAGCATGTACAGTATCCATATGAAGGCTCCTACTAGATCATCATCAGTTATTATTTTAGGTTATTTAGCCGTTTCAACCACATTACCGTTTCTTTTATCGTATAAAGAATCAATTGATAATACTCATTTATATACCAAGGGTAATGCCAATGCCAGATCATTATTTAATAAAATTTAATTAACTATTAAATTGAACAAATTATATCAATTTATACTTTAATGTGTTATGGTCATGGTTTCTTACGGTTCTTATTTTTGGTTTGATTTGGTTTAATTACTAATATCAATGGTTTTTTTTATCTCGTGCTTTAGCACTCTTTACTTCTTTTTCTAATAGTCATACTCTTTAATAGTCATTTATAAAAATATATCTACAATAATACATTAGTAGTTATCAATTATCAATTATCAATTATCAATTAGTAGTTATATCAATTATTAGTAGTTATATCAATTATTAGTAGTTAAATCTGTAGACTTCCCTTTTTGAACTTTCTCACCTTTCTTTTTTCTCTCCTGAGAGTTCTTATTGTAGTAACTGACAACGGCAACTCCTACTTTCATTAATTAACAACGTTAAAGAAACCCTGTTAAGCTGGCTAACGTTGTCAACTCATTAACTAATTAACTAATTAACTAAGTCATGAAATTGATGATGGTAGTATCGGATACTACTCTCATATGACTAATTCATATGACTAACTCATATGACTAACTCATATAACTATACTCTATTCATACAAGTGCGGTACCTTTTGCAGTAACTAACAACACTACTACATTGTTCTGTCTATTTACATTCGGATATGTTGCTTATCCTTGACGAATGTTCAACCAATCAGATCTGGTTTATTGGTCAGCTGTTTTCTCTTATTCTTTCTTCTTATTATACTTTCGTATTCTTTAATAACAAGGCACTTTATTCATTACCTCATCTTATTGTCAACCTTTTAAACTTTTGTTAGTAAAATTGGTTAATTAAGTGGACTGGCGCCCCTTACTTTTAGTGCAAAATTTAGATCTTCCTATTGTTCCCTACGTCGGGGGTTATTCTCCATTTTTTTAACATTCCATTATCCATTATCTATTATCTCATTACAGTCTCATACTCTCATACTCCCATTATATATTCTTATATATTCTGATGTTTGTCGTGTGATTATGCACTTTTATTGAAATCTGAGAATTTTTTTCAACAATATCCTCAGGGTTAGGGCAAAGATCACATTCTCTATCAATACAGTAAAAAATTCAACATTTGCAACTTCTCCATATTGTAAGTTAAAGACTAAAATTGCAACTTGTCTTAGTTAGAATCGTCAATTGTTATTGTATAACAGTAAACGATTCAAACAATTATTGATGACATTGCAATCTGTACCTATTCGCAACCAAAAACTTATGTAAATCTTACAAGGTTGCATACTCAAATATACGTTAGCATTAACCAGTATACAGTGACTAGTTCCATACTTCTGAAAATGGTTCCATGGGTTTGTCAATTATGGTACCCCATAATCTGGTATCTAACCTGCAAAACAGAACCAATCACCCCATAAATTTGTCATCAAGCAATTCGGAATAAAGGACCGTCAACTGTAGTTCGACATCTTATTAAATTATCACTCATTTTTTGCTTTGTTTCGTTTCATTTCATTTGATAGCCTGGGGGACACCACAGTTTTTTTTTTGACACTTTCTTCCTCTAAAGTGTTTTTTTTTTTTGCAATTGCGACATACCCTCTGCCGACCCGAACCGTCTTACTGGAGATTTTTGGATAGAGGGTGCGGGCCGCTTACGCGCTTCCTCTTGATTATTTGCAATTAATTTGAAAATTTTGATAATTTCCTAATCGTTTAATCGTTGCCCCCGCCTATTTTAAGCTTTTCATTGTATTGTGTCAAACCCTGCTTGGATGGGTGCTGAAATAGCAAGATTACATACTCTCTGCTTCATAGCCTGAAGCGCAAGGCATATATTTGATAAGCCTACTGATTTGAGGTAGTACGAATTTAAGGACCAGATTATATACCTACTACTTTGAATGCTCAAGAATTGAATCAATGCTTATGAAGGATTACACTCGAATATAATATTACGATAACGTGCCTTTTTGCAGATATCACCTGGAAATAGGGCCAAACTCGTTAATTATATAATCACTTATTTATAAGCACTTAAAGCAGATTATATTATGCATTCACAAAGGGTAAAGTAGTAAATATAGGCAAGTGACTTTGAACAACGTTCATATGGGACTATGATTAGAAGATAACAAAAGACGGAAAAGGAATCATCAAGGACGGTTGGTTGCAAGTTGGTATAAATTGGATTTTGACACGACCAAGACTTAGTGCTAGATAATGAACAAGCAGTTTCTACAAATCCATTGGAAATAAAAATATAAATTAGATTATATATATACAAGAAGAAAAATGATATATAAACATGAACTAAGGTCTTTCATGAACTAAAGTATCAGTGAAAACAAAAGATGAAAACAAAACAGACAAGTTAATGAATTTAACTATAGGTTTAAGCTTTTTGATTGTTCCAATGGGCTTTAGCTAATAATTGACGAGGACTAATTATACCAGTGGAAACATTAAAAATCAATCTTTTTTGAGAAATATCCATACTACCATTTTTCATTAATTCATTTTTAACACTATTGGCAATATTCAAACTTTCTTTATCATTAAATTTCAGTTCATCAACGATTAAATTTTGAGGTTTACCCTTAACGACTTCTTTCAAACGATGACTTAAAGATCCAGGGTTAATATGATCAGTTTTCCAATTATTTTGTAATAAATAACGATTACCACGAAAGTTTGGATCAATATTATCAACCAAGGAGCGAGGTAATTTAAAAGGATAATTAGATTTAATGAGAACTTCTTTAAAAACACCAAGTACCCCATTTTGTGGTTTATTGGTAATTAAAGATGCTGGATGTCCCTGTATGAAATGAGCACCAGTAAGTTTAGGTTCTAATGGAGTAGTGATGAGTTGTTTTGAAGTAATAGTTTGATCAGAAACTGGAGCACGAGTTGATGATCTAGGTCTATTTGGTCTATTTGGTCTATTAGGTCTATTTGGTCTATTAGAAGCAGGTCTATTTGGGGATGTTTGTTGACCCGAAAAAGTTCTTGGACCTCTATTTGGTCTTCTGGTATTACTGTTATTATTGGAATTATCTAAGACCTGGAAAGAATTATATGCTAATGGATGATCTTTCACTTTCACTCTTGGACTGAAAGTACGATTGGATGGAGTTGTAGGTGAAGTTTTAACTGAATCAGTGGTACTATTTGATCTTTGTTGGGATTGTTGTGATCTTGGAGATTTCTTTTGTTGTGGTTTACTTGTTGAAGTCTTTTTTTGATTTTGATCTTTTATAATTCTTTTAGAAGTAGCATTAATTTCATCAATACGATTAAGTAAATTAGTTAAGAATAATGGACTTTTAGATTCTTGTCCATTATCATTAGCAGAGTTCGAATCATTTGAATATTGACGAGCAGCCAGGGTTGATGAGCGACATGTACGGAGTGCGATAGAGGATACGTTCCTCTTTGTTGCTTGTAACATGGCGTATTTATATGTTTTGGTTGGTGCTGGTGTATCGGTACTATATCTTTCGTTCTTTTTGTTTTTCAGTATTTTTTTTTTCACTCTTTTTTCACTCTTGTTTCACTCTTTCAATTTCTCAGTGTTAACCTTTATTTTACTGTCACGTGATATACATACATACATACATATATATATACATTGATTACATAATCAACATTTACAATAGTATAAACATCTACACCAGCACTAGCATTAGCATTAGCATAGACATTAGCATAAGTATTCAGTACTAAACGAACGCTATAATCAAAGACAGTCAACGTCCAATAGGGTAGGGTAACCAAAAATTTAGAGTGGTATATAAGTTTGTGTTCTATTTATGTTACCAGCCAATCAAATTGCTCAGTTCCGTTTCAAAAAGAATCACCGACCCTCACACTAATAATGTCGTTTCCTTAAGTGCGAAGCCCAAAAAAGCTCCAAAAAACCCAATACCCACCCCACGACATCCGCTCTCACACAACAACAAAATCTAGTTAGAATTATAAAAGAGTGAGAATGAAAGAAAATGTCGCGCCCTCACTTAATCCTATTCTCCAATTATATTGGGGATTTCTTTCTTCCTTTCAGTGAGAAAAAGTTTTTCAGCGGTTAAAACACCACTAACTCATTTTTTTTTTTTTTTTTTTTTTTTTTGATTTTCAATTTTTCCTACTTAAATTTTATTCTGGCCCTTTTTTTTCTTTCCTAGGTTTTTTTTTTACTTCTTTTCTCCTTTCCCCATATACAACAACCATTATATCCCCCCTTTTATATCATCCTATAATGTTGTCAGCTCGTCCTGTTTTACGTACTGCTGCTCGTTCTGCTGCTCTCGCTTCTAGATCTTTGCGTGTTGTATGTATTTTTACCTTTCTAAACTCTTTGAGATCATAATCATAATGATAATCTTGAAGTTGAATGGGAATTGAAGGATTGTTATTAATTGGAATTGAATCGTATTTTCAATTATTGAATGTTTTGTCCCTAGTGGATTGATCAATTCTTTACTCAATGCTTGATGGACTGTGTATCATACTCAATCATTGCCATTGAATCAACGATTGAAGTGTCGAAAATTTCCAACGTGTGTGGTTTTTTTTTTTTTTTTTTCTTTTCTTTTGTCCAATCAATCAATCAATTAACCAATTCTACAATTCCTATTTCCGTGATCAATTGATTTTCATATACTAACAATCATTTATTTAGTCTCGTCCAGCTGCTATCTCTGCTGTTCGTTTCGCTTCCGCCAAAGCCCAACCAACTGAAGTTTCTTCTATCTTAGAAGAAAGAATCAGAGGTGTCTCTGGTGAAGCTAACTTAAACGAAACCGGTAAGGTTTTATCCATTGGGTATGTATACTATCAATCAATCTACTACATTTAAATGTCAAATCTTCTATTGCTTCAATGGGTGTGTTGGAGTCTATCATTCACTAGTATTATGGTTAATTACCATCAAATTTCACGCCGGGTGCACGGGTGTGTGTATACGCTCAAACCAATTTTTTTTTCCTTTGTTTGAGAATTTGGTGAGCAAAAAAAGCTTTTCCGCACTAAAATATACTGAACCAACCAATAAAAGTTCAATATTTTTTTTTTTGTTCGATTTCGGTTTGGATTCACGACCCACAATATTGTACTATATTTTCCAAACTTTGTCCAATTGATTCATATAAATAATTCACAACACCATTGGAGAAGAAGAAGAGGAAAAGGGGAAGATTACCTTTTTGATTTATGAACTGTTTATACTAACAAATTATTCTAGTGATGGTATTGCCCGTGTTTTCGGTTTAAACAATGTCCAAGCTGGTGAATTAGTCGAATTCGCTTCTGGTGTTAGAGGTATGACTCTTAACTTGGAAGCCGGCCAAGTCGGTGTTGTCTTGTTAGGTTCTGATGCCTTAGTCAAAGAAGGTGAATCCGTCAAGAGATCTGGTAAAATTGTTGAAGTTCCAACTGGTCCAGAATTATTAGGTCGTGTTGTCGATGGTTTAGGTAACCCAATCGATGGTAAAGGTCCATTAAATGCTTCTTCTTCTTCTAAAGCTGAAGTTAAAGCCCCAGGTATTTTACCAAGAAGATCTGTCCACGAACCAATGCAAACTGGTTTAAAATCTGTTGATGCCTTAGTCCCAGTCGGTAGAGGTCAAAGAGAATTGATTATTGGTGATCGTCAAACCGGTAAAACCGCCGTTGCTTTGGATACCATTTTAAATCAAAAGAGATGGAATAACGGTACTGATGAATCTAAAAAATTATACTGTGTTTACGTTGCCGTTGGTCAAAAAAGATCCACCGTTGCTCAATTAGTTCAAACTTTAGAACAAAATGATGCTTTGAAATACTCTATTGTTGTTGCTGCTACTGCCTCTGAAGCTGCTCCATTACAATACTTAGCTCCTTTCACTGGTTGTGCTATTGGTGAATGGTTCAGAGATAATGGTCGTCATGCCTTAATCATCTATGATGATTTATCTAAACAAGCTGTTGCCTACCGTCAATTATCTCTTTTATTAAGACGTCCACCTGGACGTGAAGCTTATCCTGGTGATGTTTTCTACTTACATTCCCGTTTGTTAGAAAGAGCTGCTAAGATGTCCGAAGCCAATGGTGCTGGTTCTTTAACCGCTTTACCAATTATTGAAACTCAAGGTGGTGATGTTTCTGCTTATATTCCAACCAATGTTATTTCTATTACTGATGGTCAAATTTTCTTGGAAGCTGAATTATTCTACAAAGGTATTAGACCAGCTATTAATGTTGGTTTATCTGTTTCTCGTGTCGGTTCTGCTGCTCAAGTTAAAGCCATGAAACAAGTTGCTGGTTCTTTGAAATTGTTCTTGGCTCAATACAGAGAAGTTGCTGCTTTTGCTCAATTCGGTTCTGATTTAGATGCTTCAACCAAACAAACCTTATCTAGAGGTGAAAGATTAACTCAAATCTTAAAACAAAAACAAAATGCTCCATTAGCTGCTGAAGAACAAGTTCCAATCATTTATGCCGGTGTTAACGGTTTCTTGGATAATGTTCCAGTTGAAAAAGTTGGTGAATTTGAAGAAGCTTTCTTATCTTCCTTAAAATCTAATGATGCTGATATCTTAGAAGCCATTAAGACTAAAGGTGAATTATCTAAAGAAGAATTAGAAAAATTAAAGAAAGCTACTGAATCTTTCGTTGCTTCTTTCTAAAGTTGATTCTTTAAAAATGACGAGGCCATCTGATTATTAAAATAAAATTTTGTTATTAAAGATTTTTTACATTAACCTTTTTTTTTTCTCTATCTCTATTTTCTTTAGATTTTTACATTGACATGCCAAAAAATAACAATTTTTGCCAAACAAGATATACAAAAATGTTTTAAATCTTATCTAACATAAAAAAAAAAATAATGAAAAACAAATTATTTAGAAAAAACCTTTTTTCCTTTTTTTAAATAATGATGCAAAAAACATATTCAAATAAATAAATATAAATTCATTTTTTATAAAAAAAAAATATTCATTTGTAATTTATTTGCAGTGTTGTTTAATTTATTATTTGCAGTGTTGTCTAATTAAAGAAGAGTTTTGTTCTAAATGGGGGTTTTCAGAAATTTTTTCAATTAGATTTGATTTTCAATAACTTTTGTTTGAAAAGTTTTTTTACTTAAAATAAATATATTCTGTTACGATAACTAATAACTTTGTAGTTTGATAAATTTGAAAATAGAACAAAGAATTGTACTTCTAATCGATTAAGCTTTCAATAATGAAGTAAGAGGCAATGCCAAAATGACAACTATATGTATGAATTCTTAGTCATTATTATCCAATGTATTAATTATAACTCTTCTATTGAGATTTTCTAACTTTTTTTTAACTTTCTTTTTTTGTTCTTTTCTATTTTGACGCTGGGTATGTTGTGGTTGATGACGGACTGTCCCTTTCAATTAAGTCAATTGTAAGTTTGTGATATTTACTGAACCTACGTTCACCATCCAAGTAAGTAGTTATTGTTAGTTTTGGTTATGTAAATAACCGATGATTTTGTGTGGTACGAATAGAATTTGTTTGTTGTCTTTTTTTTTTTTTTTTTTTTGTTTGGTTAGTTACCGCTCGTTAATGTTCTTTAAAACAGGTTAACAACCCACTAAGATTTATTTTGAGAATTATCATCATCACTAACACTTTCTTTTCTTTCTCTTCTTCTCTTCTCTTTCTTTTTCCTTTAGCATTGGGAGTTTCAAATTATCCAGTCAATTTGTTGTATTGTTAGGAACAAAATACCAAATACCATTCTACTTTTATCTGTATTGCATTACTGATCCACTACATCCCTGACTTTTACTCCAATTCTTCGAATCAAATTCCCACCCTTTCTAAGAAGAGCGGCTATAAACTGACTTACCCTGTACTTTCAATCTCTGTATATCTCTTACATCTACAATTGTAATAGAGAAATTCACCAAATAGTGGAGATCATACACCTGCTTTATTGATCTGACAGCCAAATAGCTTACCATCCAGCCAAGCGCCCACTTCCTGTTGACTCGTACATAGACAGCCTTACTCGACTTACTCAACTCCTCCATAATCCTTGCCGCCGTTGTTCCCATCGTTGGCTAAAAAAAAAAAAATCTCTCTTGTACTTTGGAAACAAATCAAACACAAACACAAAAACACGAACTTTTTTTCTGTTTTGTTTTATTTAATTAGTCGCACCAAAAAACAACACAAAAGATCGATTAGCCTAAAACAGAACCGAAACAAAACTTTAAAATATGTCTACATCGGTTGAAGCAAATGCTGCAAACGCCAACAGTAAACAATTTGAGAAAGATTTGAACTTTTTATTACAATCAGATCCTTCTGGTTCAAATGAAAATAGTACTGTTTCTACTGATAATACCTCTTTCGATAGTATTAGATCAGTGAGTAATGAAAATAAAAAATCTAATCACAATAAAATGAAAAATAAACAGATTTCTGTTGATGGTATAACCAAAGATATAGAGTTAGTTGGTGATTTTCAACCAAAACAAAGTACTGGAAAACTTAATAATCCAAAATTAAGAAAGAAGAAATCTTCTATTAATCAAAATAATAATAACGAAAGTTCAAGCTCAACTTCTAGTCCAACTCCAAATAAATCAAGAAACAATTCTAGACTCAATAAGAAGAAATCCTTTCATAATCAATCTAATAGTCGTAGACCAAGTTTACAACAACTTCCACAAGCAAACTCAACTGAAATTGCAAATGAAAATGGGAATGAAAATGGAAATGGGAATGAAAATGGAAATGGGAATGAAAATGGGAATGAAAATGAAAATGAAAAAGATTCTGAACATGAAAAACAAAGAAGAACAATTAGAAATCTTAAGAGAAAAGAACGTAGAAAGAAAGCCGCTGCTTATCGTAAACTTGAACAACAACAAGATAAAGAGTTTGATGGTGATATAAGTGATTCTTCATCTTTCAAAAAACCTTTGGGTGATCCCGATGATAGTGAGTTTGACGATAGTCTTAGTTATATGAGTGATGATTCAGTTGCTTCAAATATGTCAAATACCAAAGCAATAGGTAAAAGAGCTGCTAGTGCTCCAATTAAAAGATCTGGATCTCCAGTTTCTCTCGATCTTGACTCAAATACTACTTTAGAAGATTCTTCTTTTGATTTAGAAGTAATGATTGCTGATGAAAGAAAAAGATCAGTTTCTGAATTTTTACCCCCTACACCAAGCTTCACACCCACAAAAGATTTATTAAACAGAAAAAAATCAGTTAGTGAATTAATTCAACAACATCAAGGTAGTCCAACTCCAAACAGAAATGGGTTCTTAAATCCAAAAAGATCAGTATCTGAATTAATTCAACAACATGGGGGTGGATCGATTAAAACAGTTAGAAGAGATTCTTTAATTACACCTGCAAAAGATTTACTAAATAGTAGGAAAAAATCAGTTGCTGATTTAATTGCATCAACCGAAAGTGATTCTCCTAGTAAAACTATATCAAATCCTTTCGAAATTACTTTAAGACCAACCAAAAAACAAAATTCAAATGGTAAATATACTTCTGAATCTTTACCTCAAATTCATTCAACGAAAACTATTATTGGTCTTTCTCATCAACAAATTTTGAATTTAGAATTAACTGATGTTAAAATTAAAACAATTGTCTCTTCTTCAAAAGTTTCAAAATTTGCTCAGAATGCTTTAAATTTTGTTATCAAACATACTAGTGATTTATTTGAAGATAGCGAGAAAAAATCAGTGTTTTTTAAATTATGTATTAATGTTGCATTATACGAGTCAATTGGTTTCCGTAAGATGATTAGAAATCATCCAGAAATTTCTGAATGGTTTGGTGGTTATGACGAAATCAATTTAGAAACTACTCGTACAAAGTTAACACCCTCAAATAAAGATATACATCAAAATAATTTTGACTATTCAGTTTTATCATATTTTGGTCATATTTTGATTTGGGCTTCACATCATCAACGCATGGGCAAAGTCAATCCATTATTCATTGAAAAATATGATATTGAATTGCCCCAAGCTGCTATTAGATCAAGCATCGGTGGTTATCACTTATGGGATCGTTTAATTAGAGAATCTAAAGGTATGAATTCTAAGAGATGGAAACATATTATTAAATTTAGACAATCATTCTCTTACGAAGAAGATCAGTTCATGTTGATGTTGAGATTCATGAAGGTTGCCGAAACCATTCCTTAAATCTACTTTTGCTTTTTCGAAAGTCACGTTCTTTTGATTCTTTTATTTATCAGAATTTTAAAGTACCTACTAAAAAACTGTAAGTGTCTTCTCGCTTACTTTACAGTTAGTCATTCACCTTCTGCGATTCTCAGTAAGGTGACCTCTAAACTCTTTCATTCATAGCTTTCACATTTTTCCAACACTTTATTATTGCATCTTTTGATTCTTCGTTTATTTCTTCTACTGTGTTCATTTCCAAACACCTTTATCATTCTCAGTTGGTTTCTTACATTTTTTTTTTTCATTTAATTTTTGTCATATATTTATACGAGTCAGATAAAATTTATAGTAAATACATGTTAGTTAGTTTTGAATAAATATGTATATATGGATGGATCAATAAATGAGTAATTCTGATTAGCGCAAAACTATTAGCGGTTCTCGTGTACAGATCAATATTATACCAACTGATTTGAAAATTCCGCTTTTTCAAGTCAATACAAATTGTTCAAATTGTCCAAACTTTTATATACTTGACATTCTTGTTAATCCCCCACGGACCATAATGCCACATGAACTTATCATCTTCACCAAAGACTGGCTATTTGGCCCAAATGATAATGGTCAACGCCATGAAGCCTTCACTAAACTAATCAATAAATCATACACGAAAGTGCAAAAAAAATTTAACGTTATAACTAGTCCTAGGATCAAAGACTCGTCATACTTTCTTAATGATCTTTCTTTTAAACCTGGAAAGGATATTGTTTTCTTTTTACTACTTGGTCCAAAGGAGGTCTTCGACGATTTGAAAAATAATCATGGACTTACTAGAGATTTCAGTGCCCCCACTACCAACTTGCAAGAAAGCTTCAATTGTAATATTCCAATAGAGTTCGATAATCTATTAACAATTGATGAAAATACTGAAATCAATGTTTCGATTGCAAAACCTGATTTAGTAGTTGATGATGACATCTTATTTAGGGCTTTAGGAACTGCAGGATTGAAAAGTTACCAAGGTACGAGTCCTTTTCAAAATGATGCAAAGACCAAAGAATATGAATTAACCGCTTTTACTTCATTTTCTAGAGGTTTAGGACCTAAGTTACTCAATATGATCATTGAAAAGTTCTTGCTCAATAGAACTTCATCCATTATTAATCATAAGGGGCTTGATAAATTTGTTCTTCATTGTGAAGTTATTAGAGAACATAATCTAGTTGATTATTATTCAAAGAATTGCGGTTTCCAAAAGAATCAAGAAAGACCGGACTTTTTAGTTGAAGTTAGCTCAGATGGTAATGCTGAAGATTGTCCTTTTGATGATGAAGTCTTTGCTTCTCGTAATTTTAATTTAGCATATTTATATAGAGTTATAGATGCTTCTTACTAATTTTTTTTTTTGCTTTGATTATTAACATTTACTATGAACTATTTTAGAATGCATTGATGCTTATAGACGTTTAATAATTAAGCTTTGGGATTTTTCGCTCATAATTTCTGTACGCGATCCCTCGCTTGTTATTTACTGTAACCATTGGAAGATAACCAATCACTAATGACTTTAAGATCACGAGCGGCCCATGCACCTTTAGCAGTAATGACATCCAAGGATTGAGCTAAACCCTGATCGAAACCTTTAGTGTTCTTTTGGTCAAAGAAAGCTTTGACTTCGGCTTTTTGTTCATCTTTAGTAAAACCTGAAGTGGCAAGACTGACAACTGAACCTAACATAGATAAACCTGGTGGTAACACCTTATAAATATCATCCCAATTATTAGTTAACCATTTCCATAATGTTTCAATACCAAGTTTATGAGCTCTCATACCTTGCATTGGGATGTAAATATCTTGAGTCTTTACAAAATCCGAGTTTAATAATAAGCCTGCAAGTCTTTCCAAAATAACTGGATCAGTGAATCTACCCAATGATCTTAAGGCGGAAAGCTGTTCTTCGGTAGATTGTGGATTTTTATAGATATCCAATAATTGTTCATATACTTTTTCATCACCTTCTTTAGCAACTGCATTGAAAATGGAAGTTCTGATATTTGGATTAATGGCTTTCTTATCTCCAGCAACGAATTTGGCAAAAGCTGATTTAGCATAATCGACAGTTTCTTTATGGCCAGAAGCAACAGATGAATCGAAAAGTGATACTTTCAATTGTTGATCGGCAAATGAGTCTTTTGAGCTAAATTCCCAACCATAAGATTTCAATTTATGACTGATTAAGTCGAGAACAAAAACATCCAAAGCTTTTCTAATGGCAGGGTCTTCGAACATGAAGGTGATCTTAATTGAATTAATTCTATCTAAAATTTCATCCCATACGACATAGTTAGATTCATTAGACCAAGATTTTACCAAGTTCAATACGTCAGTGGTTTCAACAAAACCCGAAGAAGCCAAAGAGGAAGCATCGGCAACTAAACCAACTCTATCTTCGACAGATAATTTACCTTCAACACCAGCCTTACCCAATTTGGACCAACGTTCAGAAGAGTAGGCAGTACGGTAAAGACCAGCTTGGTCAGCGTTAATTTTGAAGAAATCATCTGGAGTACTCAAGTTGAAAGTTTTAGATCTTTCGTTCAAAGTCAATGATTCATCAACACCTTCAGTAGTTTTTAATCCTAAAAAGACAGGATACAAAATTTGATCTTCTTCCGGTTTAACATCAGCAGTAGCTAAGAAACGATGTTGAGTAACATTGATTTCACCTTTATCAGATTCTTTAACAGTAACGATTGGGAATCCAACATTCTTGGTCCAAATATCCATAACTTTAACAACATCTTTACCACTAACTTCACTTAAAGCTTCCCACAAATCGGAAGTTTTGGTATTACCCCATTTATGTTTTTTCAAATAGTTGGAAACACCCTTTATAAAAAGGTCTTCACCTAACCATCTGGAAATCATTTTCAATAAAGAAGAACCTTTAGAATAAGAGATGGCATCAAAAATTTGATTAATTTCATCAGCTCTCTTGACTGGAACTTCAATTGGATGAGAAGCTCTCAAAGCATCTAAAGATAAAGCGTGTTGCAAAGAATCATAAACATATGATTCCCAAACTTTCCATTCTGGATATAAGGAATCACAAGCATACCATGACATCCAAGTTGCAAAACCTTCATTAAGCCATAAACCATCCCAGAAATCCATTGTAACTAAATTACCAAACCATTGATGGGCTAATTCATGCATGACCACTTCTGTAACCCTTTGCTTTATATTGATATTAGCATTTTCTGGATCAATCAACAAATCGACAGTTCTATAAGTAACTAAACCAAAATTTTCCATAGCACCCGCCGAGAAATCATGAATGGCCACCATATCTAATTTGGGTAAAGGGTAAGGGATATCAAATTTTTTATCGAAGAAAGATAAAGTTTTAGCAGCAATATCAGCAGAGTATTTACCCAATACTTCTGATCCGGGAGTGGCATAAACCTTAATTGGAACACGATAGTCATGTGATTCAACATATTTCAAATCCCCAACAACAAAAGCTACAAGATAAGTTGACATTAAAGGAGAGGTATTGAATGAGACTTTCTTTTTACCATCATCTAAAAGAGTAGTTTCTTTATGGTCCATATTTGATAATGCAACTAAATCTCTTGGAGCAATCAAAGAAATATCGAACTTGGCTTTTAAAGCTGGTTCATCGAAACTAGGGAAAGCACGACGACAATCAGTTGGTTCCATTTGAGTAGTGGCTAACCATTTAGTTTCACCATTTTCCTTATAAGAGGATCTATAAAACCCAGCCATTTTATCATTTAATTCACCGGTGAATTTGATTTTCAAAATGGCGTTAGCACCTTCGACCAAGTAATCATCAAGATTAAAGGTAGCGGTTTGTTGATGTTCATCGAATTGAATATCTTTAATTTCATGATCATTAATTTTAGCTTCATGAATTTCAATTTCTAAACTATTTAAAGTAATGAAATTGGTACGTTCATTAACATGTAAATCAATTGAAACATCACCATTGAATTTAAAAGTATCAAACAATGGTTCTAAAGTTAAATTATAATGAAGTGGCTTAACATTAGTAGGGAGAACTTCTCTGTCAGAAGATACCACTTGAGAAGAGGATGAATTGGCAGAACGACACATTTTGGCGACTGGAGGACGACAATAAAATCTTTTACTATTAACCAAAGTTAAAGAATTAAAAGTCAATTGATTACGATTATTGAATTGTTGGTTGAAAAGAAGTGGCAATCCTTCTCTATTTGTAGAATTTTCAAAATAGTTCCCAGCTAGCGGTGTACGGGTTGGGCGTGTAGATAAGAATTTGCTTTTTTGGCTACTATTTGCATAATTTACTAGCAAAAAGTTGGAATTAACCGGCCCATGTCGGGGTGTAAATGAGTTCGAATTTAGCAGTTGACACTTAACCACAGATGAAATACGTTTAAACATAGTAATAAAACAAAAAAGACCAATGGGCTAATTGGCAAAAGAAGGTACGTAAGGCTTTTTTTTCCGTTTTTTTTTTCCTTGACAGATTTTCCTAGCCCAGCCAATAGTTCCTTAATCGTAGTGAAAAATCTCAGGTTTTTCTATGGCCGTGTAGGTATACGGGATGAAGTCAAAAGGGTTAATTCTATAACACGTCAAGAGATCAACTCTAATAATAGCCTACCTTTGGAAGGCTTCACGATATTTTGACGTAAATTTACGATTTACAGGAGTTTTCTAACGGCTTGTTCAACCGAAAAAACCGAATTTTCAAATTGATAATTTAGTATAGGTTAATCATTATGATGCATTAAGATACAAAGAAGAGAGAAGAATTAGAAATATGTAGAATGTTTTAGATGGAAATATTGGGGTTGAGGTTAAAACAATAACAGCCAACAGCCAACAACGGAATATGACTAAGCTGTTCTTTGAATAAGATGAACTCCACTTTCAGTTTCGACGATATCACTAATTTCTCCTACGTTTAAATTGAAAGCTGCTTCTTCAAAAGATGGTTGCATTTGACCTTTACCAAAGAAACCCAAATCACCATTATTTGCATGAGATGAACAATCACTTTCCGTTTTAGCCAATTCACCAATTTTTATTTCTCCATTCAATATTTTTTTCTGTAAATTTTTTAAGATTGCAATTGATTCATCACGAGTTATGGTAATACCATCGGGATTTTTCCAAGATTTAGGTCTTCTTGATTGATTATTCTTGATCAACAAATGTGTGACTCTAATTTTCCCATCTTCAGGAATGATTGGTTTATTACGATTTTGTTTAAATTTATTTAAATATAATTTCAATTTGTCATCATCAGTACCAAATGGTGGTTCCCATGAGGATTCACTGGTGGATTGATTGAAAAAATATTCTTTACTATGAGTACGCGAAGTTCTGATAGTCCAGTTTGGTGGTAATCCAGTATCAGTCATATTATATTGGGTCTCTTACTTATTATAAAAAGAAGTTTAACTGTTGTGGTGTTGTTTTTATCATTTTTCAGATTCTCTTTCTTTTTTCGTTTGCGGATTGGTAAAAATTAATTTATTTGGTGTACACACGCACACATATTTAAAAGATCCCATAGTGAATTATAATTATACTATTGAATAGTCTATATATGAATATAAGTATATGTATACGTATCATGAGGTAATCTAGTTGATACCTCTAGTTTTCAAAGCTTCTTTGACTTTGGCGTAAACAGCGTCAACTGGTTGATCACATCTGACTTTAACAACTTTACCTTGTTTTTCAAAATGATCAACGACTGGCATTGATGTATCAATGAAGGTTTTAAATCTTTTCTTGATACTTTCAATGTTATCATCAGTTCTACCACTAGTTTTACCTCTTTCCAACAATCTATCTAACATAACACTTTCTGGACATTCAAAAAATAATGTGAATGAAGATTTAGCAATTTGTTCTTCAAAAGTAAGTGCTTGATCCATTTTTCTTGGGAATCCATCAACTAAAAATCTAGTAGCACCAGTAGAATTCTTATCCTTAATTGCTTGTTCTAATAATGCAATTGTAATTTCTTGTGGTACAATAGTACCTTCTTTAATATACAGAGCAATCAATTCACCATATTTAGAACCAGGTCTTTGTTGTTCAGCACGTAATAAATCTCCAGCCGATAAATGAACAAAACCTTGTTCATTAACTAATTTGGCACATTGGGTACCTTTACCAGCACCTGGACCTCCCAACACGAATATGACGGAAATTTTATTATCAGGGAAAGCTGGTCCCTTTTTAGAATCAGAATCAGAGTTTGGTTCGAATGCAGATTTTGGTTCATCCTTCCCCTTGTAATAATAAGCAGCAATAGAACTACCCAATGCCAAGGCACCAAAGATAACCAAGATTCTAGCCTTTATATCATTTTGAGAAGGTGGTGGTGGTGGTGGTGGAGTTGATTTTGTTGAATTAAAACGGATGTGAGATCCAATAGTACCAACGCGTTTACCGGTGGTACTAAACAATTGAGATCTTGATAATGACAAAGATTTGGTAGATAATCTCAAGTTCGCATTAGCGCGACCTAATGACCTAGCAAACATGTTTAGCAGTGGTTGATGATGAAAAGAAGATGATAAGTAGTGAAATGATGAAACGTTTATGTTGATCTTGAGATTTTGAGATTTTCTAAAAAAAAAAAAAAACAGACGAACAATACAAGATAAAATCTACCCGTACGAATTGAATTTCAAGTTCAGTTTCAATCAAAGCAATATTGTATAAATGTTAGAGATTTATATTTTATTCATTAAACAATCTATATAACTATAATGTATAAGAATTGGGAATTAGGCGAGGTAACTTTTCAAAGCTTCATCGTTATATCTCAAGTAGGCACCATTTATTTCTTCACTCCAACCGTTTAAAGCCAAATTAGCATAAACGGTAGCAGGAACTTCAGGAGGTAAGAGTTGATCATTGGAGTGTAAATCAACGAATCTTTGTAAGCCTTCCTTATTCATATTTTTACCAAAATTTTCTCTAATATCGGTTTGCATACCGGTATTAACAACACCAGGAGCAATTGAAATAGCATTGATATCCAATTCTTCAGCTGCAACCGATTTAATCAAGTGATTCAAAGCAGCTTTTGAAGTACCATAAGCACCCCAAGCATCATAGGTTGAAGTTGAAGCACCAGAAGAAACAGCAACAATGTTACCATTGGTTTTTTTCAAATATGGTAAAGACTGTTTAATCAATTCAACCACCGAAAAAAAATTGATTTGATATAGTTCAATCCATTTATCAACGTTGGCATCAGCAATATGTTCAACTGGAGATAAGACTCCAGCATTCAAGATAATGGAATTGATTGAACCAAATTTCTTAACGGCCAATTCAACGGCTTGAGTAGATGTTTCCTTTTTAGAAACATCACCAATTACAATACCAACTCTATCATCACCATATTTTTCAACCAATTTATTAAGTTCAGGGGCAGATCTGGCAACGGCAACAATGTTATTTGATTTGGCTTTACTCAAGAAAATATCAGCAATAGAAGCACCAATACCTGTAAATAGTTAGTAAACTGAAAGATTTCCTTCTTTTTCTTTAAATTGCAAAATTCAAAAATGCAAAAGATAGACTCTTGACATACCTTTTGAAGCACCAGTAAGAATAGTCGTATGGGAAGACATGTTAGAATACAACAATTGATTTATGCAACACCAATTGAACAACAAGAAGAAGAAGAAGAAGAAGAAGTATTTATATTATAAAAATCAAATCAAAATGAATATCCGAAGAGCAAGTTCTTCAGATTTCCGTTTACCGATTTTCCATAGGCTCTTTTTTTTTTTTTTTTTTTTTTCTTCTTGCTGTTACGCATTTAAGTCCAACCAAAAAGCATTTTCCATTGGATTTACAAGAAATAATTGATTATTAATCGTTTTGGCTGCTCACGTACTACGGTTAACTGTTATCCTCGGAGACTGGAGTTAGAATCATAAATAAAGTAAAAGTACACATAAAAGTAGTAGACACCACAGACCCAATTTTAAAAGTGAGACACAAAGAAAAGCCAACGACAACAAAAAAAAAAAGACAGAGAAAGGCAAAAAAAAAAAAAAAAAAAAAAAAAAAAAAAAAAAAAAAAAAAAAAAAAAAAAAAAAAAAAAAAAAAAAAAAAAAAAAAAAAAAAAAAAAAAAAAAAAAAAAAAAAGAAAACAACTAGAGAAACCCCATGAGAATCAAAACACGATTTAGATGAAACCCTTATTAATCAATTTATGCTATTGAATCAGATATAACAGATCGGTATAACACATCCAGGAAACTACATAATCCTTTTGCAAGAAACAATCAACTGGAATCACGCTTGCTTTTTTAAATATTGTCAGAGTTAAGTTAATAGATAACTGTCAGAGTTAAGTTAATAGATAACCAATTGAAGACAGACGTCTTTTTTGAATCATGAATATAAATCCAGATTCAGCCAAAGATATTCTATGCAAGAATATTTTGATATATGGTTATTGCAAATTTGAGAATAAAGGATGTGCATTCAGTCATACTACAAAACCTCCTCAATCGCCAGCTGCAGCCACTAGTACTCCTTCGGGGGATGGATTAAGTAAATCTCCAACATCTCCAAGTAATTTGATAAATGGGAATGGGAATGGGAATGGAAACGGGAGTGGAAGTGCAAGTGCAAATGCAAGTGCTAGTGCAAGTGCGAGTGGGAATGTGGCCAGTCAGGATGCCAGACGTAAATTCAATTTGAATACGCCTTCTTTCCAACCATCAACCCCTGGAGTGTCAAATATTACGAATAAGTTTGCCACTCTATCCCCCAAATTGAAGGAAATCCCAGTGTTTGTACCAAATGCATTGAATGATAAGAATGATACGACTGGTAAAAGATTCAACGTCGCTACTGCGTCTTTTACTCCTTCAAATACTTATAATGATCAAGCACTGTTGGCTCCCAATTCACCCCTTCATCAACAACAAGTACAAGTGAAGGCTAGCACTGTCCAAGGTAGTATCCCAATCAATGCATTAAACCAACTTCAACAACAGCAACAACCCCTCCAACCACCACCACCACCACAACAACAACAACAACAACAACAACCACCACCGCAGCAGCGCCAACAGCCTAGTAACATCCAGCATCAACAAATCCTACAACAACAACAGCTACAACAATTACAACAAATACAACAGTTGCAACAGCAACAACAGCAACAACAGCAGCAACATCAACATCAACAACAGCATCAGCAAGGACCACCACCACCACCTCAACAACAACAACCACAACCCTCATTAGTTGCAGCAGCCACCCCACCACCACAAGCGAATCCATATTTGAATAGTGCACTTACTGGAGGACCACCGGGTAGTGGTATACCGCCAGGATCATCGGATTATATGTTTCAAGGACCAACCACCAATTATCCATTAAACTATCATTTATATGCTCCAGCCCCACCACCCAGATTTTCAATACCATTACCACCACACGAAACCAATGCCAATCAAATGTTTATCCCCAATGAATTTAGAGAATATTTACAGAAAAAAAATGAAGCAACTTTACAAACGTTACCAAGATCAAATTTACCGGATCATATAAATATATATCATTCTTTAGTTCCAATTGATACTTCATTTGACCAAGTATCGAAAGTATGGGAAATCCCTAGTTATATTTTCAAAGTATTTTCAAATGTTGATGGGAATCCATATGTTTTAAGAAAAATTGATAATTCATCAATAATTAGAATTGTTAATGAATTACCATTCAAGACTATCAAAAAATGGAAATCGATTAAGAATTCAAATATTGTTCAAATTCAAGAAGCATTTACCAGTATGGCATTTGGAGAAGGTAATTCGAATTTAATAATGACGTATGATTATTATCCAAATGCCAGTACATTATTAGAACAACATATAACCAGGAAATTAGGAGGCAAACTTGAACCAATTACTGAAGATTTGATGTGGAATTATATAGTACAAATCACGAATGGATTAATTTCGATTCACGAAAAGGGATTATCGGTCAGATCAAGTTTGAATACTAGTAAAATCATTGTTACTAATAAAAATAGAATTAGAATAGCCAATGTGGGGATTGATGATATATTATTTCATTATGAAGATGAAGAAGAAATTAATAATATTGGATTAAATGAATTTATTTCCAAATTACAACGAGAAGATATTAAAAATTTTGGTAAACTCATCTATGAATTAGTAGCGGCCACCAAACCAATTAATAAGAATATTGGATTTGAAGAATTCATAAAATATTTAAAAGCTACAAATGGATATAGTAATGAATTTATCAAGGTGATTGAAATATTAAATACCGAACACGAAGAATTTAATTTAATTAAATTCAGTGAAACGTATTTGAATAAACGATTATTAACCATTATGAATAATTTACAAGATCTGAATGATTATATTGAATCTCAATTTAGTGGAGAATTAGAAAATGCCCGATTATTTAGATTATTAACCAAAATCAATTTCATAATTGATAGACCCGAACAATCCAAACAATTCGAATACGGCGAAAATGGTAATAAGTATATTATCAAATTATTTAGAGATTTCATATTTTACCAATACGATGAATTTGGTAAATCAATCATAGACCTTTCCAAAGTACTTGTTAACTTGAACAAATTAGATGCTGGTATCGAAGAGAAAATCTTATTGGTTAGCAGAGATGAGAAAACCTGTATCATTGTTAGCTACAAAGAAGTTAGAGATATCATTGATACTATTTTCCGAGGAATCATTAGAAATCAATAACTACATAAGAAATAAAAAAAAAAAAAAGCCAAAAAAAAATCTGCAAAACATTAAAAAAGCATGCCCAAAAAAACTTATAAAACCATAAAAATACATTTATAACACCATACTCTAATAAACCATATACTGTGAATTATATTAGTAGATAAGTCATGCTTATACGTAGCTTAAGACTCATAGGTTGGTGCCCGGTATACCGAGATATCAACACATTTGGTCCGGTAACCGGCTCAAAAAAAAGGCGGGTTCTCTCGTTTTTTACGCAGGTTATTGCACGTGACCACATACAATTGGAGTCAACCTGTAAAACCCGCCTTTTTTTTCAGGTGATGACCCATCGATTTCAAGTAAATTGACTCACCGGGACTGCACACAGCACTCGATAAGAAGATTACTCATAAAAAAGTATGGGGATATGACTCCACCACCACAATTGTTGAAATGAATATAAATATAAGTATAAACAGCACAGCAGTATTTTCAGTTTTGTTCTCTAGTTGTCTGTGTTGATAGTTTACTTACTTACTGTTACTACTACTGCTTCTACTACTACTATTACTACTGCTTGCTTTGCCTTGTTTTTCTTTTGTTACTTTTTCATCTTGTGTGGCATTCATTGAAAATTGTATCTTTGTCTTTGTCTTTTTATCTTTATCTTTTATATTTGGTTTTTTTCTTTTTGGGTTGGTTTATCTTCTTTTTCATTTTTTCATTTGCTAGATAACTGGGTTATCTTTATTTTACTTTAGCTTTTTATTATCTTTTTCCTTCCGGTGTTTTGTTGTTTATGTCCATTATGTTTTAATTCAAGCTGCTCATTAGTAGTTTGCTTATGTTTTATCCTTATCCTGTCTTTATCCTGTTCTGCCCTGTTTTACCCTGCTCTGTCCTTTCTAAATTTGTCATTCAAAAATCTTACTCAAAATGTCGTCTGTTTCAACTCCTGTTTCCACTGAAACTCCTGAAACTCCTCCATCTTCATTATCTCCCAATAATGTCAAGTATTATAATGACCATTTGAATAAGTCTCAATTTAATTTAATTTTAATTAATTCTACCATTAATTTATTAAAAATCTTATATCCAAAAACTAATACCGAAAAAATTAACTTGAAATTTTTCATAATTGAAATTTTAAGACGTTCCAAAACTTCGATTCAATCTTTACAAATTTGTTGTTATTACATTTATAAATTAATTAAAAAACAACAATTTGATGAACTTTCCGGTTTACCTGATTGTCCTAAAAAATTATTCTTAGGTTTAATCATTGTTAGCTCCAAATTTAATCAAGATCATAATTATTCTTTTAAATCTTGGTTGAAAATTTGTGGTTGTAAAGATGATGAACTGAATTTAAATTTGAGTGTCTTGAAAAAAATTGAATTCAGTTGTTTACAAATGTTGGATTATAAATGTTATATTAATGGTTTACAATATGAAAATTGGTGTAATATTCTCATCATATTAGGTTATGATTTCATTAAAACTCATAAGATTTCAAAATCAATTAATGAAATCTTATGGAATAATGATAATTGGGAAATCAATTCAAAATTAATTAAATGGTGTAAATTCTTAATTTATCTTAATGATGATAATTTAAAACTCGTTAAGATTAATTTTAATAATTACTATAAAAATCAAGTTGGTAAGAAAATTCTTATCAATAATAATAATTCGATTAGTTCCTTATCTCAAAAGAGAAATCTTGATGATTTGATTGATGATTATAGTAATGTTAAAAGAGTTCATATTGTTTGTAAATAGCTTAATACATGTTTTTCCTTTAGTTAAAAAGCATATTAAAAATTAAAATTGTTGCAAAAAAATGCAATCTATATATGAGAGCAAAAAAAATAAAAATGAAAACATCAAAAAATCAAAAAAAAGAATAGCACATAAAAAAACACAGTAACAAATGAAATAAAAAAACATCTAATCTAATTATATATATACAAGCATCCATCATTACCCCATTTACCATTCAAGTTATTCAAAGGCATGAATCCATTATTATTTTTCTTACTCACTTCTTGAATTGGTACGGTATTATCTGAATTTGAATGCAAATTAACAGTTGTGGTCTTACCAATATTATAACCTCTTATTAAGATATCACCAGTATTAGTAACATCATTAAATTTAACTAATTTGATTTCATTTGATTGCAGAATACATCCAAAACCTTTGAAGTTAGTCAAGGTTGGTAATAATCTATAATCATAATAATCATTTTGAATAATTGGACCAATTATATTAAAATAACCATTTTCAATTATAATTCTTGAATGTAATAATGTACGATATTCATTCAAAGTTGAACTATTGATTTTTTGTAATGAATCAATCGAACTTTTTAAATAAATTAAACGTAATTTTGAAGAAATTGAAAATGGATTTAACATATGACAACTAAATTTACCCCTAGAAAGAAAATTAATCGATTGTTTATAAAAAAATTGATCAAACCATTTAATTTTTGATTTGAGTAAGTTGATTGGTAATAATTTAATAAAATCATCTTCATTAATTGAAATTATAGTGGGTTGAAGTTTCTCAATTTTAACAATTGAAGTTTTATCAATATCGGTAATTATTAAATTTGAATTTGAAATAAATGTAACTAATATTTTAACTAAATCATTCGTTAAATTTTCATTCTTAAAAATTTTTAAATTTGGTGACAGTTGAACCACTAATAATGAATCTTGTTTATTAATTTCTTGAGTCATGGGTAAGTGTTTAATAGTTGATGCCACACTACTTATAATATTTGCTTGAGTAAAATCAACCGATGTAATGATTTTAGGATTCGTCTTTCTGGTTATTTTAAAAGCAATTCCTCTATCTTTACTGAAATGATATTCATTGGTAAATGTAGTTAATTTATCTTTTGGATAAGGAACAAGAATTGAGTTAAGTTTATCACTACCAAGTATCAAATGATTAGTATTGGGGAATTTGGTCGCTTCTTCAGCACTGAAAATGGCAAGAATCTCGGTATCCGAGACATTATCAAAATCATCGTATACATTAGCAGTTACTTGAGTAATAAAACAAGCAATGATAATCGTTAATACATCAAAGGATCTAATGAATTGATCTTGATTGATTGTTATTTGAGAAATCTTATTCGAGGCAATATAATGAGAAAATTGATGAACTCTATAATTAATTTGACTAACCAACATACTTTCATCATTAATTGTTATTGAATTATCTGGTTTTTGTTTCAATTGATTAATAAGTACCTCCCAAACATCACACATATTCCCGTTTCTTAATTTATAATGATCATATCTGATATCCAATCCAATTCTTAACCCATTGGAATAGTCAAGTTTGTTCGATTTATATATCAGAGACTCCTCCGGTAACCTCACAGCGTCAATCGTTGACTGCTGGTTCAAGTATACGTCACTAACATCTTTTGTTGATTCAATATATTGATTATAAATGTAGTTTATGGCTACTATAGTTAAAATTGTCGTAACAATACCATACAAATTGGAATTATCAGTCATATTCTCGTCATGGACTTAGCAGAAAAGGAAAAGAAAGTGGTTCAATACAAAAGTCAAAGATAAGGGATTCAGTCAATTTATAAATAAAGGATATCTTGTTGTCAAGGAACGAACGCAGGTAGTTAACCGTAAACATAAATTTATTGGTGCCAATTCGCCTAACAAAACAAAAAAAAGTTTTTTTTTTTTTTTTTTTAATCTAAACGAGCACTACAAAAATAACCACACATCGACTACATTAACAATTAAACAACAACTAAACAATCACAACAATCACACAACAATTACTAGCATAAACAACGAATGAATGAATGACACCACCAGCCTCACAATAAGACTATAAGTGGGTTAAAACTAAACAAGAATAGGCCCCAACACACTTAATCTAAACAGACAAAACCTCGACGCGTATTTTCTTTTTTCCTTTTTTTTTTTTTTTTTGTTTTATATGGTGCTAGTCATGACAATAACCCTCTCCGCCTTGAATTGGTTTGGGCCCAACTTTTACAAGTTTACAGGGATTGGGTAAAGAGAAAGAGGTTATGGGCATTCGAGGTCGTAAAGTTGGTTGTGCTAGCACTGGGAGTAGGAGGGTGGTGGTAGGAGCAAGTGTTTTGATGGGGATTTTTGTGAGGAATCGAATTAGTACCGATGCAAACTGTGAAAAATACGGGTGCACCATGCCAGATACTTCAATAACACAAGTCGTGGTATCCATTTATAACTGAATCCAGACCTACTTCAGTATCTTGCGTATCGAAGCCCTTTATTACGCCAAAGTAATATTTTTGGGGGGTGTGGTGTCTGGAAGTTTATATATGGAGAATGTAGAAAAACACTGTAGAAAAAGAAACAGAAAAAGAATGGTAATTACAGGGCGTGTTTAGTATTCTTCTTCTTCTTCTATTAATATCTTTTGCTAAGCCAACAAGTGACATAAAAATTAGCTAAAAAATCTAATCTTTCGAAAGGAAACTTATAAACAAGGTTCAATAAGTTATCTGTTCGCTCTTTTCTTTATCAAACTGGCTCCAAAAACCATTGACGATGAGAGTATTACCCAAGTTTAGAACGGTGCATCATTTGATCGTACTATTGACTCTTGCCTTTATAATATCTTTCATATATCATGAAATTATAGTACCTTCTAGGTCTGCCAAATCTTGCACATGGCCAGATGTGTCATCTAGTAAACTTTCCAAACAAAAGGGGTTCATAAGTGATCAAGATCAAGATCGTGATAATAATATTGATATTTCCTCCATTGGTTCACTTACCAATGTTTTATTGATTGCAGATCCTCAACTTATTGATAATCATACTTATCCTGGTCGTGATCCATTATTACTTAAATTATCAAAACATACAGTTGATAGTTATATCAAAAAAAATTATAAAAATCTCGTGAAGAATTTACAACCAGATTATATTTTCTTTTTGGGTGATTATTTAGATAATGGTCGATCATCAAGTGATGAATACTTCAAAAAGGAGTGGAATCGTTTTAAAAGAATCTTTATTAAGTCAATAGATTCTAAAAAATATAAAGTTAATGAAAATTTGTTCTTTAATTTACCTGGAAATCATGATATTGGCTGGGCCAATGGTGTTAAAATCCCTTCAAGAGATCGATTTACTGAATATTTTGGAAATCCAAATTCAATAACCACTATAAATAATGTTGATTTCATCTCATTAGATACTCCTTCATACTCTTCAACAAATGAAGAAATAAGTTCATTATCTCGTTCATTCGTTTCTGAAAATTTCCCACCATCAGTTGTTAAAACGAAACCAAGAATTCTTTTAAGTCATGTTCCATTAAATAGAGATCCTAAAACTCAAACTTGTGGTAAATTACGTGAAAGCTCTATATTTCATTTGAGTGGTGGATATCAATATAAACTGGCTCTTGACCTGGAAATTTCATTAGAATTATTGAATTCAATTCAACCAGACCTTATATTTTCAGGTGATGATCATGACTATTGTGATATACTACATACTGAAAATGGTATCACCGTACCTGATCAAAAATCAAGAGAAATCACAGTTAAATCAATAAGTTTAGCAATGGGTATCAAGTATCCTGCAGTTCAACTCTTGACATTTGCAAATAATTTGGATCAATCAAATTTAAATTATAATACTGATATTTGTTATTTACCTACCCCATACCTTAATATACTCCACTATGTCTTACTTTCAATAACCTCTGGTTTATTACTACTCTGGTGGAATATGAAACAAAGATCCTCTAGATATAATTATTCAATATTACCAACTTCAATTCACTCAACTGCCATTCTTTCAAATTCTTATAATGACAATTCTTCATCTACAAATGCCAAAAAAATATCCAACTTCCTAAAAGAACAAGACGAAGGTTCTGTATCCGCTAGATTAATAACAATCCCCAAATATACTTCCACCACCGATTCAAATCCTTCTTTATCAATATCAAACCTTTCCACAAAATATAAAAATAAATTGATCAACTTTATGAGAAAGTGGAATTTGTTCGGTTTCGTCAAACACTCGTTGTTTTTATCTCTTCTTGTTATTTGTATTTATTACTTTGGCTTTGCCCTAACAGTTTAATCTTATTCTTGTATAACTTGTATAGTAATGTCTATTATTGATGAATTTTTTTATTTTGTCAGAACAAAACCCGTACCACGCTATCGTCGTTACTTATTTCCGGAAACAGAGCAAGATCGCTGAGCCGCACCAAAAGTCCCACACCGACTGCATATACTTATTTGGCACCAAAATTATTAGAGTCTAAAACAAATCTATATAAGCTGCTTTGATTGTTTCAATTTCTCTTTTCAATAATTACAAGACCAAGTCTGTTTCTTTAAAGCAAAAAGGCAAGAAGAACGTAGAGGAATAAGGAAAGGGGGATCTTCTGTCTTTCAAGCTCTTTTATTACCTTCGCTGATTACCTTGACCTTCCTGGGGAAAGATGGGTTGTGCAGCTAGTGTTCCGGAACACGATGAAGAAACAGATCCGTTTTTAAGAGACAAATTACTCAATGATGCAATTGAACAAAGCATGCAGTTGAATAGAGCTAACGATAAGACTCAATTCAAAATCTTATTATTGGGAGCTGGTGAAAGTGGGAAATCAACCGTATTAAAACAATTAAAATTACTACATAAAGGTGGGTTTAGTCAGGCAGAAAGAGCTCAATACGCTCAAATTATCTGGGTTGATGTGATTCAGTCAATGAAAACTTTGATTATCAATGCAAGAAGACTCGGTATTCCATTAGCCTGTGATCAATCAGGTAGTACCCTTAGTGCTTATAAACAAGTTGTTCTCAAAACAAATGCGCTTGATCAAATTGATACTGGTGCAGCTGGTGGTGAAAGTTTTCTTAATGATTATGTTATTAAATATAGTGAAACCAATAGGGCTAAAAGACGTTTAAATAGTACTGGGATTGCTAATCAGACTCTGTGGGATGAAATGCAATTACAAAAATCTCCTCAAAATGTATCATCCCTAATAGATCCTGACCCAATCGATTATGACGAATTGAATCATGGCTTAAATGATTTGACGACTGGTTATATCAAATGTACCAGAGGTGAAGTTGCTGAAGCAATTGAGAAACTATGGAAGTATGACTCAGGTATCAAAATATGCTTTAATAGATCAAATGAGTTTCAATTAGAAACAAGCACCACCTATTACTTTGATAATATTCATAAATTCAGTGCTTCCAATTATTTATGTTCGGATATAGATATTTTGAAAGGTCGTATCAAAACTACTGGTATAACTGAAACTGATTTTAATATCAAAAATTTTAAATTTAAAGTCTTGGACGCTGGTGGTCAAAGATCTGAAAGAAAGAAGTGGATTCATTGTTTTGAAAATATTACAGTTGTTTTATTCGTTTTAGCAATTAGTGAATATGATCAAACTTTATTTGAGGATGAAAATGTTAATCGGATCCATGAAGCTATAATCTTATTCGATTCATTATGTAATTCACGTTGGTTTAAAAATACTCCATTCATATTATTTTTGAATAAAATTGATATTTTTGAAGCTAAGCTTGCTAGATCTCCTTTGAAAAAGTATTTCCCAGATTACAATGGTAAGCCCGGTGATGTTGATGAGGCGATCAAGTTTTTCGAAATTAATTTCTTAAAGTTGAATCGTTCAAACAAACCGATTTATGTACATCGTACTTGTGCTACAGATACCAAATCGATGAAGTTTGTTTTATCAGCTGTAACTGACTTGGTGGTGCAACTGAGCTTGAAAAAAAGTGGTATTATATAATACATCTTTATTTATTTCCATTTACCTAACACTCTTTCATGACTTGATTAGTCAAAACTTACTTAACAATCCTACATAGTATTGAGGTTATAAATATTAATAAATTTATTTGTGTAACAAAAAAAATATGTAGTACTAAGAATTACTTCTTCATACGGTTATATAATGAGTAAAGAAAGGAACATGAGAGAATAAAAAGGGAAATAAGTTAAATAAGTTTAAATTGAATAATATGAACAAGATCAAAGTCAACAGAACCAAGCATATGAATGGGTAATTGGTCTGAACTTTTTTTTTTTTTCAATAAAAAAAGTTACTTGGAAGTTGATGGTAGGAATAAATTAACTTTTTATGAATGTTATATTTAAATAGTATATTTAGTAAATTGTGAAAACTTAGAAATACCTTGTTTTACAAAATTACATGTTATGAAATTTTATTGTTGGATGATTTTTTTGTTTTTTGGTAATTTTACGGTTTTGGTTGGAATTAATCTGATTACCATCTCATCATGGCCATTCCGTTTCTCCATCTGCTGTAATCCAACAAACTTTCGATTTGACCGGTACCAGCAATAACAATATCTTTATCCCATAAGGCAACTTGAGCCCAAGCTTTAACATCTTTAGTTTGAATAGCATCAATTTTTTCCAAAACTTCTTGAACAGAAGATCTGTAACCTTGTAATAAAACTTTATTAGCGATATCACTAGTGATAGCTTTTGAAGAGTTTAATTCACCTAATAAAGCAGTTTTTACAGCAGCTTTACCACGAGCAACTTCGGCATCAGTGATTGAAATGGATAATCTATTCCATTCTTTCAAAGTAAAATGAACAAAATCATCGATAGATTCAATATTTGACATTTCAGCATTAAAACCCCATAAACCAGTATCGGAATAAGATTGAGAGAAATGAGTATATTTATCAACAATATGATATTCTTGAACAATTGAAGCTAATTTAGCAGAAGTAAATTTAGCATTTGATTTATGATGATCAAAACTACCGAAACAAGCAGCAGCAACTTTAGCAACATAATAAGCAGGAGAATTTAAACCTTCACCTTGAGCAGCAATAGTAACATAACCTTTTGGTAAAGTATCATCTCTCATTCTAACTTCAGAACCCAAGAAAGAAGCTGGTTTAATATCAGGTTTTAAACCTTGTTCAATCTTTAAAGAACTTTCAATGGCTTCAACTAATTTATCGTGAGAGAAATTACCAGAAGCGGCAATGACAACATTTGAACTAACTAAATGTCTACTTAATAAACGTTGAGAATCTTGAAGTTCTAAATTTTTAATTGAATCAGCAGTACCCAAAGTTGGTAAACCTAAAGAATAACCTTGGAAAGCAGATGCATTTAAATGTTCTAAAACCATTTTGGAAGGAATAGATTCTAGTTTTTCACCAGTAGAAATCAATTGTTTTTTAGCAATTTCAAAATCAGATTTTTCTAAAATTTCATTTGGATTTGAAACAATTTTACTTAATAATTTACCAGCTTCAATTACATTATCATTAGTGGTTTCAGCTACTAAACCATTTAATTCTCTAGTATTTTCAGTAGATAAAAGAACACCATTATGTAAACCATTTGATAAAATATTAGAAGTTAAAGCTGAAAGACCATTATTATAAGGATGTTCAGATCTTGAACCAGCACCAAAATAAACACCAACAGTAGAAGTATTAGCGTTTGGGTTGGTTTCAGTGGCTAAAGTAACACCATTACCTAAGGTAGTAAACTTAGTTTGAGAATTGGCGGTAGCAATAAAACGACGGGAAGTCAAGGTTTTTAAACTTGAACGAAGAGAAGATCCACGAATCATCATTTTTCTAATATCAAAATAAAATAATAAAACAGTCTATGAATATATTCAAACAACGAAGGAAAGGGGGGGGCGTAATGAAACTGAAGTCTAACCTACGAGAATGGAAATAATGACAATGTTAAGAAAGATAGAATAACCTTGAATACCTTATGATAGTAGTTGATATCGAATTGTCTATTTTTTTTTTTTTTTTTTCTCTCTGGTTCTCTGTTTCTTCCTTTCTCTTTTTTTTTTTTTTTCGCTTTTTTATTTTTGTTTTGTATGGTTAGTCCTGTTTACTTAGTAGGAAAAAAAGGTGTGAAAAATTTTAATAGTGCGCACTCTTTTATTATGTGAGACACCTATAAAAATTGTATGTAATTTTTAGCCAATGAAAATTTGGGGAATTATTCTCACAAATTTTAGCACATTGGCTGAAAATTCAAGCATGTAGACCTGTACACCTTAACACCAGAACACTTCAATATGATTATGTAAGCATTTATGGGATGTACGGAGGTTACTAGGCCGAAATTGCAGCCAATTGTTAAAGAAACTAAATTAAACTAAATTAAACTAAGTTAAGGTCAGAGAGGAGTTAATCTAATAGTCATACATCGAAAGTAATCCTTCGTTGTCGTCAGTGTAAAAGTCTAAAAAGGATCCTGAGTTGTTACTTTTAATAGACCCTTCAAATTTAACATTGTCCAAGTTTTTATTAACCAATTTTGATTTAACATCAATGAAATCCGATGTAAGATTTTCAAAATCATGACGGGAACTAGGTAGGCTACCGGTAGAGACTCTGGCTGCAGTTAATGAAATGTCATTGTATATTTTATTCCAAGGTTGTTGTTTTACTTTCTCTGGCTGTAATTCCAATTGTAATTCTTGTTCCTGAGGTACATTTTCATTATTCACTTCTTTACTGACTACTCTTCCTGATGTACATTTGATACACTGACATTCTCTTTGTGAGTTATGATGAGACTTAGTACTCACTGTTTCAACATTGGATAGTGCACTAATCTTAGAAACAATCGATTGAACTCTCGATGGAGAAGTCAGAATGCCAAACTTGGGTGGACTTTTCAATGGGGAGTATACTCTTTGGACTAGCTTAGTAGGAGTTTTAGGAGGTGACAACGAGTCGGGTGATGCTACTATTTCAGTATTGGATGTACTTGTTTCATTCTTTAATTTATCTTCTAAAATTGGTGACAGTTCTTTACTATTTCTACTCCACGTATTCTTCATCAATTTTCTAAATCCTTTAGTTGAAGGTATTTTAGGATATAATGATGGACTTAATAATGAAAATGGACTCAAGGAGGAAGCTGATAAAACGTTGTTCACCCCATTTTCTAACTCATGTTTGTCTCCTTCTTGATCATCTTCACGTTGCAAGTCTCTTTTATCACTACCTTGATATTGAAATACTTCTTCAGTATTAATTAACGATACTAAATCAGTTACGCTTTTCACTTTTCTTAATCCGTTATTTGCCCCTTCACCAATCTTATCAAGAATCATATTATCATCAAATCCACAAAATAGACTTTTCAGGTCTAAAAAGTTTGAATCTAAATATCGTTCATAGTCTTGTGGTGTTATATTTATTCTTGACTCATTAAATTTCTCAACTTGTAATTTTTCTTTACTTGTTTCGTCTTCTGAATAAGTTATTGAAAGAAATTCTCCAGGCTTGATTAGATACTTGTCATGTGGTAATGTACGTAATGAAATAAGTTTTTGATTAGGAAGCTTGGTTTGGATAACTCTGGGATTTTTATCAGTACTATAATATTTTTGCCGGTAGCTGATTTCTAAGTAGCGTACTTTATACTGCAAGTCTTTGTATATTTCATATAAGGTGGGCATGGTTGTGCAGTCGTTGAACGACTAGTGATAGAGAAAAAGGATTGAGTTTTATCTCTTATTTGTTTAGTAGCTATATATTATTGTAAAGTGATTAGAATAAGTATGTAAACTTTCCTTAGGGTTTGTGGATTTGGTAAGTTGCAAATTTGAAGCGTAGGAAAAATAGCCTTTTTTTTTTTTTCTTCGCTAGTAATTTCCACAAAGACATACATTATATATACATATAACACCTAAATTTTTGATATTGAGATGGAGTACTATATTAAATCTTTATATTATATACAAGGGTAGATATGTGCAAGAGAATCAAACTATTAAATTCTGACTGAAGATCTTTGAGCAACGGCAAGTTTATGCATTTGAGCCTTTTTAGCATAACCAGATGATTTACCTTCATAAGCAGACATGATTTCTTCTGCTAATCTTACTGAAAGGGAAGAAGATTTTTTATTTCTAGCTCCTTCCAAGATCCAAACAATAGCATATTTATTTCTTTGTCTTGTAGTTAATGGATAAGGAACGGTTTTGTTTTTAGCAGTACCGGTTTTTTGAACTTTTGTATCGGTTAAAGGAGCTAATTTATCAATAGTTTCATATAATACTTCTAATGGATCTTTTCTAGTTTTTAAATAAACAATATATAATGCACGACTAACCGCTTTACGAGCACTTGATTTTCTACCGTGTCTCATAATCAAATTAGTTAAATTATCAACTAATGGATCACTTTGTAAAGGAACTTGAATACTTTCAAATGAAGCAACTTGTTTTAATTGTTCTGTAGTTGGAACAAATTGTTGTTCTTCTTTCAAAAATGGTTCCGGATTTGCTAATTGTTGTAAATAAACTTCTTGTTGGGTTTCGGCATTATTTTTACCAGTTTTTAATTCATGAACGGCCTCTAACCAAGCATCCACATCGTCTTCGGTTATAGAATCTTGATTTATTGGATACACTTGTGCCGCTAAACTTATATCATTGTTTTTACTATTATTAGTGACTTGTTGATTTGATGAAGTAGAAGTAGAAGTAGAATTACATCTAATGAATGATGATGCCAATATCCTGGATTGATTTATTGAAGTAGAACAGTATATTCTACTTATGGGTGCATATAACTGCTTAGAAGCTCTTAAAAATGACATGATGTTACTATTTAAACCAGATATGTACTAGTTCTAGCGTATCCAATTCACAAGTTTTTCAATTTTTCAATCTTCAAAGTTAATTTTTTTTTTTCTCTCTCTCTTTTTTTTTTTTTTTTCTGTTTGTTCTCCATTTTGTGTAACAAATAGAATATTATTAGTGACATGATGTACGCAGAGCTGGAACAGAGTGTGCGTACATATCAGTACACATATATGAAGTTGCAACCATTTGCCAGCTGTGACAACTTTTAGATGGATTGGCTACTGAAACAACAACAGTAGTTGTATGATCAGCTATTGAGTCTTACTATAAGATTAATAATTCCAGTAATGCTTTTCATCGTAGTTGCCATATTGTGAGTGGTCTCTTGAAGCAAAGATCCCTGAGCACCCACTCTTGTTGAGTTTAGGCTGTTGAATGCTTCCGAAACAGAAAAAAAAAGAGAAAACAACCATTATATCAAAGCCTTATTGGAAATGGGTCACACCTCACATTATAAGCCATCATTTCTCTCATGTCTCTTAACAAGAATTGGAATTCAATCTGATAAAGATGGGTTAAGTTTAGTGCTAATGAAAAACGCGACTCACATTTAAAAACAACAACGGCAACAAAACGAAAAGGCAGTCAGGGCGAAAAAGAAAAGAGAAGAAAAGAAAATGTTAAAATCCAACGGTGACGAATAACTTAAAATAAATCTAACGTTCACACGATCAAAATAACGAAATATCATCCAGTACGCTATTCCAGCCCACCCATAGACCACTTAAGTCAAACCCAACCAAGCTGACTCCACGTCCCATATTGCAGATTACATTCATCATACGCGGTTAGATTCTACGCTTTATAAAACGGTAAGCGGCTAGAATCCAAACTACACATGTTCTAAAGAAGCAGAACGAAACGAAAATGACCCTTCTATCTATACCTTCACTAGATCCAGACCTTGCAGAGGCCTTAGAAAGAATCATATCATCGCATCATTATATAGAGACTCCAGAAAACAACTGGACTTCTCATATATTACCTAAAATTATAGCTCGAATTGAAATAATTACCGAGATTGCTAATGAACATGGTGAGAAATTTGGGGTAAGACCTGAAGGTATTAACTTACCGGAATCAATAAAGATATCGAGGAACAAAATGATAGAAAGTATTGAGAGCAATTTTGGAAAAAGTCCTCCTTTTACAATTCAAAGAATATCTGAATTATTACTTAATCCTCATAAACAAGGATACATCTTGAATAACAATGTTCAAATATTCAAATATTTCAATGCACTCTGTAAACTGTTTTTGGTATCATCAACTATTCAAACATTCCCAACCCCTGCATTTACAACTGAACAAGAACCTAAACTGAAGAGTGAATCACACCCTACTCTAAATGGCAAAACCATGAAAAAATTACCAGAAAATATATCATTAGTTAGAATACCGTGGCTTGAAGATAACGATAGTCATAGTAATGGTACTTCAGAAAATGGTACAAAAAATGGGAAACTAACTAGCAATGGCAGTATTCCTGAAGATAGTAATAAAGAAAATACATTACTTGAACCCATACTGGTAAAACCAGAACTGGAAAAATCTGAAGGTGGAAAAAATGGGAAAGAAGATCAATTATCCAATAGAAGAGATCGAGAGGAGGATCTGGATGATGAAGAAAAGCATATTTCAAATGGTAAAAAAAGATTAAAACCAAATGATCCAAGTCCTGAAACTTCTGATAGCTCTGATGATAAATTAGATACTACTTTAGAAATTTCACCCGAACAAAGTACTAATGAACCTAAACTGAATGATCATGTCACCGTTCAGGAAGATGATAAGAAGGAAACCCACTGATTGCATTCCCCCAATAACAACAATAATTCAAAATAATCGACTCATTTATATTGAGTTCTGTATACTAGTTTTTAGAATACCTCTCATTCTTAAAGAATTTGTTTTTTAATGATTATAATGCCTTAAATTTTACGAAATATTACAAATACTATACTACTGCATTTTACTTACTTATTAATATTTTTATTTTCACTTTTTTGTTTTTTTCTTAAAAAAAAATCTTTGAACTATGTAAAATCATCAAACTTTTTAACTAAAAATTACTTTTTACAAAAGAATATCGATATTGAAGAATTGAATGGAAACAATTATTGTGAAGTCATTAATCGTTACAAAAAAAAAACAAGACAGAGAAGAGAAAGAAATAGTACCCACACTAGTATCCCGGTGATCTTGAACGAGCTCTGGTTCTTGTTCTACCCTGTCCATGGTCATAATCACGATGGCGATAACTACTTCTTGGGTTATATGAATCAGTTGTAGAACGTCTTTGACGATTGGATGGTTCAGATCCTTGACGTGGAACGTAACTACTTCTTTCGGCATAATACCCCGATTTTGGGCGAGGTGGTATGCCTCCTGGTATTCTCCCGCCTACTAATGGGGTGGGGGGTATACCTCCATAGGGAGTTGGAGTGTTATATCCATATGTATTTCTTGGGCCTCCGTAAGTTTGTGTTCTGCTGGATCCACTCCTATTATTCGAGTTGCCACGAGTGTTTGCTCTGGGATGATTCCTTCTACTATCGTATTTTGGAACGAAGTCACCTTCTAGTAACTTATGGAAAGCAATTACACTATCTTCATTGTATTCATATGTGACCTTCCATTTACCATTTCGAGGGCCTCGGTCTTCCTCATAAATCCATTGATTAATGACTTTTACAGGTATGAAATCAACATATAGTTCTAGTCTTTGAGCATTGAATTCACGAGGTGGAATTGGTTCTTCCGGTGGAGGGCCAGAGAATACTGGGGTTGGGGAACGTTCACGACTATTGTCATCAAGATCAATTTCTTCTGGATCATGGATATGAGAATGTGACTGAGATTGATTATATTTTTTTATTGAATCTTGATATTCTGATAATTCCGTTGAATACCGTTCTTCTTCCTTTTTATCATATTCTTGTCTTAATTTTATATCATCATCTGGAAACGGGTAAATACTACCGTTTAATTTGTCACGGATATGAACAGCGGCACTTTCAGCATTGAGTAAAACAATCCCATGAGTTCTTGTTCGATTCAACCATGCACGCTCAACAGCAAACTGTTCACCAAATTCTTCACTAGTTCTACTAGAGAAATCGGCAGCCAACCGTTTTAAGTAATTTTGAAAATCAATTGCATTAAGAGGACGGCGTAAGTTACCAATGAATAAGGCTCTAGTAATATTAAACACTGGTTTTTCCAGAACTTCATACGTCACTTCTTCTTGTGGTTCCAATTGAAGAGACTGTTGAAGCCCAAGGTGGTCAATTGGTTTCTTGTCTTTTGAAATCGGGTAATCATCAGAATCTTTAGCAGTCGATGGTGGCAGAGTTTTTGATTTCAATTCCATATCCTGATCTTCATCGTCAGCATCGAGACTCCTCTTGGTAAACTCTGGTCGTCTTTCATATGTAGTCTCTTCAGTATCACTCATTTTGCTTTACAAAACCTCCAATTTCAATGGGGATCTGTTTGTTTGGAAACCTAATCTCCAATATGTATTCTTTAAAGCAAGATGATTAAAACGCGCAGCTGTATCAGATATTAAAGCAGCAAAACAAATATCAACACCGCAGCAATATAACGTGAAAAAGTTATTATTATATCTCACACTTCAATTGAGTTAAACTTAATCTAAATAAATGGGAAAGGACTATTTATATAAGTTTTAAGCTTTTGTTTCGTTTCGTTTCGTTTTGTTTTGGATTTGTTTTTCTTTTTTTTTTTTTTTTCACGATTAAAAATAAATTTTGAAGTATCGCTTTATGCTTCGCCTGCGTGTTTTTTTTTTTTTTTTTTGGTTTGTTTGGAGTTTGATTTTTTTTTTGCCTTTTGGTTTCAACCTCTTCAAGATCAATGAATTGTTTCAGACTTGTTTCGTATTTGGAAAAACTATTTGAAGATCCGCTTGGAGAGATGCATGTATGTAGCATAACCAGAGCCACTGGGTTGTATGCAACATACCCATGAGTAAAATGTTCGAGCTGGCGGCTTATCTCACTGAACCCTGTAGTTGTCTCGGCTAATTTGTACCATCTTACCTTACCCAAAACTTAACAAATCAAAGGGTAATTCATTATTACGCAAAGTACCAATAGATTATGCAATCATAATAAAGCTCTAGATTCTCATAATAACTAAAGCTCTAGATTCTAATAATAACAAACGTTTATTCTATATACAGTGGATTCTAAACAAAAAAAAATAAAAAAGTAAGAATCCCAGAGTAAATGCAATTTCATCAGTTCTCTCCTTGTGTAGTGAGCTTAATCATAAAAGGGTTTTAAAGCTTAAGCAGCCCAAAGATTAGCAATCAAATCAAAAAGACCATTACTATGAGTTTCCAAAAGATAAATACCATACAAACCAACAAATGAACCGAGAGTTAAAAGTTTAGAAGCAACCTTATGCCAAACTCCGTAAACTCTTTTTGGAATATAATCAATAATACAAGATTTGAAACCGGCTTGACAGTGTAATAAAAGTGTAACACAGAAAGTGGCATCAATAGCTGGGTGGTGAACACCAGCTACAAATGGTACCATTAATAAAGGTACCAAAGCAGTTGAAACTATACGTTCATAGGCCCAGTGATAACTACCTTCATAATTATCAGCTTGTGGAGGTTTATAAGCTTCGTTGACGGTATCAACAATGAATCCTGGAGGTTGTTCAATTGGTTTCAATTTGGAGAAATCTGGTTTTAACGATATTAATCTGCGAGCAAGAAGTGGTTGTTGCATGAAAGATCTTCTGATAATCCCACTAGACATAGGGGCATTCGCTCTAACAGATAAAAACATCTTTTTGAAGTGTATTTGTGTATTTATGGTCTGAAAAGCTTTAGTTGAATCAGTAGGATCAAGTGAAAAATTTCGATTTCAAGCCTATCATCTAAACTGAAAAAAAAAAAAAAAAAAAAACTAAAAAAAAAAAAAACTTTTTGTAAAACTTTTGTATAGCGGTACGGGCCTTATTTGCTGATACAGCAGGGTGATTCAGGTACTTCGAATTTAGCACCCATTCCGAATGAAAGATCTGATCCAGGTATGATAGAAGTATGTCTTGAAGTTCTTTGAAAGGTGCTTGGAAATTCCTTGAAAGCGTATATGTAGTGCATGAAATGGGTAGCTACAGAAGTATGTATTTACAAATTAACAAATTCAAACTTCAACTTGAAGAGTATATAATATTGTACAACTATTTACAGAATATAATAAATGAATAGGAAACCAACGAGGTAAGTGTATGTAGATTACCAAGATGCCTTTTTAACACCGGGAATTTGACCTGCTCTGGCTCTTTCTCTAAATGCAGTTCTATTAAGTTTGAAATCGTGAATAACTGATCTAGCATGACCACTAGCAACACATCTATCTTTAACCTGAGTGGAAGCAGTATACTTTGGCATAGATGTCAATTGTAATTGTGCTTCTAATCTAGCTCTAGCTGGTAATTCAGTATTTCTAGCAATATATTTTAATGCAGTTCTGGTTACTTCATGTTCAGCAACTTGTAATCTTTTGAATTGATCTCGGATAACCCTGGCATTAAGGTAGCAGTGTTTGGGGAGATCAAACTTCACTGGAAATCTGAATGGCATGCTGTGTGTTGTATATGTTGTATATGTTGTATATGTTGTATATCGAATTGGTCAGCGTCTGTTACTGTACAAGTCAGTTTCCCGTTCAAAAAAAAAAAAACCACCTTTACTCTGAAAATTTTCGAGTCCACAAAAACCAATAAAAAAAAAAAAAAAAAAAAAAAGAGAGCGAGCGTACGTGAATTTACTGTGGGTCCACAGTAAATGTCAAACTGGGACATAAGTCCACTGTAAACTTCACAAGGATTTATCTACTTGATCAGTGCCGGGAATGTTTCAAACCCTTCACGGTTACAACTACTGGTACCAATGCCGATGTAATTCAACAGAACCAGGATATTGGCTTTCAAATACGGCTTTGTTCGAGAAGATCAAACAATGTAATAGGCAAAAAGAAAGCAGACACCAACAAGCTTAAAATTTTTAAAGCTTCTATTGGATTATCTTTAAATTAACAAAATGTGATTGAACTGAAACATGCAATCGCCTGATCAATGCTTTGAACATCCCCTGTACCGTTTTTCCATTTTTCTTGCTGTTTTTTGACATATCCGTTTGACAGGAAATCCAAACAGTAGGCGAAGTTTCCATAGTTAAGTTCTATTATGCTTTCAGATTAGACCAGATCTTGCCAGTCGCATACAAAACGAAAAAAAAAAAAAAAAAAAAGAGCAGTAGAAAGACAGGCCCCAGATCGGCTCCCACTGATTCCGACACGGATGATTATAGAGACCACAAAGATTTGTCGTCGGATCAAATACGAACAACCAAAAGGTTGCACACAATAAACTGGTTAGATTCAATTTCAGCCTCATTAAGAATTAAAAAAGGTGTTTCTGACTCGACGTACAAGCCTGAATTATTCTTTAATCTATATAATACCCTCCCAGCATCCTGAGATTAACAAAAAAGAAGGGAAATCTTCATAAGGATTACACAAATTCTCTACATAATCAATATATCATTAAGAAAGCATGTTCACTGGTTTAGTTGAAACTATCGGTACCATTCTCGAGTACAAAGAAGTTGATACCTCCTCTTCTGGTGGTAATGGTGTTACTTTAACCATTGGTGATTGTTCTGAAATATTAGATGATGTTCACCTAGGGGATTCCATCGCCACCAACGGTGTATGTTTGACTGTTACTGAGTATAACGAAGAGAAAACTCAATATAAAGTTGGTGTTGCTCCTGAAACTTTACGTCGTACCAATCTTGGTGATTTAAAACAAGGATCTCAAGTCAATTTAGAAAGAGCTGTTACCAGTGAAGTTAGATTAGGAGGTCACGTTGTTCAAGGTCACGTTGATACCGTTGCCAAAATTGTTAAACGTGTTCCAGATGGTAATGCCATTACCTTTACTTTCCAATTAAGAGATGCTGAAAAGGAAAATATTAATTATATTGTTGAAAAAGGTTTCATCTCTATTGATGGTACCTCCTTAACTGTTACTGCTGTTAATTATGACACTTACGAATTTTCTATCATGATGATTTCTTACACTCAAGGGAAAGTTATCTTACCATCAAAACAATTGGGTGAAACCGTTAATATTGAAGTTGATTTGACTGGTAAATTAATTGAAAAACAAATTGAAATCAACTTATCAAGCCAAATTAAGAACGAATCTAGTGCTTTGTCCAAGTTAATCGAATCAATCATAGAAAAAAAGATTGCCGGATTGAAAAACTAGAAGTCCAAATAACACTTCAGATCGTACGTAGATAAGTAATCATAATATATACATACATATAACGACTTAGTCCCTCTACTGTAATGCTGTAATGGCTGAAAATTACCCATCCACACCCGTACATCTCATTTTCACACTTATTCGAGGTGTTTTCGTTTTTCCCACGACTTTCTCGTTGTTAGGATTTCTTCAACCAAAAAAAAACCAGAAATACTTTATCAAAGAAAAAGGATGGCAAATACTTTTAAACTCAAATCCAATCTTTCAATTGGTTTACTATTAATCTTTCAAATAATATCTAATATACTGCCTAAGGCACTATTTCAATAACATAACTGATAATCTGTTCTGGACGAATCCGCATTTACTTCAGTAATACATTGATCGTTCTTTCAAAAATTTCCAATCATATAAAATTCACACATACATAAAGAATTGACAATATGGATATCGTGTTGGGTATTAGAGTACAAGATGCTACCATCATTGCCACTTCCAAAGCTGCCACCAGAGGTATTTCTGTTTTAAAAACTACCGACGATAAAACTCGTGTATTAAATACTCATAATTTACTTGCTTACACTGGTGAAGCTGGTGATACCGTACAATTTGCAGAATATATCCAAGCTAATATTCAATTATATACCATGAGAGAAAATGATATAGAATTATCACCAAAGGCTACTGCATCATTTGTTAGAAATCAATTGGCTACTTCTATCAGATCTCGTAAACCTTACCAAGTTAATGTCTTACTTGGTGGTTACGATCCAAAAACTAATACTCCAAGTTTAAATTGGATAGATTATTTGGGTACTCAAGTAGAATTACCGTACGCAGCCCATGGTTATGCTGCTTTTTACTGTACTTCTTTATTAGATAGACACTATAGAACTGATATGAAACTTGAAGATGGTTTGGAATTATTAAAGTTGTCTTTGAAGGAATTGGTAACTAGAATGCCAATTGACTTTAAAGGTGTTTATGTCAAAGTTGTTGATAAAGAGGGTATTAGAGATTTGGCAGAATACTAATTAATTTTAACTTAAAATAATCAACCGAAATATTAAAAACATGTATACTTAGGCAATCAAAAATTTCTGTAGATCGAAGCTTTCTTGCTTCTAATACGTAGAGCCATGAATATAATATCCCTGGTAATGTATCTATCAAAATGTTCTCTACCTTGACTAACCTCGATGGTATCTTATGGGTTAGATTGAATGCGCGGTTAAAACATTTGCAAAAAACAAAGACTAAAAACAAAAAGAAAAAAGATCTAATCATCTTGATGAGCTCTGGTATAAACTTATATAACAAGCGTACCCCATTCCTATAGTTTTATCCCTTGTCAATCATAAATGTCTACTTCGGATCAGAGTATCCTACTTGGTCTTTCAGGCTTGGTCTCAAAACATTTGGGTGTGGCAGATGAAGATCAAACCATATCCAAATTTGTGCATAACCTATATCAACAGGCTAATATCAAGCCAAGTAGTTATAAGAACGAAAGAATAGAAGCATTCAGAAAAGTCTTGATCGAAAATGGGGGTGATGAATTCCCTGAAGTATTTGTCAATGAAGCCTTTGAATCTATAGATGATGTTCCAACCATCAAAGTGAAAAAGGAAGAAATCTCTCCGAGCACCACTGAAACCAAAGAAGTAAGAATTAAGAAGGAGCCAGAACTGATATCTTCCATAAATCAAAATCAAGTGGTGAAAACAGAATATCCATGCATAAAGAGAGAACCATTACCAAGTTCAAATACAAGTACAAGTACAAATACAAATACAAATACAAATATAAATACAAATACAAGAAGTAACCCAATAAAACAAGAACCAATAGAGGAGGGCGCTGTCTATAAAGGCTACGTTTCGAACATCGCAGCATATGGTGCTTTCATAAGGCTTAATAGTCCATCGTCGTTTCAGTCTGGGTTATGTCACATATCTCAAATATCATTTGACGGTAAAAATAGAATACGACAAGTTGAGGATGCTTTAAAGCGGGATCAACAGGTGTTCGTGAAAGTTACTCAAATTGAAAGGGGAGCAGCTACGAGACCTGGGAGAAAACCCCGTGAAAAGATTTCTTTGAGCATGAGAGGAATTGACCAGTTAACGGGATTAGACAAAGCAGAAGAATTAGCTATACAGCAACAAGAAGAACAACATCGTGAATTCGAAGATCGTCAGACAAGATTAGATTCTCATAATGCCAATGAATCTCATAGAGGATCAAAACGTAGATTGACTTCACCAGAAAGGTGGGAAATCAGACAGTTAATTGCATCTGGTGTTGCGAAAGCGCTGGATTATCCTGAGCTTTCAGGACTTGCAGAAGATCCAAATGCAGCATTTCAAGACTCGACTAAAAGGGAAACAAATGAGGATCAAGAATTACATATAGAGATTGAATTGAATAGTGAAAAACCTGAATTTTTGGCAGGCCAAGCCGATGACATGGTAGAATTATCACCAGTTAAAATCATCAAAAACCCTGAAGGCTCAATGGGAAGAGCAGCTATGAATGGTTCGAGTTTAGCTAAGAACTACAAAGAAGAAAAACTCAAACAGCAAAGACAAAAAGAAAAAGATGAAAAAATAGCGAAGGCAAAAAGTGTAGATTCACAAGATCCACTAAATCATCCTAGTGCTCCTACGAATAATGATGTGAAAACTCAAAATATCATATCTGATTGGAAGAAAAGCCAGAGTACTAAGAAAATATCATATGGTAAACGGACTAGTCTTTCCATGAAGGAACAGAGAGAGTCACTTCCTGTTTTCTCTATGAGGGAGCAATTAGTACAAGCTGTAAAGGATAATCAATTCTTAGTCATTGTTGGTGAAACTGGTTCAGGTAAAACAACTCAAATTGTTCAATACTTATCTGAAGAAGGGTTGAACATGGCACCAGATGGTCATAAAATTATTGGCTGTACTCAACCAAGAAGAGTTGCGGCAGTCTCTGTGGCCAAAAGAGTATCAGAAGAAGTTGGGTGTGAGTTAGGACGCGAAGTTGGTTACACGATTAGATTCGAAGATTGTACTAGTAGTGAAACTAAAATTAGATATATGACAGATGGTATGTTAGAAAGAGAAGCATTGAATGACCCATTTATGAAAAGGTATTCAGTTATTATGTTAGATGAAGCGCATGAAAGAACAATTGCAACTGATGTATTGTTCGCCTTATTAAAACAAGCAGCTGCTAAAAATCCAAATTTAAAAATTATAGTTACATCAGCAACACTTGATTCTGACAAATTTTCCAATTACTTTAATAATTGTCCAATTATGAAAATTCCAGGTAGAACTTTCCCAGTGGAAATTATGTATACTAGGGAACCAGAAATGGATTATTTGGCATCAGCATTAGATTCAGTAATTCAAATTCATGTTCTGGAACCGGAGGGTGATATTTTGGTATTTCTTACCGGTCAAGAAGAAATTGATACAAGTTGTGATGCATTATTTGAACGAATGAAAGCTTTGGGTGATACAGTACCAGAATTAATAATTTTACCAGTATATTCATCATTACCTTCAGAAATGCAAAGTCGTATTTTTGAGCCAACTCCACCTAATGCTCGTAAAGTTATTTTGGCAACTAATATTGCCGAGACTTCAATTACGATTGACGGTATTTATTATGTTGTTGATCCCGGGTTTGTTAAAATCAATGCGTATGATCCAAAACTTGGTATGGATTCTTTAATCGTATCACCAATTTCACAAGCACAAGCGAATCAAAGGAGTGGTAGAGCCGGTAGAACAGGACCTGGGAAATGTTATAGATTATATACAGAAAATGCATTCAAGAATGAAATGTTACCAAATACGATACCGGAGATTCAAAGGCAAAATTTATCGCATACAATTTTAATGTTGAAGGCAATGGGTATTAAAGATTTACTTAATTTTGAATTTATGGATCCACCACCCGTTAATACGATGTTAATTGCCTTACAGGAATTATATACATTGAATGCATTAGACGATCACGGAGAATTAACTGCTTTGGGTCGTAAAATGGCTGATTTCCCAATGGAGCCTACATTAGCCAAAACATTAATTATTAGTGGAGAATTTGGATGTTCTGAAGAAATTTTAACTATAGTGGCCATGTTATCGGTACAAACTGTTTTTTACAGGCCAAAAGAAAAGCAATCATTAGCAGATCAAAGAAAATCGAGATTTCATCATGTTCATGGAGATCATTTAACATTATTCAACGTATATAAAGCGTGGGGGTTAAATGGATTTAGTAAGACATGGTGTAGTGAAAATTTTATTCAAGAGAGAAGTATGCGTAGAGCTCAAGAAGTTAGAAAACAATTGGTTACAATCATGAAGAAATATAGACATCCAATAACTAGTTGTGGATCAGATTTAGTAAGAGTTCGAAAAGCGTTATGTGCTGGATTTTTCAAATATTCTGCCAAAAGAAATTCTCAGGAAGCAGGAGGTGGTAATTATAAGACCTTGGTGGAACAAACAACCGTTTCAATGCATCCTTCGTCATCATTATTTGGTAAGAACCCGGAATACGTTATTTATCATACGTTATTATTGACTAGTAAAGAGTATATGCATTGTGTTACGGTGATTGAACCTAAATGGTTAGTTGAGTTAGCCCCAACTTTTTTCCAGGTTGCTGATCCTAATGAGGTTAATCAAAGAAAGAGGAAAGACCGTATTGTACCATTATTTGATCGATTCGCAAAGAATCAAGACTCATGGAGATTGAGTGCACAACAGAGTGCTAAAAAGCGTGCATTGGGTAACCGTTAGATGTATTAGTTGCTTTAACCTAAACACAAACTGAAAAACTCCAAGATAGTTAGTCCCATCGATGCATGAAACCACGTTAGACGTGACAGGTGGTATTGCATACAACATGTATATATACATTTCCATATAAATAAACAGAACGAAAGGTCATTCTCTAGATCGACTGAGATGGTTACAACATGTAGTCACTTATATTGCTTATCAAAGGCTTATGTATTTTTTCTTTTGCCCTTTCTTCTTCTATTTTATCTCCCTTTTGTTCCTCTTTTGTAAGAGCATATTAGTCAGATGCTGTTGTGGGTACGTGGGTGGAGAACCAGTAGTCGGGACCACTGGGAAGTGAATGTGAATTTTTTGCTGTCAAATCCGCATTGTTTTCGGTTAAATGCAATTTTTCCCCAGATATCCTTTAAGAGATCCATTAAGGATTCAGCTGCCAAAACGTCAGTAGCAAAAAAAGCAAAACGGTGTGGAGTTTTAAAGCGTTCCACTAATAAAAAAAAGTGTCGCAGAAAAAAAAAAAATAATAACAGAGAAATTTAACCGAAGCCGAAGAGCTTTTTTGAGGGGATTGCTGCTCGACTTTTAAAAGAAAAAAGAAAAACATTACTTTAAACCTTTAAAGAACTCTCTTCTTTTTTCAAAAATTTCAAGATAAAGAATCTTGCTTGACTAGTTTCAGTTACTATACTATCATTTACCGCTAACACCAGTCTTATCGAGACTTTTAATTGTGGGTTTCGTCATTCCTTAGCCTTTTTTTTTTCTTCCCTCTTTCAATTCTTCAAGTCCCAAGTCTTTTTTTTAAGTCTTTCTTTTTTTGACTTCATAACCTTTCTTTTTCTTTTTCTTTTTCTTTTTCTTTTCTTGTTTTCTGTTTTTCTTATTAGCATATCATAGCATTGTCAACCATGAAGGGTGCCAAATACGTAAGAGATGTCATAAATGATCGTGTCAGTCTATATAGTACCGCATCCAACATTTCACTTTCAGGAATCAAACCTTTGAGACGTAAGTTTGCTGATAGTCTAGATGATATTGAGTCCACACCTGAAACTAGTACTGAGTCAATTCTTGATTGTGTTCCCTTGGAAACCGATGGTAAGGGAAATATCATCGATCCTCAACTGGGTAGAAAAATATTATTGAAAGGTATTAATATGGATTCAGGACTGAAATTACCCAGTAATCCCGATTTACCAACTTATAAAGGTGATCCTACCGATTATGATAACGTATTCTTCGATGGGGATAATGTTTCTTTTGTTGGTCGTCCATACCCTGTAGAAGAGGCTGAACTGCATTTTAGAAGAATAAAATCTTGGGGTTACAATACTATTAGATATATTATAACTTGGGAAGCTTTGGAACATAAAGGTCCAGGTATTTATGATGATGATTTCATAGACTATACGATTAAAATCTTGGATATTATTTATAAAGTTGGTGGACTCTACGTTTTCATTGATTTACATCAAGATGTTTGGTCTCGTTTCTCGGGTGGTAGTGGAGCTCCTTTATGGACTTTATACGCAGCTGGTCTACAACCAAAACGTTTTACAATAACAGAAGCAAGTATCCTTCATAATGAACCTCGTTTTCAAGATCCTTCCAAAAATGAACCGTTCCCCAAAATGATTTGGCCCTCAAATTATAAACGTCTTGCATCTTTAACCATGTTTACTCTTTTTTGGGCTGGAGCTACCTATTTCCCAGAATTAACCATCAATGGAAAAAATATTCAATTCTATTTACAAGATCATTACATAAACTCTCAGGCTCACTTTTGGAGTCGTATTACTTCTGCATTACCTCATATGATTTCAAATGGTAGTTTGTTGGGCTACGAGTCAATGAATGAACCAAATTGTGGACTTGTTGGTCATGAACATTTGGGCTATCTCCCTGCTAATCAACAACTTCGTGTGGGTACAACCCCTACTGTTTACCAGTGTATGAAATTGGGTATGGGCTTTCTGGTTGAAGTGCCCGTGTATAAAATTACCATGGCAGGTCCTCAAAAAGCCGGAACCAAAATCGTTGATCCAAAAGGTGCTCGTGCTTGGTTGTCACCTGAAGAAGCGGTAGATATTGATTCTCATTACGGTTGGAAAAGAGGTTCCAATTGGAAAGTTGGACAATGTATCTATTCTCAAAAAAGAATTTGGAAATGGCATAGAGATTTGGATTTATCAACACTACCTGACTTAACCAAAGAACAAAGACTTGAAGCAGGTAATTATAAATGTGAACTAAAACTACCTAACTATTTTAATCAAGTTAGTTCATCTTTCAATCTTAAATTAGAACCTTTACCCAAAAAAATTAATATGGAATTTTTCACCAATAATTTTTTCGTCGAATACTATATTAATTTCAAAAAAATGGTTCGTGACATAACGCCAAATATATTCGTTATGATTCAACCTCCAGTTTTGGAGACACCTCCGGACTTGATAAAAGACCATCGTCATATAATCGATTCAAAAACTATATATTGTCCACATTATTATGATGGGGTATCACTCATGTTTAAAACTTGGAATACCAAGTATAATGTGGATACTCTTGGTATTATGAGAAGTCGTTACTTTAATCCTGTCTTGGGAATCGTATTCGGTGAACGTGCAATTCGTAATTGTTTGAAAAAACAATTCCAAGAAATCAAGCAAGAATGTGAAACTTATCTAGGTTCGATTCCCACTCTTATGTCAGAGACTGGGATGCCTTTTGACATGGAAGATAAAAAAGCATATGAAGACGGTAAGTACTTTTCACAAACTGGTGCGATTGATGGTTTAAGCTATGCATTAGAGGGCTCAAACATGAGTCATACTTTCTGGTGTTATGCTTCTATCAATTCTCATAAGTGGGGGGATCGTTGGAATAATGAGGATTTTTCATTTTGGTCCCCAGAAGATAGAAATTTACTGTTCGATGATGAACTCTCTCCATTGCCGGAGATTCAAGGGCAGAATAATAATAACAATTTGACAACTCGCCCAAGGAGACAATCCAGCTTGAAAATTAAAGCCGTTCAATCGATCAGAACAGGCGGTGAATCTTTGAAAGTTAAAACTAGAAAATACAGTAATGGGGGACGTTTGAAAAAAATTCGTGATAGACGCCAACTGAGAAAAAATGGAGGCTTAATCGATGAGACTAAACCAAGTACTGAAGAAGCTGGTTTAGAATCCCTGAATGGTGAAGCAACTTCAAGTTCTGAAAAAGATTCGGAGGATAACACTGATTCTCAATCAATGCAATCTTGTTCCTTAATTTCTAGTACTCCTGAAAATGTGCAATCAGGTCATAATCGTAAATGTTATCCTTCACCCGATGGTGTCAGGGCTGTTAGTGCTGTTATAAGACCTTACGTTATTGCCACTAGAGGAACTATTCAAGTTTCTGAATTTGATTTAAAATCGGTAAGATTTGCCTTATCTGTTTCTTTCAAAGACTCACACGATAAAGAGGGAGACCGTGATATTCCTACCATAATATTCCTTCCCAAATGGCATTACCCTTATTTAAACTATGGTGATATTTATTTGACTTCTGGTAGTGTTAAATATAATGATCAATTTGAATATTTGGAATGGTATCACAATGAAGACGAAGGAGATTCTAGTGAAAAACAAGATGATTCTTTAAAAGGGGATACTCCACCCTATACAAACTTGGAGGAAACGATCATCATCAAAAATAATAGCGGGTCTTTAGATGATTTGAACGTTTCTGATAGTTGTCCGATTTCATAAAAAAACTCGTACTTCAACTTACATATGGCATTTTTTTTTTTTTTTTTATTTATTATTCTATATTTTAAAAAAAAAAGCATTCAACACTCCTTTATTTGTTTGTTTTACTTCATAACTTATTTATTTATTTATTTATTGATAGCTTAACTTTTCTATTTTATTTATTTTACCTTTTGAATGAACGATTATTGTTTAAAAATACGCTGTAGTTAAATAATTAAATACTGTACATTTTGATTGAAATAAAAAAAAGAGAATTAAAGACTTAAATAACCGGATAAATTGAAAGAAAAATAAATAATGATTTTACTAAAATGAAGTTGGAATAAACCTAAAATTCCAAAGGGTCTTCCTCTCTAGTCCTTTTCGACTCTATCATTTCCTCTTTTAATAATTCCAGAACGAATCTACCAAAGTAATCAACATAGGGTTTTAAACTAGTTTTCTCATAATCAGCAATTCTTATATTACTATTTTCAGCTTCAGAATCAGAATCTTCTAATGGTTGGCTAGATTCTCGATTAACTCTTTTCGTGTCATATATTTCCATTTCATTTTGTAATTGTCTTAAATTAGGGGCATTCGTTGGATTGAATCCATAGTCGTCATCTTCACTATTATTTGATAAGTTTCGTTTAGGATCGAATGGAACACAAACGTTACCGGTACCAGGGTGAACACAGAATGGGGATTTCAACAAGTGAATAACTTGTTTAGAGACTTCAATATCTAATCTTGGATATAAATAGTAGACAACGATGTCCTTTTTGGCTTCTTTCAAGAAGGCTGCTTGAGCTTGATTTTTTAGTACTTTTTGAGCAACACTATTAATATCATCCCATTTATCTTTTGAAGTGGAAATTCTTGTGCTGGTTTGCCATTTATTACGTAACTCTTGTTGTAAATTTTTATCTGGTAAATAAGATAACAATTCCTCGACTTGTTCCCAATTTTTACTCTTTTCATCATCGGATGGTTGTGTGTACCAAGGATCTTGTTCTTGTAATATGATACTGGTAAAATGTTTAGCCATAATATTAAAAGATCTCTCTACATGAGGGTGGAAAGGTTTTTTTAAGTTGAATGATTTTTTACCCATTTTAACTTGTTTGGAGCCCAATACATCAAGATATTCAACGATAGACCTTCTACTTACTTCATCTAACTGTCTTGCTCTTGAATCACTAACCCAACAATGCGCCCCTCTTCTACCTGAGAAGACCCAAATCAAATGTTTGAAACCAAAATCTTCTTTTAATGCCGATTCGATAATTTGAGCAGCTACTTGAATAAATCTCCAACATTTGATACAAATATCAGTACCTGAACAACAAGTTCTAATTTCATCATAATCTGTTAAATCAATATCAAAAACCAATTCTTTACTAAGTGGTTTCATTGCTGATTTAGGTAAATTCTTTCTTTCTCTTGGATTCACAGTATAGACAGCACCAACCTCGAAACGAGTTGGATTAGCAGACACAACTGCTTTTTTGAAATCAGTTTGAGATGCATAAGAGTTATAACGTTGATAAGCACCAGAAGTAAACTCAAAAGCAAATTCTCTCTTGACGAAATCTTGTGTTGGTTTCGGAGAATGACTTAACCACTGGAACACATGGCGGAAAGGTAGCAAACGTTCATAAAAGAATAACATATCAGCTGAAGATGGTTTATTAGAGGATTTTTTAACATCGGTCTCAGTGGTTGAAGCTTGCTGCTCGTCATCTCCAAGAGTGAATGACTTCAATATGGGTTCAGAGGTAGTTTCGACTGTCATCATTTTGCTTGGTTTCAACTATTTAGATGTCTAACCTTGTCAGCTTAAGAACTAAATAAGAAGTAGCTATTCATTCAAGATCGAAATACTGATACGCGTATTATGTTTTTTTTTTTTCTTTCTTCGTTTTTTTATTTGTGTTTGTTTTTTTTTTTTTTGTTTTTGGTGGTTTTTTTTCAAACGTTACGCGCTTTTCTACAACACCTATCAAAATTTCTTAAGAAGGTAAAGATGGAAGTTAAAGATGTCTATACTGAATAATAAAAAGGCGAACTGGGGTCTGTACTATACAAAAGAATAACTATGAAATGGAAGAGAAATTGAAATTATGGTGGGGGGGGAAGAAAAAAGCGAACAAGAAATGAATTGTCTAAAATACAAATGAATGAAAGGAAAAGAAAGGATGCAAAAAAGACTTTCCAAATAATTTATTCATGATGGAAAACCAATGCTACACCTTCATCACCAGCAGTGACCAAAGTCTTACCGTTGTCAGAAACAGTAAAATCAAGGACACCCATATTATGACCAAGACCAACGAAAAGCTCTTCACCAGTTCTGGAATCCCATTTATAGATACGACCATTCATACTAGCACCTACTAAGAAAGGAGTTTGATCGACAAATTGTAATTTTGTGATGGTATCATCGATCTTAATGGATTTACGTAATCTCCATTGTAAAGTATCAAATAATAATAAATCACCACTAACCAAACCAACAGCTAATAAGTTAATTTGAGGAGATTCACACCAACTTAAAGCTTCAATGGATAATTCAGCAATATCATCAACACTTTCGATAGTTTTAACAACGTGAACAAGTCTACCGGTATCATTATTTACAATAGCCAATTGACCATCACGAGCACCCACTGCAATCAAATTTTTGTGAGCCTTGACAGAAACCCAAGGACTTTCGGTACCTTTAAAGTCATCATGAGGTTGTAATTTATAAGTGGTAGCACCGGTGAATGCATTCCAATTAATAATAGTACCATCTTCAGATACAGTAACTAATGTAAGTTGTTGTTCATCTTCCAAGTTAGTGAAGATACCATTATTACATTCCAAAGTATGAGAGAAACCAGACATTACTTGTACTAAAGATTTGGAACTTTCATCGATTTGATAAACCCATACAGATCCATCATTACCACCAAAGGCAAAGTATGAAGGTTGAGTAGGATGAACGGTTACCCATAAAACTTCTTCGACTTCTTCCAAATCAGCAAACTTAGTCCATTTTTGACCTCCTTTAGAAGCTTTGTGAACTTGAAGGAATCCATTCATATCAGCAGTAATAACGTATTTACCATCAGCAGTGAAATCACCGGTAATGACAGATTCTTTATGACCTTGTAATTCACCAACAAAACGAGGTGGTTGAGTATGGGTAGTCCATAAGTATGCAGTATTGTCACCACCACCAGTAACAACCATTGGTAAGCTAGGATGGTGGAAAATTGTGAAAATTGAATCTTGATGTTGATCAAAATAAGTCCAAGAATTATTAGATAAATCAATTTCTAAAGTTTCAGTGTTTGGATCGTCCAAATCCATATTGGGATCGTTTTCATCTTCATCATCATCTTCAGGGACTATCGCATTTGGATCATCATCAGGAACTTCTTCTCCGACTTCATTGATGTCTAAATATTCATCTTGAGGTTGTTCTTCGTGATGTTGTTCTGGATATTCTTCTTGGTGTGACATTCTTTGTTCTTTGCTTCTTCTTGTTCTTCTTGGAAAATGACTCTGGTATCACTTGTTTTCTTCTATGATATGGTCAATCAGCAAGTACTCTTCACTACTCAAATGATTACTAGGTGCTTCCCTTCTTTTTCTCTTCTCTTTTTTTTTTTTTTCATTAATAATCCTATAAACCTCATCGGTACTAATTCACACAACGAAAAGGAAAAAAAAAAAAAAAAAATAATTTTTTTTTATATTCCTTCTTATTTTTTTTATTTTTTTTTTTTTTTTTTTTTTTTTTTTTTTTTTTTTTTTTTTTTTTTTTTTTTTTCTGAACACCGCACACAATCTACAACAATCTTGAATTCTTTTGCTGACGCCCAAGCTTGATCTTTAGTTCATTAGCAAGAAGTTATTCATAAACTGACCCTAGACTTGACGTTAAAGAAGTGGGTCTGAATTTCGTGCATTTAATTATTTTACAAGGATCTTCTTCACTATAGTGTTTTAATTGTCCCTGCATCTTTTTTTTTTTCTTTTCTTTTTTCAATTCACATTTTGTTATTTTGTTTATTTCGTTTTAACTTACTTAAGTTTTCAATTCATAGTGGGTCTATTTATTCAAGGGTGTTTACTTTTAAGTTTTATTTTATGTCCAGTAATTTTTAATTTTTAATCTTTAAATTTTGATATTTTGTCTTTTTGTATTTTTAAATTTGTTTCAAGTCATTTTCTTTTAGTTTCTGTTTCCCCTTTAATACTCCAATATTATAAATAACCATCATGAACGATTGGATATCTACTTTCCCGGGTTATGGTAAACTACTAGCTCAATTGAAAAAAGTTTTCGGTAATATAATTCAAACTGGTCCAACCCCGAATCATGTTGGGTTAATTATGGATGGTAATAGAAGATATGCTAAAAATCATAAAATTGAATTGAAAGAAGGTCATAATTTAGGATTTGAAAGTATGGCAAGTATCTTGGAATTACTTTATGAATCAGGAGTAAAATGTGCAACTGTTTATGCATTTTCAATTGAAAATTTTAAAAGATCAAATTATGAAGTTAAATGGTTAATGGATTTAGCCAAATCAAAATTTAAACAAATTAGTCAACACGGTGAATTATGTGAACAATACGGTATTAAAATTAAAATATTGGGTAATACTAAAATGTTACCAAGAGATGTTCAAAAAATCTTATTTGAAACCGAAGAAATTACTAAAAATAATAAAAGAGCCGTTTTAAATGTTTGTTTCCCATATACTTCCAGGGATGAAATGACCCATGCAATTAAAACAACAGTTCAAGATTTCGTAAACCATAAAGATCCTTCCACTGACTACATAATTGATGAATCAACTATTGATAACCATTTATATACTGCCAATTCTCCTCCTCTCGATCTATTAGTAAGAACTTCGGGAACTTATAGATTATCAGACTTTTTATTATGGCAAGCAGTACCTACCAGTTGTGCCGTTGTGTTTAGTGAAAAGCTATGGCCCGAATTCACTCCGTGGGATATGGCTAAAATATTAATCAATTGGAGTTTCAATCATTACTGGTATGGTCATGGTAATGGGATGGTCACTACTAAGATCCTTGACTCCAAAACTTTCAATAACTATAGTCATGAATTCACCAATGTTAATAGTCGAAATGGTAGCAGTGGGTTTTCTCGCTATTCGGACGAAGAAGACGAAGAAGACGACGATGACGACGATGACGAGGACGATGATGACGATGAAAGTAATAACAGTGAAATTGGTGGTGATGAACTCGACACCGCTACTTCCACTGAAGACGATAACTACACTCAAAAGAAGACCCACTAACCACTGGATCTGCCACCTCTGTAACTGTCAACTGTATATAAAGCCAAATACCTAATTAATATAAATACAAATACCTAATTAATATTCTTAATCAGTTCTCCGTAAGGATGCAAAATCTCTTGATGTAAGTACGGAAACCCCCGATTACACATCCGTGCACCCATAATAAGCCAAAAGCTTAAGAAAAAAAAAAAATTTATTGACTCATTGACTCACCCACTGAAAAATCGACGAAAAAAAAAAAAAAAAAAAAAAAAAAAAAAAAAAAAAAAAAAAGAACACTACCTGAAAAATTAAATTACGTCTCGAACGTAATTGCAAAGATGATGGAGATGAAAATGTAATATTCTCTTCTCTTTTGTCATACTTACTCATTTTAAATACATAGACTCACACACACACACTCACTCACTCACAACCGTATATATACCATGGATTTAGTCAACCACCTACCAGACCGTTTATTATTCGCTGTTCCTAAGAGTATGTACTTATCTTCATTTCTTTGATTATATCTTGTAATTCTTTCTCATACTAACGTTTTATAATAGAGGGTCGTTTATACGAAAAATGTTGTAACTTATTAAATGGATGTGATATTCAATTCAGACGTTCAAATAGATTAGATATTGCTTTATCTACTAATTTACCAATTGCATTAATTTTTTTACCAGCCGCCGATATTCCAATTTTTGTTGGTGATGGTAATTGTGATTTAGGTATTACTGGTTTAGACCAAATCAAAGAAGCTGATATGTTTGATTCCATTGAAGATTTATTAGATTTACAATTTGGTAAATGTAAATTACAAATTCAAGTTCCGGCTTTTGGTGATATTAAAAAACCCGAACAATTAATTGGTAAAAAAATTGTAAGTTCATTCACTAAATTATCAACTGATTATTTTAATGAATTAGAATCGAAAAATAATACTAAAGGATCTACTAGTATTAGATACGTTGGTGGTTCTGTTGAAGCTTCATGTGCATTGGGTGTTGCTGATGCTATTGTTGATTTGGTTGAAAGTGGTGAAACTATGAAAGCTGCTGGTTTAGAAGCTATTGAAACTTTATTAGATACTTCAGCTCATCTTATTTCTTCCAAAAAACCAAAATTCCCTGAATTGGTTGATAAAATTCATCAAAGATTTCAAGGGGTTATGGCTGCTCAAAAATACGTTTTATGTAATTATAATGCTCCTAGATCTATCTTACCAGCTGTATTAGAAATTACCCCCGGTAGAAGATCTGCCACTGTTTCTGCTTTGGAACAAAAAGCTGGTGATTCCGAAGAATGGGTTGCTGTTTCTTCCATGATTGAAAAGAAAAAGGCCGGTGACATTATGGATGATTTGAAAAAAGCCGGTGGCTCTGATATCTTGTTATTCGATATCGGTAATTGTAGAGTATAAACTATTTATCTTTTTATCTTTTACATAAACAAATTTTCATAACTTAATAGACACTGACTTAATTGCAAAATTTGAATCTTACACCCGTAGCTTTTTTTTTACTCTGTTTTTTTTTTTTTTTTTGTGGTTGTGGCACGACCCGCGATTATTTGAGAGAACGAAAACTCAAAGATTTCTTTGGTGGCAATTAAGGCTCAGAAGAAGTTGGACTTAGATAACTTATCAACCCTTTCCCTTTCCAAATTAATTACAACTACATCAAATATCAAAACAATGTCCGGTAGAGAAGATCCATTGAAAGCTGAAAAAGATTTTTCTGCTACTTTAGATGAGAACATTCCATTAATTGAAAAATTAACCGATTATAAACAAGCTATAGATAAATACTTGGTCTTGGAAAAACAAACAAGACAATCATCAGATTTAGCATCATCAAAGAGAGTTTTAGTTAAAATTGTTGAAACTTTGGTCGCCAATGATGATTGGAATTATTTAGATGATTTATTAACTATTCTTTCTAAAAAACATGGTCAATTAAAATCCTCAATTCAAATTTTAATCAAGACTACAATTGACAAATTACCTGAATTAAATGAAAATGTTAAGAAAGAATTGGATACTAAGATCAAATTGATTGAAACAATAAGAACTATTACCGACAAAAAGATTTTTGTTGAAGTTGAAAGAGCTATAGTACTGAAGAACTTATCAGAAATTTATCTTGATAAATTTAATGATTTAGATAAAGCAACTGAAATCTTATGTGATTTACAAGTTGAAACTTATTCTTTAATGCCATTTGAAACTAAAATTGAATATATCTTAGAACAAATTAGATTAACTTTGGCTAAAAAGGATTATTCACAAGCTAAAATCTTAAGTCGTAAAATTTTATTAAAAAGTTTAAAGAATTTTGAAAAAGCTGAAGTTTTTAAATCCATTTATTTGAAGTATTTATTAGAAATCAATGTTCATGAAAGGGATTATATTTCAATTGTTAAAAATTCATTATTATTAATTGAATTATCAAATATTAAAGAAAATGAATCTGAATATAAATCATACTTGGTTTCAATAATCTATTATATTATATTATCATCATATGATAATTATCAATCTGATTTAATTAATAAAATTAAAATCAATTCAGCTTTTAGTAAAAATGTTGATTCATCAATTTTCAAATTATTGGATATTTTTACCACTAATGAATTAATTCATTGGTCCAATATTGAACAAATATATAAACAAGCATATTTTGATAAAAATGAGATTTTTCAAGATGAAACCAATTATAAAAACTTACAAAAAAGAATTGTTGAACATAACTTAAGAATTATAAATAAATATTATCAATTTATTAAATTGGATCGATTATCATATTTATTACAATTATCAGAACAAGAAGCTGAAAGTTATGTTAGTGAATTAGTAAATTCAGGTATGATTAATGCAAAAATTAATAGACCACAAGGTATTATTAAATTTGATAAAGTTAATCCAATTCCAAAGGCAACTACTAAAAAATCAGTTGGTAGTGAAAAAGTTAGTCCACCATCAGCTAATGAGAGTATTAATGAATTGTTGAATGACTGGATTTATGATGTTGATAAATTATTAGAAGAAATTGATAGTATTGGTCATTTAATTAATAAAGAAGAAATGATGTATGGTATTAAACAAAAAGCATAGATTTAGTTAGTTTAAATTTACGAATTATATTAAAAAAAGAAACATTAATTTACAGTAGTAAAAACTATATTATAAGGTATACAACAAACACAGTAACCTAAAAAAATATAAAAAGTATAAGAAGTATAAACACGCAAATCACCGATTGTGTGTTATCATTACAAAAAAAAAAGAAAAAAAATTTAAAGAAGATTTGAACCAAGCACCAAACAGAGAGTAGTCATTAAGACACCCAAGCCGAGTTTGGAAGGTTTGATAACAATGGCGTCAGAAGATCTAGTGGAAGAAGAAGAAGAGGAGGAGGATGAGGAAGAGTCGGATGAAGAGCCTGAAGATGAAGAGGAAGATGAAGAGCTTGAAGAAGAACCACTTTTACCACCTTTATATTTATCAGAATCATCAACATCATTACCTTTAGCAGTACAAGCCCATTGAGTAGTAGCTTTAAAACCAGTACCCTTTGGATCTTTATAACCCTTAATATATTTAAGAGCACCTTTTGGAGTGGAAGGAACTTTTGATTTTGCTTCCCAAGTAGAAGAATTTTGAGGACAAATTGAAGGAGGTAAATCACTTTGGTATTCACCATCACCCTTTGGATTTGAAGTTTTACTAAATTCTGATTTCAAGTTATCATAATCATCATTAGTGGTAACAGTTTTATTATCACTTGAGATTTTAACCAAACCATATTTATTTGATTCTTGAGAATATTCATAAACCAAACCACCAGAAAAGACTGCTGACATATCAGTCGAGTAAATGGATTCAACTTCAGTAAAAGGACGAGGAGTAATTTTATTACAACCATATTCAGATAAGAATAAAGGAATAGAATAATTCAGGTAACTCTTAACTTTATCACTATAACCAGAAGTTTTGAAAGAGGATTTACCACACCAAGAATAATCATTGAAACCAAACATATCAACACGAGCCATTTCATCATCACCACAATTAAAGTAGTGAGCAGTTTCTAATCTATTTTCTTTAACATCAGCAGCTGAATAACCAACTGGAATAGCTCTTAAACCAGTATTTTTAATAAAAGTTTTCATATCACGAACAACAGCTTTAACATAAGGAGCAACCCCGGTACTTTCATCATCATTAATAACTTCATTAGCAGCAAAGAATCCCAAAGTATTATTATATTTGGCCATTTTTTGAACGGTAGCCAAAACTTCATTTAAATACATGGTATTATAAGAACATTCACCATCATCTCTAGCGATTGAAGCATAAGGAATATTTACATCCAAGATAAGATAAATACCGGCATCGGCCAATTTTTCCATACATTCATCATGATCAGCAGTATTATCGATAGAATAAACTCTAATGGTATTAAGACCTAAATCTTTAAAATATTTAATATCACGTTCACAAGTATCGGTATCAGCCAATGGATCAAACAAATCAGATGATCCACCTGGTTGATAATCAACACCTCTGATGAAGAAACGTTCACTGGATCCATTTACGAAGAAAGCATTACCCTTAACTTCGATTGGTTGAATGGCCAAGGAGATTGAAAGTAAGAAGAAACTGAAAATTAAACTAAGTTGCATCTTGATAGTATTGGGTCCCTGTATTATATGAGGCTTAGGTAAGGGGGTAGAAAAAACACACTAACAAAAAAAAAAATAAATAAAGCGAGAGACTGGGGGTGGCTTTTTTGCTAAGTCACTAAATGAAGCCTCTAAGTTAAGGAAGAGACTAAAGATTGGACCACTAGAATTAACGAAAGACTGGATGGGGAAGAAGAAGAAGAAGAAGAAGTGGGAAGTAGGAAAAGTAGCAATATAAATAAAACACTCTTTTCTAACACGGAACACGAAAAACTTTCAAGAAAAAGAAAAAAAGGAGAAACAAAATTGAAAGGTATTCAAGAAAAAGAAGTTGAAGACGATACTGAAAGACGAAAAGTAAAAAAAAAACAAAAAGCAAGAGAAAAGAAACAAGAAATAGTAAATCAAAGATACAAATAGGAAATTAACTAATGTCAAATTCAATTAAATTTAAAAAGTCATTATTTACAATTCAATTTGATCCGAAACTGAAAAATTCAAGTCAGTAAAAATGAAAGTCCCACCTTAAAAAGTACATCAACATAAAATTTGCAATGAAAAGGTTGCGAACCCTTGGCCCTTGTGCAACAACAAAAAAATTAAAAAACAATTAGAAATAGCGATGTGTTTGGCTCAAAACGGCAATAAACAAGAATCGACTCAAAATTTTATAAAGGGGCTCATACAATTGGAAAGTTTCTTTTGTATTACCTTTTTCTAACAACCGGATTACTGTTTTGGTGTTAGTATTCTGAATACTTTTCACATAACCAATGATTATTCGAGTAGAACAAATAAACTGTTCAGTATACGATTAACATGATACCCAGGTGATTTTAGACCTACCTGACTTAATTGTAGACGATCTACGATATTCTTGTCCTGACAAGCAACACAGCCTGTTGACTTTGAATTTGATCTCGGGAACTCTTGGACTCTTGGACTCTTGGTGTCTTGGAACTTCTTAGCTATTGTGCTTGTCTTGTCCTTGTTTATATTTACACTCTATATTTGGGATTGGGACCCCACCGGAAATAGAACTATCATGTGGGTGTATGGGTGTATGGGTGTTTTGTCAACTTAAATGGTGTATGGATGTTTGTGAAGATTTTGGTGTACGTATCTTTTTATGTCGTGTTTATGTCGCGCGTGTGATCGACACATAATGTCGCGAAAAATCGAGAGAGATCATATTTGGTACGCACACACAGCCTGTTCCTTTGGCGGGTCTAACTGTTTGGGTTGAGGTGTTTACAATTAAAACTAGTAGCACTAGTGAAATGCCATTACTTCCATTAAGTTTTTAATCAATCATTATCAATATCCAAGAATGGCTTCACAAATACATTTCCTTGATATCAAGGGGAAACCCTTACTTTCAAGGGATTACAAAGGAGATATTCCTGCCAATTCAATTGAAAAATTCCCACTACTTCTATTGGAATTAGAAAATGATGAAGATGATTCAAATTATAAACCATTTATCAATAATCAAGGAATAAATTATGTTTTCATTAATCATAATAATCTTTACCTTTGCGCTTTAACCAAACGTAATGAAAATATCATGGCCATCATCATTTTTTTATCAAAGTTGATTGAAGTTTTAACTCAATATTTTAAAAGTTTAGAAGAAGAATCTATTAGAGATAATTTTGTTATCATTTATGAATTATTAGATGAAATGATGGATTATGGAGTACCTCAAACTACTGATACTAAAATTTTAAAAGAATATATTACTCAAGATTATTATAAATTAATTAAAAATTCTCAATCAAGAACCGTTAAACCTCCAAATGCAGTTACAAATGCCGTTTCCTGGAGATCTGATGGTATAACTTATAAAAAAAATGAAGCATTCTTGGATGTAGTGGAAAGTATTAATATGTTAATTAATGCAAATGGTCAAGTTCTTAATAGTGAAATTTTAGGTGAAGTTAAAATTAAATCTCATTTAAGTGGTATGCCTGATTTAAGATTAGGTCTTAATGATAAAGGTATTTTCACTTCAAATTTAGATAATGATACGAATGAAACTTCGGTAACGGGTAATAAAAAAGGTATAGAAATGGAAGATATAAAATTTCATCAATGTGTTCGATTATCAAAATTTGAAAATGAACGTATCATCACTTTTATTCCACCCGATGGTGAATTTACTTTAATGTCTTATCGTCTTTCTCTGGCCCAATTTTTAATGAAACCTTTGATTCATGTCAATTGTAAAACAATTGTTCATAAACATTCAAGAATTGAAATCAAATGTAGCGTTAAGGCTCAAATCAAAAAAAAATCTACCGCTAATAATGTTGAAGTTATAATTCCATTACCTGATGATGCTGATACTCCAAAATTTTTACCAGATTATGGTACAGTTAAATGGATTCCTGAAAAATCTTGCTTAATTTGGAAATTGAAAACTTTCCCAGGTGGTAAACAATTTCATATGACTGCTGAATTGGGTTTACCAGCTGTTATTGATAGTGAAGATATCATTCTGAAAAAACCAATCAAGGTTAATTTTTCAATTCCTTATTTTACAACTAGTGGTATTCAAGTCAGATATTTAAGAATTAATGAACCAAAATTACAATACCAATCTTATCCTTGGGTCAGATATATCACCCAGTCAGGTGATGATTACACTGTTAGAACTAAATAAATTACTTTATAAATTATGTACACTAGCTTTCATTTCTCATATACCAAGTCATTTTTTTTTTTTTATCCGTTGCTGTATTTTGTAGTTTCTAATTATTTATTTGTAGTTTGCCCTAATAAATCTCCTATTAAATCTAATATATATACCTTATCATCATTTAATTCAGGATATTTATAAGCATCGCTGATACAAAAAAATGGTATTTGATAGTCATATAATAAAGTTTCACTATCATGACTCAATTTTTTCAATTCAAATACCATTAACTCATTAAATTTCTCCAATTCTTTACTAAATTCCTTTGTTAAATTATCTAATTTACTCTTATCAATCATATCATTAGTGCTATTTAATTTCTGCAAACCAGGTTTTTTCGAACTTAATTGTGATTTTTCAAAATTAAATTTCTCAATTATAATCTCTCTTTGTCCCTTCATTTTCTTTTGATAATTATGATGTTGCTCAATCAATTGTTGTAATCCAGTTACTTTTGATTTATCATTAAGTACCCTAGTACGTATATATTTCTCAGCAAGATACCTATTTGAAATGAATCTTGGATCCAATTGTCCTGGACGAGTGTCGGATTGTATCGTGTTTGTTCTTGATGATCTCGATGAAGTAGCAGATCTATTACTGGAAAGATCTTCTACGGCAGTTGTTGAACTATCAATAGTTGTGGAATCTGGGGATGGCCCCTTAATGCTTTCATTTAATAATTTGTGAACTTTTTGAGTATAATAATCTTTTTTGGTAATCAACTCTAATAATGACGCCTTCTTTAACTTATTGTCAAAAACTGCTTTGATTATTCGCTGGGAATTGTTTGAAGTTAAGTTTGAAAATTTTTTGGACTTTGACGTTAATTGATATTGATTTATGACCGTATGAATGGCAGATTGGAGTTGATTATCTTTGGATTGGAAGATACCCATGATTGCTTTGATTTTTCCTTTGCTAATTGTTCCCTTTCAAACTTCCTTAAGTCTCTTTTAGTTGGTTATTTATATTTTCCGAAGTTATTTGTTGATGTTTGGGACTAGATCACTCGGTTAACTTGTTTTCTTTTTTTTTTTTTTTTTTTTCCTTGTTATTCAGTAAATCATCACACAAAGCTTAAATGACAATTCGCAGTCTCATTGCAAAAATTCAATTACAGTTCCAGTTTAGGTATTCCTATTCATTCCTACAGTAAACAACGAATTGGTAATAATAAAATCCTTTCGTGAGGACATTTAAAGACTATATAAGTATATATAGATGCAAAGACATGTTTTCATTTTTTTTGAAAGATTTTTTAATATTTTCTGTATTTGAGCTTCATTCAATGAACTCGATTGAGGTGATGTATGCACCATATTAGAATCCAGGATAAGAAGATGAATAAGTTAATTAAGGGAGGAGGAAGTAAATTAAAGAAGAAAGTAAATAAAAATGGGTGAAAAATAATAATGACAAAATAAATAATAAATATAAGGAGTCTTTCAAATGACGATCCTTAAAAATTTATATACATGTAGACCAAGATGAATTAAATAACCAGGGAATAAACAAAAAAGGAAATAAAAGAACAAAAGACCCAAAGGAGCAATTACTCGTGTAAGAAGCATATCATACTCAATTATCAAGTTTATCAGTTGGATCAGTAACACAACCCATGTTTGCTTCACTAACCAATTGAGAATACTTCCATAAGGTACCTCTGTTATATCTTGGAGCAGGGGCAGTCCATGATTTCTTTCTTTCGGCTAAGGTAGCTTCATCAACTAATAAATCAATCTTGTTATTATCGGCATCAATAACAATGACATCACCATCATTAACCAAAGCAATTGGACCACCAACGGCAGCTTCAGGAACAATATGACCAATCAAGAAACCATGAGAACCACCAGAGAATCTACCATCGGTTAATAAGGCAACATCTTTACCTAAACCATAACCCATTAAAGCTGAAGAAGGTTTCAACATTTCTGGCATACCTGGACCACCTTTTGGACCTTCATATCTAATAACACAAACTGTTTTTTCACCCTTTTTAATTTCACCATTTTCCAAAGAAGTGATAAAAGCAGCTTCATTATCATAAACTCTTGCTTTACCTTTAAAATAAGTACCTTCTTTACCAGTAATTTTACCAACAGCAGAACCAGGAGCTAAAGAACCTTTCAAGATTTGTAAATGACCAGTTGGTTTCAAAGGTTTTGATAATGGCATAACGATATCTTGAACTTCTGGTAAACCAGGTAATTTTTCCAAATTTTCAGCAATAGTTTTACCAGTAACGGTTAATTGAGAACCATCGATCAAACCTTCTTTTAATAATAATTTCATAACAGCTGGAGTACCACCAAATCTTTGTAAATCAGCCATAACATATTTACCAGAAGGTCTAAAATCGGCTAATAAAGGAGTAGTATCACTAATTTTTTGGAAATCATCAACGGTTAATTTAACACCAACTGAATGAGCTACGGCAATAATATGTAAAACGGCATTTGTTGAACCACCAGTGGCGATAATATAGGTAATAGCATTTTCAAAAGATTTTTTAGTCATGATATCTCTTGGTTTTAAATCTAATTCAAGAATATTTTTAATGGCATAACCAATATTATCACATTCAGCGGCTTTTTCAGCAGAAATAGCAGGAGCAGAAGAAGAATAAGGTAAAGACATACCCAAAACTTCAGCGGCGGAAGCCATAGTATTGGCAGTATACATACCACCACAAGCACCAGGACCAGGACAAGCATTTCTAACGATATCTTTTCTTTCTTCATTAGTAATATCTTTAGCTAAATATTGACCATAAGATTGGAAAGCAGAAATAATATCAATAGTATCAGCAATATTTGGATTTGTAGCACTACCACCACAAGTTGGAGAACCAGGCATAATAGTACCACCATAAACCATAATAGAAGGTCTATTATGTCTACCCATAGCCATTAAAGTACCGGGCATATTTTTATCACAAGAAGGAATTGCAATATTACCATCATACATTTGAGCCATAATCATAGTTTCAAAAGAATCAGCAATAATTTCTCTTGATTGTAAAGAATATCTCATACCAAAAGTACCATTAGTAGTACCATCAGAAACTCCAATAGTATTAAATTGCATTGCTTTTAAACCAGCTTTATTAACTGAAGCAGTACATTTATGATTTAATTCCATTAAATGCATATTACAAGGATTACCAGACCACCAAACGGAACCAACCCCAACTTGAGCCTTTTCCATATCTTCATCTTCAAATCCAGTAGCGTATAACATAGCTTGAGATGCCCCTTGAGAAGGATTTTGAGTAATGATTTGAGAATATTTATTAAGTTTATTGGTAGTTTTATCGTGAGCCATGGTATACTTGGTGAAATTTCTTCTAGAGAGAAGTAATGAATTTCGAGTGGTCATCTTGGACCCGTTGATGAAACTCATTATTGGATGATGATTGTCTCTAATAGATGTTATAGTTAATAAACTGAAAAATAGTATCTTGAAAAATTGAAAAATCGCATTGTAGAACTTGACTCATTGGAGTGAGAGCGAAGAAAAAAAAAAAATTGTTAGAATGTTTTGAGAAGACCTGAACCGGCCAACCGGCCATTACCAGATCTTTGGTTCAACCAATCAAATATATTTTGTTGGTAATTGTGGCACGTGATGTATGTCAGGTGATGTATCATGTGACTGTGGTCATGTGATACTAGTCACATGACTATTCCAAAACAAATTAATCACATGATGTAATGATGTATGACGTCCTTCCTCCGGAAGAGGCCGAGGGCATAAGCCCGAAAGCAGTAAGCGAGCTTTAATAAACAAAAACAAGAAAAAAAGAAATCAACTACGTCATAGACCAAATAAAAAAACAGGACCAATGATGTATTTAATAAATGGTGATGCACTAATTATTAAAAATACAACCTCTTACTAATGAAATGACCCCAGATTATGTTATATATGTTATATCTGTTATGTGATTCTTTAAATTATTGAAATTATAAGTATATCTTTACCTACATAAACTTAAATATAAACATTAGCATAAGCAAATAACAATACGTGTTTCTATTCTTATACCTAGTAAAAGCCGACTTCACATCTAGGTACAACGAGTACCCTTTCAATATGGTGTTTACTACCAGTATGTTGAAATGACTCTAAGTATTTGTGATATATTCCAGTATTTATTGTTTATTATAAGTTTATTGTAAAACTTATTGTAAATTTATTGTAAATTTATTGTAAAACTTATTACAAATTCAAACCAATTAGAATTGGTGTAAGTGTAAATGCAACACGCGGGTATCCTAGTTAGATAGCAACTCCCCCGATACACCATTCTCATCGGGTAACTGTCCATCTCTGTCTTTTTCACCAGTTTTATTTAACTCTCTGGGGTATTTTTGAGTATCTAATTGGTTTCTTTTTCCATACGTTTATGTTTACGTTTATGTTTACGTTTATGTTTACGTTTAAGTCATGGAAATTTGGGCTTTCTTTTTTTCCGAGTAAGAATTTTTAATTTGGCTTTTTTTTTATTTGTTTTTTGGCTTTTTTTCCTTTTTATTTGGCTTTTTTCTGTTTTTTTTAACTATAAAAAATTTAAGTAGTACAAAACCCGACTAACAAAACAAAAAAAAAAAAGAAAAAAAAGAGAAAAAAAAAGAAAAAATTTTAATTTAACTACAAAAATTAAAATTAAAATTTTTAGTGACTGGCTGACCTGACGGATTCCTGTTTTTATTATATTTTTTAGTTGTTTTCTTTCTTTTTTGATTAGTTTTCCTTATATTAATAAATAATCCATCATTTTTCCAAATTTTTACCTTCTTTTCTCTATATAACTAATACTATAACTAATACTAATACTAATACTAATACTAATCCTACCACTAATCCTAACACACATACACATATCAGTCATGGCTGAACGAAGATTATTCAAAGAATTAAATCAACTAAATAAAACACCCGCCAACCAATCCAATCATCAAATAATATCATTAAATCCTATTAATTATGAATCCACCGAATCAGAAAATTCATTTGATATATTAAATTGGGAAGCATATATTGCTAAACCAACCAAAACTGATTCACCTTATTATTATAATGGACAATGGCATTTATTTATTAGTATACCATCAAATTATCCTATTGGACCACCATCAATTAAATTTGATATCAAGACTCCAATAAATCATCCAAATATAAATTTTGAAACGGGAGAAATATGTTTAGATATTTTAAAACTGGAAAATTGGTCACCAGCATGGAATTTACAATATTTAATTACAGCAATATTATTATTAATTGATGATCCTGAACCAGATTCTCCTCTTAATATTGATCTGGCAAATTTATGGAGACATGATAAATTAGCTTTTGAAAGCATTATTCAATATAATATTTGGCAATTTAATACATTTTATGAACCTCTGTTAAAAGATCATTCGGGTATAAAAGATCAACAAATTATTGATGATGATGATGATATTGCTTTAATAAAAGATAATTTAAATAATACAATTATAACCGGTGGTTATTCAGATGCATATACTCAAAATACTACTAAAACTACTCAAAGATTACAAGCTACTCTTAATGATCCATTTTATAATGATCCTGAAATGAATCAAATTAAATCAAAAAGAAAATCATTAAAATCAAATGTTTCCCCTAATTTTAAAGTCATTCATGATGTTGGTGAAGAAGTTACTAAACAATTCATTGCTAAAGTTAATGAAATTGGTCATTTACATCATCATTCATCTCATTCTCTAAATCATAATCATAATCATGATATAGATTCTGATAATGATAGTCGACATGGTCATAAATCTTCTCATTCTTCAATCGATTATTCTTCTGGTAATGATGATGATCTAGATAGTGTTAGACAACAAGTTACTCAAAATGTTACTAAACAAGTTGAAAAATTATGTCTGAAATCAACTAGTCCAGAAATTATTGAAGATGATGAAAGTGTTATTCATCAACCAGTTAATGAATGTAAAATTGATGATAATGATGAAAATGTGGAAAAAATTAAACAACAATTTTTAAAACAAGTTGATGATAAAGTTAATGAAGTTAGAAAAAAACAAGAAGAATATCAAAGAAAAATGTCCCTTGGTGAGTCCGTCAACTGATGATTTTTTTGTTTTTTGTTTTTTGGGAAGCACCCTCCCTCTTTCTCTTTACATAGACTTACGAAATGCATTTCATTAATGATTTTATACCTGTATTGACATTGACATTGACACCTTGCATCTCTTAATGTCGTTATTGGCAAGTGCCGGTTATTTATAGATTCATGGTTTCTGGCGTAGTTTAAGACCAGGGTTAATGTTCATAGTACAAAAAGATTTATAAGGCTTAACTATTTCCTTTTCCTGGTCTTTTTGCATTTTGAGCTTTGACCTCTTTTTATTTCTGGGGTGTTTGGGTCTTTTCATGATTTTTTTTTGCAGACTTTTGGTGTTTCGGTGTTTTTACAGGTTAACGCCAAATCCTCGTTTGTTTTTGTTATGGTCTTAGATCAACATCAACACATCAACATCAAAAAAAAAAAATTCATAACATCGGAACACCACATATTCATCAAGTGCTAAGAACCAAACCAGATCTAATAGTCTAGCCTACCAGTCACAACTCCCACCCACCAAAAAATCACCCGCCCTGCTCTGTTTCTGTTTGTTCTAGAAAAAAAAGAATATATACACGAATTTTTTGTAAAGAAGTTTAATTTTTTTTTTTTTAACCGTGTCTTAAAATGGTTGTTGGAGAGTCAAGAACTGAATTATTACAGTGGTTGAATTCAACCCTAGAACTTAACTATACGAAAGTTGAAAAATGTGGTACAGGAGCCGTTTACTGTCAATTAATGGATTGTATATACGGTAATGTACCGATGCATAAGGTTAAATTCGATAATGCAACGAGTGAATATGATTATCGTAATAATATGAAAATTTTACAAGCGGCATTCAATAAACATCATATTACTAAGAGTATAGACGTTGAAAGGTTGGTTAAATGTCGATTACAAGATAATTTAGAATTATTACAATGGTTTAAAAGACAATGGATGGAACGTAAAGATGTTAATGATCATTATGATGCTAAATCAATGAGAAAAAATGGTTCTGCTACTTCTACTACCCCATCAGGGATTAATACCAATAATTCTACCAATACCAATATAAGTCGTCCAACTCCTTCTAGAAATTCAACCGCTCCTTCGAGTAGAAATGTAAGTGGATCAGGTGCTACTCCCGCTTCGCGTCGTACTACGGCGGCTCCTCCTCCTCCTCCTTCTGTTAGAAGAATATCATCGGCTTCATCTGCTCATAGTTTGGCTAGACAAAGCTCGTCTAGTTCGATTGGTACTCCCATTACTCCACAACAACCACAATCGCATCAACAACAACAATCCTCACAATTACAAAATGGCAATGGGAATACACAGGGGAAAGTTCAACAACTCAATAAAGAATTACAAGAGGCAAATATAGAAATTGATGGATTAACTGAAGAATTACAAGAATATAAAATATCAGTTGAAAGTTTAGAAACTGAACGTAATTTTTATTTCAATAAATTAAGAGAAATTGAAATTTTAACTCAAAATATTCAAGAACAAGAAATTAGATTAGAAAGTGGGAATAATAATAATGGTTTTAATAATGATATTCAAGAACAAATTGCTAATTTAACAGTTCCTGATATTACTAAACAAATTCAATCAATTTTATATTCAACCGAAGAAGGGTTTGATGATGGTCAAAGTACTGACGACATTATTGATTCTGAATCTTTTTGAATAATCTTTTATAGTACCCTATTATCTTCTCAACATCATTCTTCTTCACATCATTCTTCTCTACATCATTCTTCTTATCCTTTGTCTCTTTTATTTCCCATTAGAATTACCAATTACCAATTTAATCTATCAACTAATCAGTAACAGTAAATTTTACTTACGCGCCCCAAAGAAAAAAAAAAAAGAGAGAAAAAAAGAAATTTTTTAACCTTGATATAGAATTTTTCACAATTTTTGATACCCTTAACACCCTTATTTATATGATTGGCTAAACATATTACTGGAAAACAAGAGAGAAAGAAAAAATTTGGAAACCCCCACTGGATACTGTAATATTAAATAAAACAGTATCCAATAATATTCACCTCAAAACTGCCTGGATATCTAAAAATATTAAAGAAAAGAATAGCAATGTACTTATTAACCTAGAAAAAGAAAAAAAAAAAAACCTTGAGAAGGGAAGAGAATTTAAAAATCCACAGAAGAAAAAAAAAAATTGTCTCAGAAAAAAAAAAAAAAAAAAAAAAAAAAAAAAAAAAAAAAAAAAAAAAAAAAAAAAAAAAAAAAAAAAAAAAAAAAAAAAAAAAAAATTAGCGCCTATGGAGAAGAAGACTTGTTTTGTTAATGAAAAGTTTTTCTTTTACTCTTTCTTTAACGATTTATCCTTTCATCTTTACAACATCCCATAAATATATATATTATCGTGCTTTCAGCTACTATCGTTGATACCACCTTCCAATCGTTCCTCCTTTGTTTTCAAATAAATTCCACTTTGTGCTTTTGTTGAGTTTTTGGTGTTTGATTTGTAAAGAACGAAACAAAAAAAACAAAAAAAAACATAGAACAAAAAAAAAACATATTTCTGACGATTAGAATAGCTTGTTTAGTGGCCATCTACTACTTGTCATAACTGAATCAATCATTGTCCAACTTTGAAGTTAAACGCCCTTGTTTTTGCCCATATATAACATACTGTGAAGAATTTGCAATAATATTCATATTCCGCTCCAACTCACGTTTATTTCCTTTTACCACTCAAAAAGCTATGAATAGAATATAACCAATAGGTTATTAATATTACTAGTGCTATATAACTGTTTCTTCATTTTTGAAAAGAAGGAAAAGAAGGAAAAAAGAAAAAAAGAAAAAAAGTACAAAAGTTAGATAATCACGTCTTAATTTTATAGATTCACAAAAGTTACAAAAAAAAATATTAATAATAATATTGAAATAATAGACTCAACTAGAATGACTACCAGTACCCATCATCACTATAACAAGCGCCTTGCTTCCCATTCTCCATATACCATACCGGCCAAACATCAACCTCACCATCAACAGCAGCAGCAACCTCAATACCAACAACAACCTCATCAATACCAACAACAACCGCATCAATACCAACAGCAGCTCCATGATTATCAGCATCAGCCACAGAGTCCTCCTCCCATACAGATGGCCGGCTCACCAGATAATCCTAATCATCTCCACTCTCAACAACAGCAACCTTTTGTTCCGAGTTTGTCACGAGAATTTGTTGTTAGAAGAATATCGGAAGGGGAAACAGGTAGATTAAAAGAAGGTTTGAGATGTGAAGCTTGTGGTAAAGGTTATAAACATATATCTTCCTTGGCTAAACATTTATGGGAACACACTCCTGAATGGAATGTCACCAAAAAGTTACTTATTTCAAAACATCAACAAGTTCAATTGTTAGAAGCTGCTAGTATATTAGTTGGTATGAATGAAAATCAATCACCTAATCAAGATGATGAAGTAAGGTACTCGTCACCATTTTCACCAAGTAATTCTGCTGAAACTAATGCTACTTCAAATACCCCAACCCCTCCAATGAAACCAACTGACTATAATGGTAATTTCATTTTACATACGACTAATGATATTAATGACGTGGCTAATGCAACTGCTATTAATATGAATAATCAAAATCAAAATCAAGAGTATCATGGTAATAGATATAATAGATCAAATTCAATTTCACAATATCCTCCCACTATTGAAGAACGTAAACCAATTATAAATTCGAATACCTCAACTATAAATGGTGGTTATTTAGATTCACCAGTGATTATAAATAATTCATCGAACCCATCATCAAATTTACAAAATGACAAATCTCCGAATCTTGAAATTAAACAAGATGATAAAAAGGTTAGATCAAACTCAATCTCACAAAATGATGATGAGGAAGATTCAGCAGATGGTGAAGAATTCTTGAAATCTCCTCCAAATTCTTTTCAACCTTCTGCTCCTGTCAATAATTTCAAAGCTTTACCAGTTTCTTCAATTGTTACATCTCCAATTAATAATCAAACCTTTCAAAGTCCTCCTGTAAATAATGGCGAAAGTGCTATTGATTCAATTGAAGATGACAATTGAAGGAATATCTTGGCTTGATCGGGTTCTTTTTTTTTTTTCGTTTGTTTATTCGTTTTCGTTACTGGGTATCTATAAACAATCAATTATGTTAATATATTATGAATGTTTTTCTTTCTTCCTTTTTTCATTTCTCTTTCTACCTTTTTTTTTCATACTTGATCTTTTAATTCTTTGCTTCTTTTTGTCTTTTTTTTTTTTTGTTTTTCCGGTTCGATAATTTCACCTTTTCTATATAAAAAAGAATTATAGTTTATAAATATTACCTATACACCTTTGAAATACTTAGTTCAAGGTTAATTTAAATATATTAATTATTTTTAATCAGTAAGTAAGATTTCTGTAAATTTAGTGAATATTGTCATTTTTTGGTAAATTTTTCGCAATAATTCAATTACGATTTTTACATACTATTCTGTAAAATTCTACAAAAGTTCTAAAAATCTCTTTTAAATGACATGAGAATGCATTCAAGAGGTAATTGCTAAGATATTTTCCTAATAATCATGATATTCGAGTAAACGAAATAGTTTGTAGACTAGAAGTAGATATTTGAATACAAATCAAAGTGTCGTGTAAAAACCCAAACTAGTTTTGACGCCAGGTCCCATCGCTATAAAAAATCAAAAAAAAGTCGAAAAAAAAAACACCGTTCATCTTGGTTCTTCTTCTTCTTCAACCAACGAATCATTCAAACCAACAATCACGTATTTTGACCTGGCTGGATCAGAAGCTTTAGCTTCACTTCCGATGATCAAACATCCCTTACCTGACGACCCGTTTTGGTGAGTCAACTAGGGCAGATCAAATATTGTTGGAGCTTTTAATTTTCAATTTTTTGAGAAGGAAAAGTATGGAAGAGGAAATTGATTCGAAGACCAAAAAGTGCATCATAGTACATCTAGTTGGACGTTTACTTCAAGTAGACTATACCACGGGTGTCTCCAAGAACACATACATTTTTTTAAATTTTCAATTGTAATTGTAGAAATTGTAAGACTTAATTTTGTATTTTTAAAAAATTATAGAATAACACTATTTACAAGTAGAAGAAATGAAATATTTACAAGGTTTATTAATCTTATTCATCATCACCTCTTATAATTTCGGGAGCCAAAGGTTGGACAGATTCAAATTTTTGTCTCAATAGTAATTGTTGTCTATGATCTTCATCATTAGCTAATTGTTTTTTATTAAATTCTTCTTTCTTTGCTTGAATTCTAGCAGCATCTTTAATAGGTCCTTGTCTTAAGGCTTCTCTTTCAGCTTTTTGAGAATAATTAATAAATACAAATGCTCCAACGGCGAAAACGCAACTGGATGCAAATGTAACTTTGGAAGCAGTTGACATAATATAGGTGAATGAAAGTTATCAGTAGTTTGAAAGAAGAAAAAACTTATGTCTCTTCTAATGGGGGTTTGATTTTCGTTTCAGAAGGTTTTCAGCGAGGAAACAGCCCGTACACCACAAACTAAATTTTGGTTACTGTAAAGGGGCCCCTTCTAGATATAACAGCCTCCCATTCATATATATATTTACGATTTGTAGTTGATTAAGATAATTCAAAGTACCTGCCAGCTCTTCTTTAGTACTGTAATATATTCTTATGTAGTTAAGACTGCAAAAAGAGCAAACTACAAGCTTATAAGCGTTCCCGGAACCACGCTTCCCAAAAAGTAACAACCCACGTTTGGTGTACGGATCCACATGTTTCCTAAAAATTCCGAGACGCCAACAACAACAAAATTCCCAAATTAAGCCGATCCCCTGGAACTTTCAACGAATTATTAAAACAACTTTAAATTAAAGTCATCATTACCGGGTAAAGTTACATAATTATTCACCCACCAGGTTACATTAACTCCAGATCCTTTCAATTTCTCATCAGCTGCATTTAAGATAGGTCAACTCTGTGATTTTAGCTAATAAGATTCCCTTGAAAAGTAAGCGGCTGTAAAAAGGTTTGGTTACACTATATTAAAAAGAACACCAATTAGTGAATTAAACTACCCTCCCTGTTTATCACTTTAATATTGGGGTTATATTGGGCTACTTAGTCACGTATTGAATAATCAAACGGAATTGTTTTGAATTTGAGTCAGCGTTTAAATCGCGAACGGCTTATAACTGGCACTGCATTACTTGAAGTATCATTAGATTATTTATCCAATCCGTTTTCTTTTTTTTTTTGCCTTCTTTTGACATAACTCCAAGTATCATTGCTTTTATTGATTTTTTAATCCTAGCAAATCCATAATCGTATCTAGCAACTGGTTTAAAAAGTCCGTCCTAGAATTCCCACGTAGATTAATTTTAAGGAAATTACTTAAGTGAGAGTGCGTGAGGCACAAAAAACAGAACAAACCGAAAAAAGAGACAAAAACACAAGAGTGAGTGTCAGCGTGAGCAAAATCCCTTTAATTTATTATTGTTGATTAGGTTGAAAGTAATTGGAAATTAAGAATCCTTTCTTGTCTTACAAGAATCAATATTATTGCATTACCACCATTCCCTCTTACTTTGCTATTCATTGACAATTCATAAGTGTTTTGAATCTTTATAGTTCTTCGCTTTTTCCCCTGATATTGTATTCCACAACTCGATTGCATTTGTATTATCCATTCACGTTTCAATTTTTAGTTTGTTGGTAGTATTTGATTTCATTAATTCACCCAACCCTGGTTCGTATTATAAATTATACGTTTCCGAGTATGTATTTGAAACTAGTTTCTTCCCGTCGCTTCCTCTCACTCTCCCCTGAGATATTTGGGGGGGATTTACCCAATCTTGATTGTTGATATTTCTCCAACTCTATCCCGCTATGCCGACTTCACTCCCAAATATCACCAGAACTTCGGTTATTAGATTGCTTGACTCACGAACCCATTTGTAAGCTAGATCTAACTACTAGATTCAATTACTACAGCGTTTTTTTTTTCTTGTTGACTCGTTTAGGGTCATTCACCAAGGTTGACATGCGGCGACGGCCATACAAAATCATTACAATTACTAACCTTTAAATTTATAGTATTCAATAAACTATTATATGTCCAAACCATAAAGAATATAAAGCTATTTTCAAAAAATTCAATTAGCTTACCCCCTTTCCAAAATTTCTTAATTCGCTTTATATTCCTATATCATATCTCTAGTACTATTCAATTTTCCTAGTCCTGATTCAACTTCAGTTATTTTATTTATTTTCAAATGAGTTCGCAATTTAATGATCCCAAAAAGAGGGATCCAAATGAGTTTGGATCAACCGATCAAAATATTGGCAAACATCAAAATCAATCAAATCTCTCATCATCAATAGCATCAAATTCATCAACCGGGTTTAATAACCCTAAACAAACCAAAATCTCTAATTTGACTAAAAATTTACTTTCTACAAAATCAAACATTGATCAAGAACAAGCGCAACAAACTCCACAAAATTCATCAAGCGAACAAGCTCCCACAGAACCTCCAAGTTATCATACCTCACTTTCTCCAACTTCTCGTGATAGATATATACCAACCGGTAATTCTACTGAAGGTTTCCAAAATACAGGTGAAACCAGTTCAAGTCAAAGTGGTCATTTTTATCATCCCAACCGTCAAAGTTATAATTCACAATTTGCTGCGTCTGCAAGTGACTCTATGAATTACATTCCAACTGGTCATCATACTCCAAATGTTGTTAGCTCATCTTACTCTTCAAATCATTCTTATAATACTCCTCACTCCTATAATACATCAACATCAGCTACTAATAATTTCATTCCCCAAAATCAATTGAACCAGCAACAGCATCAACAATCCCAACAGCACCAAAGCTTTTCTGGAAGCTATAAACCAAACGGAATGATGGCCCATGCAATTCCAACCACCAATGTTTCAATGGATTCTGCTAATTCAAGCTCTTCATTCAACGCTGCTCCCACATCATCATCACTTCACAACCTTTTCACCCATCAAAATACATCACAAGGATCTAACCACGAACAAGGTCAATCCCAAGCTCAACATCAATCTCAACAACCACAACCTAACCAATTTGGTTTTAATTCCATAAATCAGCAAAGATTTGGGCAACCTCATTCATTTCCTAATACTGGGAATTCTTCCAGTTTCGGATCAAACAACAATTCTTTTCAACAGACAAATCATCAATACCCTCAAAATCAAAACAGATTACCATCAGTGTCAGATAGACTGATGTCGACTAGTTCAAATAATACACCAACAAACCAATATTCCACATCTCATACCAATTCATCGTCATCATTTACTGCGAATACAAATCTGGCTACAAATAGTAATGAGCACCATTATCACAACCCACAATCTAGACCACCTTCTTATATACCGAGTGAACCTGATCATTATATGACATATAAAGAGTTTCTTCATAGTTTATCAACGAAAGACTCCGAGGCAGTGGCCGTTGCTGCAAGCCAAGGGATTTCAAGTGATAGCCCATTGAATGAATCCAACGACCCGATTTATGATGAGCATCTAAATATAGTTGATTATCCAGTAAATGATTTAATTTTAATGTTATCATGTTTGTTGACAAAAATTATTGAAGCAAATGACAAGCTACACCCAAATCATTTTGATAACACAATTGCCATTAGGCAAAAGTACAAAGAAGAAAAGAGGGTACGCAAACTCGAAAAATCTCGTCGCAATCAACAAAAGGGCACCAGTGATGATGCAATTAATGTTGATGATAATGATAATATTTCGGTTGATGTTGATGAAGATGTTGACGATGACGATGAGGATGATGAAGAAGATGAAATGAAGAATAAATATTTAGCAAATGTACTAGCATTTCATGGTACTAATGTACCAGGAATATCATTGCATGCATATTTGGCAAGAGTCTTGAAGTATTGTCCGGTTACTAATGAAGTATTTTTGTCTTTGTTGGTTTATTTTGATAGAATAGCCAAAAAGGCTAATAATTTGAAGCTGAAGAAAAAGAATAGAACTGAATCAGTAGTTAATAACAACGAAGAAAATGGAGAATCGGAACAATTATTTGTAATGGATTCATACAATATTCATAGATTGATTATATCGGGTATTACTGTTAGTTCAAAGTTTTTCAGTGATATTTTTTATAAGAATTTGAGGTACGCAAAAGTTGGAGGATTACCATTAGAAGAGTTGAATTATTTGGAATTACAATTTCTATTACTACTTGATTTCAAACTAATGATATCAGTTGAGGATCTACAAAATTATGGTGACTTATTATTGAAATTTTGGAAAAGAGAACAGCTCACAAACGAATTAGTTAGCGGGCCCCAAGATCAAAGTCAAAGTCAGACTCAAGGTCACGAAAACACGAGTCAGAATCAACATTCAAATTCCAATTCTAACGCAAATCAAAATCAAAATCAAAACCGGAACCAAAACCAGGATCACAGTCAACATCTGAATCAAAATCAGAATCAGAACCAAAATATAAATCAACATCAACATCAACACCAACATCAACACCAACATCAACACCAACACCAACATCAACATCAATCACAAAACCAAGCACAATCCTCAACATCAATTCACGATCAGAAGCCAGTACATCAGAATGTTGCAGCATCATCTGGGTCGTATTAGACCCTTTGTTTTGAAGTCAGAAACAAAAACAAAAACAAAAACAAAAAACATAAATTAAATCATAAACATAAACATAAACAAAATTCTCAAACCTTCCTTTCTTTTAAAAAACTACAAAACCCACTATCCACAAGAAATAACGAAAAAGCTTATATAAACTTGTCTAATACATACTTGTCTAATACATATAGTTTATTAACAATATACTTTTTATTCTCATAGTTTAAGTATAAAGTTGTACTGTACAATAAATAAAAACCCACCCATAAAGATACAATACAACATTCAAAACGTTGAAACTTGGAATGTTCCCATTTGAATAAACAAGAGGGAAGGAGTCCCAGATCTAACTTCGAATCTGTTCTGTTCATACTTTTTCCTTCCCTTCCCTTTTCGTTGTTCCACAATTTCTTCTAGATCTTAGATTAGATTAATCCCCATACCGAAAATAAATCGTTTACATGAAATACGTAGCCAAGCCTTCAAACTAAACTTGTAATGCCGAGAAATGATAAGCAGCAAGTTCCTATGAATTAGTACTAATATGGCCTACAATATGGGAGACAATAGCAGAAACGGCAAAAAAAAACAGCAAAAAGAAAAACAAATGAATTGCTGGTCTACACACATAGACTAAGGAACCATATATAAATAGTTATATAATTATAATTATAATTACAATAGTATGTTCTAGTACTTCATTGCTTAGAAAGCAGAATTAAAACAAACGAATAAAAACGAATAAGATGAAATTTATCAACTTCTTTCTACAGGAAAAAAAGAAAAAGGACAAAAAAAAAGAAAAAGAAAGTGAGGATTGCAAACAAAAATGAAAATTACAAAACAAAACAAAAAAAAAAAAAGGCTATTTGACAATAAGATTTACAATAAAAGTCAAACAATTAAAGGGTTCTTAAAGCAAAAAGATAAACAATCACAGCAACTGAATTGTCTTGTGAGGTTATAATAAATACATCACCCACAACAACTAGTAGTACAGCGTACAAGTAGTGGTGAGTGCCTAACATCCATTCAAAGAGAAGAGAGAAAAAGAGTAAGAAGAAGGATGGGTACTTATATTAAAATGTATAATTCAACTAAGTTTAGAAAACTCAATACGAGTAGATGTTAAAAAAAGACCTGAAAGGGTCTTGTAAGTATCCATATTAGTGATTAGGTATTAGGTATTAGAAGAAATCTGGCATCTACGAAGGCTAAATGCTTGTTTTGAGTCCAGAGGGGACATACGCAAGCAATTGATAACAAAGACCCCTGAGCCCTTAAACAAATGAGACATCCTGTCAACAATAGAAGTACCATTGTTTAGCTTGAAATATGGAACTCTTTAGTGTGGTAGCACTTACCTAACTCAGATGTTTTACCAAATTGCATCTTAGAAACTAACCCTTTAGATTAATTGCCATTTACAACTCGATCAGCCTCAAATGGCAGGAGTACCAAGTAAAATTAATCTTTTATTGTTAAACCTCATTAGATCATAGGTCGGCAGTGGCAGAGAATCGGCATTGTTTGTCTTTTTAAAGAAGATGAAGATGAAGAAAAAGAAAAGTGAAAGGTAAGACAAGAGAAGTTAAGACAAGCAGCCTATTATATTCCAATACCCTTGGTGCTTCAATATTTCATTCCCACTTCTTGTAAATTGAACTGAATATATATACTCGAAGAAGTCTCGTTGTTTTCCTCCTCTTCCTCTTCTTCTTTTTATCCATATATACTTATATATATTTAGAATAGTGTGGTTTTATTCATTTTTCGATTCAGTTCTCTCGGTCGACTTCGGATATTAATACTCGCTTTCCGGAACAACATCCAGAATTATCCATAGGACTTTAGCCCTACCGTACCATTCTTTTTTTAAAGTTAAAGCCAATTGGACTTTTCTTTCAATACCCCTTGTTCTTTTAAATACATCGTTGTACCCATATATTTACTCGAGCTCTTTTTTATTCGTTTATTTCAAAGTTCTGGTAAACTTTTCGATTCCGTTTTGCCATTTCTTGTTTTTTGTTTTTTTCCTACCGTTTGCAGTACTTTAGTCCAATCAAAGTTATTCCAAAAATCTTTAAAAATTCAAATTAAATAATGTCATCAGCTCAGGGATTCTCTTCCTGGATGGCCCTGTCCATTCCAACCCTGACCTCTTTAACGTCCATCGCAACGACTCACGCTTCTGCCTTACAGTCTTCTCTTAGTTCTGCTTCGGAAGTCGCGGCTACTGCTACCGCAAAAGCTACCTTATACAGTGCATCAAAAGTTATTAGAGGGGCTGAAGCATCCCTTACCGTTATCAGCAACCAAAACTATTTGGCAACTGCAACCCAAACTCAAAACTTCCCCCAGGTTACCCAATCTATCTTTAATGCAACCCTTAATTTGGAAGATTTATATTGGAGTGAAAATTTGTATGACATAAGATTGAGTATGGTTGCAAATTGGATTTTCACCGGTCTTTTCATTGCAGCCTTTGTTTGTCATACTAGTCTTATGGCCTATTCAAGGTTTTGGTATTTTGGTATTGCTTTCTTCTGTGGTACTGGTTTAGAGTTGGCTGGTTATTTGGCAAGAGCTTTATCGGTTCATGATTGGGCCAATGATGATAAATTTTTCTGTCAAATTATTAGTTTAACAATTGCTCCTGCGTTTATAATGGGGGGGATTTATTATTTACTAGCTCAATTTTTAATCTTGTATGGTCGTCAATATTCTATTCTAAAACCCATGTGGTTTTCATATATATTTATATTTTGTGATGTGGCTAGTTTGGTTATTCAAGCAGTTGGTGGTGCAATGGCTGCAATTGCTTTGGAAGATTATGAAGATACTGATCTGGGTACTCACGTTATGGTTGCTGGTATTGCTTTCCAAGTTTTCACAATGTCTTTGTTTTTAGTTTTATTGTTTCATTTCTTGTTTAAAATTTATTTCAGAGCTAACCCAAATATTAAATTTTCTTTTGCAAATTTATTCCATTTATTCTTAAACACTCCAAAGGGTAGATCATTACACAGACAACAAGATCCTTATTATAATCCAAATTACCAAGGGGTTAGAGATCGTAATATTGTTCATTATGGTCCTCTTATTTTGTTAGCTTCTGTTGTTTTCATTTATATCAGATGTATTTACAGAGTTGTTGAACTTGCTCAAGGTTGGACTGGTTATTTGATCACTCATGAATCATTTGTTATGAGTTTGGATGCTCTCATGGTTTTTTTCACTTGTCTTATTTATATTCCTTTCCACCCTGTTTTCATTCTCGGAAGAAATACTAATCTTTCTTTGAAAGTTATCAAAAAGAGATTGGATTTGGAAGCCGGATCAGGTTATGATGACGATACTTTATCTAAAGCTGGTTCTGAAAGATTCTATGATACTAAACAAAGAGCTTCAGAAGAAATTGAAACTGGTCCTGCTGCTGGTGGCGTTTTAACTCCCGCTTCAGAAAAGAAGACTACAGATATTGTTGATGTTGAACAAGTGCAGTCCTCGAGGTCTGCAAGTTCCGATAATTCTCGAATTGAGGAACCAATAACTGAAAATAAGGAATTGGTCCAACCATCACAAGAAGAAGAACCACAACCACAACAACAACAAGAAGAACTAGCCGAAGAACAAGATCCCAATGTATCCCACCATACTGTATTATCAGTTGTTGAGAGTTATGAGGATCCAAATGTTATGGTTGTTAAAAAACAAAATGAAGCTGGTGAAATTATCACTCAGGAAGTGAAAACTGATGATCTTCCAAAACAACAAACCGACGTCCATCCAGAGCAACAGGCTGATGTTCCTTTAGAACAACAAACTAATGTCACACATGAACCAGAGCAAACCTTTGAATCTGCCAAAAATGAAACCATAGAGCCAGAAGAAACTCCAATCAATGAACCTTCTCATGAACAAGTTGATAGTCAACCAGAACCCGAAACTACTAAAGCCTCTATTGAACAACCAAAAGATGTCACACTTGATAGCCTTGAAAACACCAAGGAAGTTAAGGCTCCTGGAAATGATGAGGGAAATTCGAGCGAGAGTAAATAAGTTTATTAAATGTTGTTATATAAAATAGAAAAAAAAGTACTATTTTAATTATTTATCAATTAAATTTTTGTAGATATTATAAACACTGATAATCTGATCAATTATCAGAACTGTGATCTACTGAAAAAATAACATTATATTAGTTTGTCTTTTGATCTCAGATAGGGTATAATCTCTTGAGCCCCTTTACTAGCTCTTTTCATACGTCTTATTGCCGGCTTGGAAATAAACTAACTTCATCAAATCAGTACCTTAAACTTCGAAGAATAAAGTATAACTAGCCAAACATTCACTTGAAGAGAAGCAGTTTTCAGTAATATGAAAGCTCCTACAACTATTGAAACTACGAGTTGCGTCAATAAGAGGGCTAAAAAGTTTATGATATTCCTTCACACAGAAGTAACTAAAGAAATTTATAGTATATATTAAGTTATATAAACCAACGAGACTTATCGTTGCAGTAAAAGGACAGAATAAGAAAAAAGTAAGGCAAAAGAATTGAAAACAAAAATGGGAAACAAAGTTTTGAGTAGAATTAAATATGCAAATGAAAATAAATAAGGACTGGACATTTACCTAGCGTTTGGCTCTAGGAATCCAATCTGGTGCATTCTTGACACAGTAGGATGATGAACACCCACAGGGTTTAACCTCAGTAAGATCAGTGTGTGAATCATGAACAATCAAACATGGGTGATAAGGAGGAACGGTTTGAGGTTTATCACTCTTTGCTGGTGGTATATAAACACATTGTTTAAGCTGAGTTAGTTTAGTAGATTCCATGATATATGTAGTGATATTTTGATTTTAAGTGTGTTGCAAATAATAAGCAGATACAGCCAATCAAATAAAACCCAATAACAGGATTACTTGCTCTATTTATACCTTGTCCCATCTCATCACTTCAAAACCGGGATAAATGCTCCATATAGTTAACGACTGGAACCCATTTCATATCCTTATTAGTCTAGCGACTGATAAGCAGGAAATGATTTCACAACACATCATTTTAGTTTCTTTTTTTCCTCTCAGCCAGCCTTGAGCCGCGTCTCTCCTTACATTTAACAGAGGTTTTTCTCTATGCTTCCCAATTCCTTCTTAAAGGTTGAACGGTTGGCAAGTTATCTGCAAACATAGATCTCGTTATATTTTTATTCATAAACTCTTGTGATCATTAAGGTCATCTACCATTTAATTAAAGAATTTGCTTTCCCGTCTTGATTTATCAGTAACTGTATAGCAATTATAAAAGAATACAGGGTCTATCGACCCCCGTACATTTTTTCTTGCAATTCTTTGTTTTTCGCGGGTTCCACGTCCCGATTTCGCGGAATGGTGATTCCGATTTTTGTGATTGTTTTCCTGATTTATGAAATAGACTTGATGCTCGCTTGAATTAGTCACTTCTATAAACACATATCATACAAGCATGTAATTAGAGCTTCTGAGTCAATATTTAAAGCCCTGGAAAGTTCATCCCAGATGGTTTCGAACTAAAAGTCTGTTAGTTAAATTTGATTTTTTAAATTGGAAAAATTAAAGTGTTCACACGTACCTGTTTAGCGAGCCTTTCATTCACGTAGTTGCTTATTGCAACACCTCTAGCACACCACTCGAAACCACATTCCCTATTATTGTTCAGACTTTAACTTATGATTAGTAAATAGTTATAAATAGTAAATTATCTTCACTCGCTGAAGAGATTGAAAACCAAGGGGGTGTTGATTCAGAAAAAAAAAAAAACAAAAAATAAAAATGATGATACGTACATAATTGCAGCCACTCCATAATTCCAGCAAACTGTAGCTAACCATTCAATTTCAGCAAGAGGAATATCTTGGCCCTTACTTTTGGCGATCTTGATTATAACATACAACTTAGTGAACGTATTCTCACAAACATCAGGTCTAGCATCAATTGTTTCGAATATAACTCTAATCCATTTCAAAACATTGGTAAGAATGTTTGGCTCGTTTATTGTTAACAACTTTTCAACCAATGTTGTAAGGAACAATATTTTGTTATTCATTGATATCCTTTCAGACTTGCTGATAACTAAATCAGCAAAATTTTGGTAAAGGCTAATAAGCCTTGAAGATGGTAACTTAGAGTCACACTCTGTAATGGTAACTAATGCTTCTTCCAAAGTACCAACAATCAACTCTCCTTCAAAGTGGAATAACTGGATTTCACAGTAACAACCTAATAGATCATTCCGTTGTTCTTCGGAAATATCTTCCCTTTTTTGCGACAAAGTATCAACCATTAAAAGTAATTCAATAGCTTTAACTCTAATTTCATTCCATTTAACAGTATTTTCGTCCTCTTGAAGACTAGCACTTAACATTCCTAAAATGCTGCATTTGATAAACCAAAAATCTAAGTAGCTGGACTTGTATTCAGACGACTCCTTAGGAACAAGTCTATTAAATTTGTTAGATATTTCACAAAGTGTATTACATTCCTTCAATACCTTATTCTTAACCGCTAACCGAGCAATATTGTAAGCTTTGCTACTAAACCATTCTAAATCCCCAGAAGTAAAGTATTGTAATTGATGAAGATTCTTATATTTACCCGCTCCCAAAGAATTTGCTAAATACAAACAATAATTCAATACTTCGATACCCATGGTAATACTATTTAAAAGTACACCATCACCTTTGATACCTTCTAGCTCTTCACTAATCATAGCCATGAGACTTCTCAATATCACTGGCATAATTATTTGATCTTGCTTAAGGATTTTGACTAATTCGGTGTTATCATTCTGTTCATTATTCATAATGGACTGTAAAAGGGAAAACATCATTGTGATAGTTTCGTCATTTTTCAATAACTTTTTCCCATCAATAACACAAATAGCAATAGCTAGGATGTGTTTTTCATCTTTGGAATTTTTCATGTCTTCAATACACTTCAAAGCAGACTTGACATTCCCAAGCTTAAGGTGACTTTGAAAGACATAGTATTGAGAAAGAGAATTGGTCTTATCGGTTTCGCTCAAAGATTTGAATTTGGCAATAACTTCAGAGTATAATCCCATTTGTAACAAACAACTCAAGCCCATCCTTGAAAATTTTCCTCTGTCATTGTTTGTCACATCTTCAGAACTATATAAGATTCTTGAAAGACCAATATCAAACCATAATTGAGCATCTTCAAAATTTTTGGCTTTGAATGCCAAAGAACCCTCTTTCCATATCATGGTGATGACGCCCAATCTGGCCTTTTTGGAAATGCTTTTAGTAAATGCTTTTTCCACGAGCTTGAAATAACCTTGAATATCTTTCGATACATCCGTGGCTGCCAAACCATGTTTAGTAAAAATAGTTAGCCACATTCTTATTGTGAAAATGTTTTCCATTTTTTCATGCTGTTCAACTAAATCAAGTTTATTGAAGAGCAAATAATCTAAGCATTTCAACAGGGAAGTGTAATATTCCAGGGCCAATCCTTTTAACACTCCAACTATACATTCCAAATCGTCAGCAATCGGTACTGACATAACCATTCTCATCATAACTTCTTCTGTGTTTGTCGGGAGATGAAGTTGTGTATTTTCTTTCTTTTGCTTAAGCTCTTCTAGTGTAAGAACGTAAACCTCCACGCAATCGCTGAACTCTTCTTGTAACGAGGTTAAAGCTATACTGATTTTACACCTACTATCTTGTGTATCTTCGCATTTCAAGCATTTTACTTAACGCACACTTGTTAGTATCCTGACGAATATTTTTGAGAATAATGAATACATACCATGTAAAATGGATAACTTAAGCTTAATATTTCTTCGGTTCTTGATTTCATTTTCTTCACTTATTTCACACTCTAGATACTTGAAGCAAGATTCGATGAAAAACAAAGAGTCAGGTATATTACCGTTATCAAAAAGGTCCACACTAGTATTATAAAGGATCCTACAGATATCAATAATATCTGATGATGAAACCATATTCTGAACATCATTTTTGAAGTCTAGACATTGTTCATAGAGTTTTGCAGCATCGTAATCTTTAGCTTGTAAGGCTAAATTCAAACACAACATTTGCCACTTAACTCTGGATGAATCAAGAGTTTTCGAAATGTCCTTCTCTCCAATACAATAAACGTTTCCCAATTGAACTATGAGTTGATCAGTTAAGTTCTGAACTTTTTTAGCAACATCAAGTAGCTTGCAGTACACACATTTCTCAAACAACTTGAGAAGACATTTGAGAGATCTTAGCTTCCCATTTAACAGATTCTTCACTTCAGAATCATGAATTCTTAAAAGGATGACAGAAAAAAGTTTGATTTGGGCTAAGAGTAACTGCTCACATTGGGAGTTTTTACTAGCAACCGAAGAGGCATTCCATAAATTAGAAGCGGATGCTTCAAGTAATAACAATTCATTTGAAGGAATCAATTCCTCCTTTTCATAACCTTGCAAAGATCTCAAAGTTGATTCAGAGATTGGAAGAATGACATCAATCATTGATTGAATAGGTAACGCCATTTCATTACTGAGTCCCTTAGATGAATTAAGACATTTGGTGATCGTCGCTGATTTATCTAAATTTTGGGTTTAAGTTAGTATAACAGGGAAAGGAATTCAAAAAAGTGGTGGTGTTATATACCAATGAATTCAGTAATCGTGAGAGAGAGTCTAGAGACTAGTTCTGACATTATTAACGGTCGTTTCAGCAGTTACTTTACTGTTGTTCAAAAGAAATAAGTAGTTGGCGGCTAATTTTTAACTGCAAATTTCTTTGGTGCGTGTAAGTTTTTTTTAAGTTTTTTTTTTTTTTGATTCTTTTCTGTTTCTGTGTATTTTCCCGGTAATTTATGGGAGCATATCTAAAGTAAACACTCTACATAGTAAATTTACTAAACTTACATTCTAGATACGTATTTCAAAGATTTAAATGAGTTGTGTATTATAAAAACGACAAAAAAGAGAAAATTTACATAGAAGCCAACATTAAACAACTAATCAAAATGATTAAATATTACAAGTTTTTTTTAGAATCCTAAGTTAAATAATTTATTTTCTACCGGAGGTTTTAGAAGAAGATTTCTTTTCTTTTTCTTGTTGTTCTTTTAAGACTCTCTTAACGATCTTTTGTTCTTCAATTAAGAAAGCTCTAACGATTCTTTCTTTAACACAGTTGGCACATCTTGAACCACCGTAAGCTCTTTGGACGGTTTTGTGAGTTTTAGAAACTGAAGCGTATTCTCTTGGTCTTAAAGTTGAGATACCGGCTAAAGCGTTACCACAGTCACCACATTTTGGTCTGGTGGCTTGTTTCTTTAAGTGTTGGGCAATTAATTTACCACCTGGGGTTTTAACGACCTTGATCTTGTTAGATCTGGTGTTGTCTATAAAAAAAAAAATGTTAGTATGGAGTTTCAAATTTGTATCAAAAAGAACGACGGGTGACTTGGGGTAGGTGATTAATAATGACATGATGAATAAGACTTGATTGTTTGATATATCAAGTAAAATGGGACGTAACTAAACACAACTTTCTTTGACTATACGTATATGGGGCAGTAAATCAAAACTATCTTTAAAACTAACTTAACCACTCTAGTATTCTGATAGTTTCTCATGTGAGAAATTATTCAAACTATTTCACGGTTGTGTTGGTTGAAAGGATACCAGACTTCAAATAAGTCTAAATATTGGTTCAATACGTATCCATTATTTTATGATACTTTAGGTCCAATTGCCCAAATCAATACAAAGGGACGTGAGTGGATTATACTCATTTTGATGTCGATAAAATTTTCGTTGAATCTCTGTTCGATAGTCCCCTTTGAAATTTTTTACTTTATATCTCATCATAACCAATCATTCTTAAAAATTCATTTATTCATTCAATAAGCCCTAGTCGTTCCGTGTCTATAGTAGGATTAAGACATACATGGATTTCTTCTTCTGTAAGTAACACGTTGAGCCATTTTTGAAGATGATTTCTATGCTATATTGCAAAAGCTAACAAGAGAAACTTTAAGAATGTTTGATGTAGGTAAAAATTAATTTTGTCTACAGTAACAAAATTTTCCAAACTGCTCACAGTAGACCTCTCCCACTACGGTAAGAAAAAATTGAAAAAAAAAAAAAAGGAAGAACGAGAATTGTTAGTAGTGCCAAAATCATTTTCATTTGAGGGCATCGAGACTGTATGTAGCGACTCGGAACAAAACAGCTTTATACTATAAGGCTAGCCCCAAATATAGTGTGCGGAAAATATACAGTCACGTGTTTATAATCTGAGCATAGGGTACAAGCCCTAAGTATCTGGTAGGATATACAGAAATTGCGATAAATGGAAATTGTATTATGAATTATTAGATTTTTCAGTCATAGAACTGTTACTACAAAATTGAAGTACTCTAGGAGTCTTCATTGAACCATTATAACGAAATCTTATCTCAAACGATTGATAAGAAGAATGTTTATTTTTAAAAGCTCATACTTGGCTTGAAATTATGGAAGACTAATTCTATAAATATAAATGTAATTTAGATTATAATTTAGCTTCTTCCTTTTCAACAGCAATGGCTTCCATTTCCAAGGCAACACCCAATGGCAATTCCTTGACAGCAACACATGATCTAGCTGGTTTATGTTCGTTGAAATATTTAGCATAGACAGAGTTGAATTCAGGGAATTGAGTCTTCATGTCAGTTAAGAAAATGGTAGCTTTAACAATGTGATTTAAAGAAGAATTGGAAGCTTCTAAGATGTTGGAAACATTTTGAATAACTTGTTCAGCTTGTTCAGCAATAGTTGGGTTTTCAGACAATGGTTTGTTTTGTGGGGTGTATGGAATTTGACCAGAAACGTAGACAAAACCTAGATTTGATTAAATGTTAGTACTTCAATTGCATTACAAATTCAATTGATAAGAATCCAATTAGTATACATACCGTTAGATTTGATAGCTTGGGAATAAGAAGCTGCTGGTGGTGGAGCGTTGGCAGTTTTAACCTGAAGTAATCATGTTGTTAGTAAATTGTACCATTTTGTAAGTAAAATGATTCCATGGAAATTTGGAAATCATAAATGGGATTGATACTTACTGGAGTAATGTTAGAAACGAATCTTTTACCGGACATATTAAGAGATCTATTGAATGAAGCTTTTAAAGAATTAGAAAACATGTTAAGAGTGGCAATTGATATTTTTTTGATAAAGTAAACTGTAACAACTATTTGAGATATGATTTCTCAAATTGATAGATTTAATTAAAAGCAGGTTTCTATTTGTTCTGAGGCCCCTGTGCAGGCCCCGCTCGGTAAAAGATTTCCGAGATATTTATCGATTTATAACCACACTTAATGCGAGTCCAAAAAAAATTAAGTCAAAAATTAGATTGCAAAAAAAAAAAAAAACAAAGAATATGTCAACTTAGAGTGCCAAAGTTAAAAGGCAGATGTCAAAAACCCCATGTAGATATAGACCCTAATAAAGAGATCAAGACTGTTACCCTTGATCAAGTAGGAGGATACGTCTGATAGTATTTTTCCATTTTGGAATTTAATGGAAATTTGCCATATACAAAGAATAATTATAGATAAATATTTGAAATATTACAATACGACAGATTTTATTAAACATGCAATTAAGGTCATTTACTATTATACAGTTAATATAGGATACATAATTTACTTACCCTTCTTTGATTTCTTTTTCTTTTTCTTTTTCTTTGATTTACTATTATCACCACCACTTGTATTTTCGTGAACTCTATTCTCACCGAAATCACCTTCACCATTTAAGAATCCATCATTGAATTCGGCTTCTCCACTTTCTTGGTCTATTTCGTTAAGAGACTGTTGAGTCTTATCACCTGTTAATTTACCTGGCAATTCTTGATCATCGTACTCATCTTCCAGATCGTTAAGTTTACCAGTAGCAACGACTTTCTCGAAGATAAAAAACAAAGATCCAGCCAAGTAGTCCATTTTACAAAGAGCATTAAAATTTTCGAGGAAAAATTTAAAATCGTTGATCATTATTTCAAGACCCAATGGTTTAAGCTTTTGATACTCCAAAAAGTCTTTTTTCTGTAAAGCAATAAGAAGTTTCAAATGAATTTCCAATCGTTTCACGTATTTATCAAGTATTGGAGAAATAGATGAATTATCAAGAACATCCTCATAATTCTCTGGGGTGTCGTATGCAGTACGTATAATCTGCTGCAAGAAGTTCATTTCAACGTGACAGTTTTCGATTATACTTCCCGTTGATGCAGTTTGCTTAGATTCACTTGAATCATCCTCAGCTTTGGCATTAAAACTTTTATCTTTAATTTGGAAAAATAACTTTCTAGCTTCTGGTAATTTTCCTACCCAATTAATCAATAGCACTTGAAGTTCATTATAATAATCATGAAGTTCATCACCTTTGCCCTTTTCAAATGATATGATATCTAAACTAATCAATCGTTCAATCATCATACACAAGACTTGCATCATTTTCTTCGCGATAGATTCAGCCAAGACAAATTCGACACCTGGTTCAATTTCGACCCCCTCAGTTGCAGAAAGGAAAACGCTGCAATTGGTAAGAAATTCATGAAGTAACATCAGTCGTTCAACTTCAGTAAGATGCACTTTTTCTCCCTTTCTAGTGAATTTATATGGAATTTGCCTTTCTGACAGGCCCCTTAGTCCTGTAAGCAATTCAAACACATAGTCAATCAAAACTGTGGATAAGTTGATGTTATGAGTTAAGAACCAAATCAAAACTCGTCTATATCCTTTACACATGAACATTTGATCCAATAGGCATCTTGCCAATTTTTGATTATTAATAAGTAATAGTTCGAAATTAGTAATTGTGAAAAACGGAACTAACATTTTCTTTTCTTGCGCCATTTCAATATCTGCTTTCGGGGCCGCCGAAGCCCAGTACGTATAAATGCGGTCAGGATCGATCAAAGTAGAGTTTTCTTCATCATTCGACATTTCAGGTGATGCATCCTCATCTCTTATAGCTTTAGAAACTGTATTAATAACAGCCTGGCCCAACTTTCTTTCAGCTTCGGAATTCCCATCAATATCAACTTCTTTAAGATATTCGAAAGTTTCGAATAGATAAGGCCAATGGGAGAGAAAATCATCTGATTGAGATTGTTCTTTTGTATCAAGTCTATTATGATGCCCAAGTAAGTCGTGAAACCAATCCGCATCATCAACGTTAGGTCCTCGAGGCAAATCACGCCAATCGCGCCCATCTTCATCAAATTCGATTGAATTCTTCTCGTACAATGATCTAATTGCAATCGAGATTGGATTCTTGTCATCGGCTGAGTTGGACTCAAGTGGGTCTGACGATTTTTGGTCATCATTATTATCATTATTATCATCATCGGCTTCATTATTATTATCATCATTAGCTTCACCAGCAACATCACCATCGATATCATCATCGTTATCACCATCAACATCATCGGCTTCATCGTCATCATCGCCCTCCTCATCTGAATCGAAATATTCATAGCCAAAAATATACCTTATATCTTCATCGAACTTATCATCGTATTCTAGATCGATCAACAAATCCCCTAATTCTGCAATTAAAGTTCGTTGATCTTTCCATCTATGGAGTTCTTCGTCTGATCGCTCGAATATCTTTTTTTTCCCAGGAAATTCATTTCCAGCAGCAAATGAAAGTCCAGAATTGAGAATTAATAAAGCGATTATCACAAATCTCATATCAATCAGGAGAGCTCCACCATTGAGATTTTTTCTTATAAGGGGATGGGAAAAATCCAATAAAGATTCATTTTTAATATCATGATCGAGTAAAGAATTATCCTTGTGTGGGTATGCAGGAAGTGATAACAGTGAAGGATTTTGATTTAATATCCAAGCAAGAACAGTTCTAATAGAACTTGATCCACGAAGAGTTTCTTTTACTATATGAGGAGTTTGTAGGAAAGTACCATTTTCTTCATTTTCATTTTCTAGTCTACGATCAATTTCTAAGCCTAGAATGATAATATTAGAATGACATTTCCAAAGCTTGATAAAGGAATGTAAATAAGGATTCAATGCTAAGTTATAATAACCAGATTCTGGTTTGAAAAGTTTATAAATCGCAACTAGTAATACACAAGATATTGAATAACAAAGTCTTAATTTATAATGATCATTTGAAATTTCAGAATTAGGAGTCCATTCGTGTAAATTTTCCAACCAATGAGTTTCATCATTTTCAACGAATCTTAAACCTAATTCCAGACCCGAATTTAAAGCGGTGTTTTGTAATTTTTGTAGTATGATGAAATAAAATGATGATAAATTAAATTTGATACTATGTATATCAGGATTCTCTATTAAATTTCGATCTTCTTCTGAGAATTGAAGTCCGAATGTTGATTCCTGATTCTCATTATCTGAATCATTTTCATAGTCATCATCGTCATTATTATTATCATCATCAACATCATAAATATTAATTTGGTCATGAGTTGTCATATGTTTTAAATTAGAATATGAAATGGAAATTAACAAATCTGCCAAACAATCGATACTTAGAACCATTTCGACTTCTTCTGGCTGAGTGAAAGGATCACATAATCCTGCAACTGTACTAAAAATATGATATTGCTGTTTATTTTTCGTTATATTTAGAAGTTCAGCTAATTCTGAATGTTTTTTAGTAAAATTTGTAGTTGATCCTAATTTATTTGTCGGTAATGGGAAATCAAATTCCATTACCTTTTGTTCTTGCCCACTATCTAATTCTTCACTCAGCATATCATATCATTGTCTCAAAGAGGAAATATATAAGAGTAATAAGTTAAATTATATTGAATTTGCATTGACATTTTTTTTTTTAAGAGCTGCTTGGTCTTGTTTTTTTTTGTTGTTCTCCCACTCTTTTTCTGATATCGAGAAGTACAAAAAAAAATTTGGGTGCGGATTTACAATGAAAATAGTATATAGTGTATTAGTGTATTAGTATATTAGTATATTAGTGTATTAGTATATTAGTATATTAGTGTATTGGTAGATTAGTAAATCATTATATTAGTAGATTAGAGACCGAATTCTATATTGAGGATTAATTATATTTGTGAACATTGAACACTTCTTGAACACCTTTACCAAAAATACCTCTAACTTTTTTTGGATCACTTTTACAGAATGCAACCAATATAGCCATACTTATTGAGAAGGCGATTGATTCATTTCTTAAATTTTTTTTGGTTGGTTTGGTTGATATAATAGTACCCAAAGCTCTTGGAGCCACGAACAAAGCCAATTCTTTACGTCTTTGAGCTGATTCAACAAAACTACTAAAACCACAAAGTATTGAACCTAAGGCTGGACCAATGGTATCATCAAAACGAGTTCTAGGGATCTTAGGGAATAGTAAGGGGAATAATCTTGTTCTAGCAAGACAAACTGAGTACCAGAATAAACCAATGAATGAACCAAGAAAGCAAGAAGATCTAATTGAAGATTTAAAAGCTTTTATTATACGATCCAACATTTTTGTATTTTTTTTAGGGAAGAGTAACATTAAAATATTTAGAGGACCATAAATTTTAATAGCGAATGAAAAACCTCTGACAAATCTCCATAAAGCATGTAATTCACAATTATTAGTTTTAAAAGCATGAACTGTTTTACAATTTAAAGGTTGATCAGTAATAAGATCACCAAATTTTGGATCTTGATTATATTTTTCACAATATGTAATCAAATTAGGAGTATATTCACCATATTTTACATTACCTTCTCTAAGATCTTTTAAAATATGAATTAATTCTGGATCCATATTAGCAGCAGAAGTAATCCATTTACGATAACTAGGAGGTAATGATTCTGGTTGATAAAACCAAGAAAACATTATAAAATGACAAGAAATTATGAATAATAAACCATCACCATAAGGAGATATAGAAGTTGGTATAAGTTTAGAAAGAGAAGATGATAAAATAGTATCACAAGCTCTAGTTACCACCAATAAAGTTAAATCGAGTGAAAAATATCTACCATAACCAACAATATGATTTTGAAATAGAGGGAAATTAATTAAAGCCGATACAAATGAAGAAATTAAAGTTGAAATGAATAAATTATGAACTGGATGAGTAATTTTAATAATTTTAAGTAATTGATAAACCAATGGTTCAATAAAATTAATACCCGCTACTAATTTAGCAGAGAATAATGGGAATTTTAATGGATGTAAAGCATTTAATAAAATTTTTGATACTCGAGGTATTATACTATTATAATTTTTCTTTCTTATTGAAACTATAACGCTATTAAATATTCTGGGTAGCACAACGTATAAATATGCAAATAAAAAAGCTTTTAAACTGGGTCTTGTTATTTGATGATCTAAGTATCGAATAATTATTTTAGCTACCTTCTTTGTATCTAGCTTCGTATTCAGTTTTAGCAACATCTTCAACACCTCTCGAAAGGTAGGAGAACATAAAGAAGAATCTAATAAAAAAGTCAAGAGTAACAACCTCGGGATCTTTGGCGTCAAAAAATCACCAGTTTTAATTGCACCAAATCCTACAGCAAAAACAAAAACAAAGCCAGAATTTGAGATCTAGTAAAAAATCAATCCCATATTTGGATTTTGTGTAACCAATTTAAATACACCCATACACCAAGTGACATAATTGAAAAAAGCAAATTAAATGAAAAAAAAAACAAAAAAAACACGCCAACCAAAACAAAAAAACTGACAAAAAAACTTACAAAAAAATCAAAAATCACAAATTGGTGCGGTGGCCTAAAAAAAACAAACCAAAAGAACAAAAAAATGAGTGAGACAAACAAAATGATTTTATTACTGATTAAAAAAGTAATAACAATAAGTGGAATTCTACGTTGAACTGAATTTCAATTTTTTTATTTCTCTCTATTCCTTTCTTTCTTCCTCGTCAAATTTTTGAATCAATTGCTTTTCAAATTTAGTCTTGTTCAAGTCACGTTCAAAACATAATAAAAGAGGAAAAAAAACCCATTGTGCGGTGTATGGAAATTTGTATTGAATATTTCAACTTTTTTTTTTTTTTTTTTTTTTTGATTTCGCCTCGCCCCTGTTTAGATCGAAAATCATACTTTTCCTTTTTTCAATCAAAGTTTCCAATTGAGGTACAATTGAGTTATTCAATCAATCAGATAATTAAAATACTGAATTAAGAAACTATCGTGTTCTTAATTTTTAACATCAAGTTGATTTTCTGTTCCGTTTCTTTTTCGTTTTTTTTTTTTTGTTGATAAAGTGAAGAACAGAACAAATCATAATGGTGAAGATAAATGATATTAATCGTACTTCTACTTTTGCATGGAGTCAAGATGTTATTCCAATTCTCGCTACTGGTACTGTAGCTGGAGCTGTTGATGCCAATTTCAATTCTTCATCTAGTCTTGAATTATGGAATATATTCTCCCCCACCGGTAATGATGAACCAATTTTCACTGCCTCGGTTGAAAATAGATTCTATGGTTTAGAATGGTCTAAACCTTTTGAAGGTAGACCAAAAGGTTTATTGGCTGGTGCTTTTGAAAATGGTGTTGTGGAATTTTGGGATGCCGATATACTAATTAAAACAAAAGATTTATCAAAAGCTTCAATTCATAAATCAACTAAACATAGTGGAGCAGTTAAAACTTTACAATTTAATCCAAATCAAAATCATATTTTGGTTACTGGTGGTAGTAAAGGTGAAATTTTTATTTGGGATACTAAAACTTTTAGTGATCCATTCACTCCTGGTAAAGCAATGACTCCAATGGATGAAATTACTAGTGTTGCTTGGAATCAAACCGTTAGTCATATTTTTGCTAGTACTAGTAATGGTGGTTATACTTCAATTTGGGATTTAAAATCAAAAAGAGAAGTTTTACATTTATCTTATAATGGTCAATTAGGTAGAGCCGATTTTTCTTCTGTTGCTTGGCATCCAACTCAATCTACTAAATTAATTGTGGCTAGTGATAATGATAATTGTCCATTGATTTTAACTTATGATTTACGTAATGCTAATGAACCGGAAAAAATCTTACAAGGTCATCAAAAGGGTGTTCTCTCTTTGGATTGGTGTAAACAAGATCCTGATTTATTAATTTCAAGTGGTAAAGATAATTCAACTATTTTATGGAATCCAATAATTGGTGAAAAATTGGGTGAATATCCAACTACTGCTAATTGGGCTTTCCATACTAAATTTGCTCCTTCATCCCCAGATATTTTTGCTACCGCCTCATTCGATGGGAAAATTGTTATTCAATCTTTACAAGATACTTCTCCTCCTGTTTCAACTAAGGTTACTTCAAATAATGATGATGAATTTTGGAATAAAATTTCTACTACCGAAACTCAACAACCTATTTTTGTTAGAAAACAAGCTCCAAATTGGTTGAAAAATCCTTCTTCTGTTTCTTTTGGTTTTGGTTCAAAATTAGTTCAAGTTAAAACTGATAAATCGGGTAAATCAATCATTAATATTTCTCAATTCGTTGTTAATAGTAATTTACACTCTTCAACTGATAAATTATCTAAAGCTTTAAATGAAAATAATTTCGAACCCATCATCACTTCTAAATTAGAAGATGAAAATATCAAAGATTCTGATAAAGCAGATTGGAATTTATTGAAAAAATTATCTTCAGAAGGTAAAGATAAATTATTCTCTAATGCTATCTTGGATTCAGAACCTGAAAGTCAAAAAGAAGATACTAAAGAAGTTAATGGTGATGCTCACTCTTCTACTGCTGGTGATGCTACTGAAGATTCATTTTTCGATAAATTGAGTACTAATGGTAATGTCACTGATGGTGTTGATACCGCTTTTATCCCATCTGGTAAATTTAAACTTATTAATAATAGTACTTCAAGTGAAAGTCAAAAATTAATTAAATTGATCTTAACTAATAAAGTTGAAGATGCAGTAAGTCAATGCCTCAAAGAAGATAAACTCGTCGAAGCCTTGGTATTAGCATTAGATGCATCAGCTGATATTAAAAGTAAAGTTAAAAATGAATTTTTCAAACAAAATGATGATGAACTTTCAAGAGTCATTTATTCTGCATCATCTAAAAACGTTTTAGATATTGTTTCCAATGCAGATGTTGAAGACTGGAAAGAAATTGCTGCTGGTATATCTGCTTTCAGTGCTGATACTAATGATTTCAACTCTAAAATTATTGAACTTGGTGATAGAATTTTAGAAGCCGACTCCAGTCATAGAGATAACGCTATTTTATGTTATTTAGCTGGTAATGCTTTAGATAAAGTCGGTTCCATTTGGTTGAAAGAATTGCCATCTTTAGAAGCTGAATTATTAACATCAGAAAAACATGCAAATGTCTCAACCCCATCTGATGCTAGATTTGAAGCCTTGAATTCCTTCATTGAAAAATTATCCGCTTATAGATCAATTTCTAATATTTCTGATGTATTATCTGGTCCTGCTGTTGAACCAATTTCAAAAGCAATTTTGGAATATTCTAATTTACTTGCAAGTTATGGTTTATTTGATTTAGCCACTAATTTCTTAGATTTATTACCAACTGATTTTGAAGGTTTGAATTTAGAAAAGGAACGTATTTCTAAAGCTCTTGGTGTTTCTGCTGTTAAGGCTAGTACTAGAACCGCTGCAACTGCCGCCGGTAGAGCTACTCCAACTAGGGATGCCTATTCTAGAAACAATAGAGGTACATCTAAATATGTTGCCTCTCCTTCCATCAAACCAGCTTCAATTGCAAGAGCCCCAGCTCCTCAAGCAAACTCTTTCATTCCAGCTCCTATTAATAAACCTCCTGTATCTGTTAATAACAACATCCCAGCACCGGTTGCTAATAATATTTATTCTAGACAACCATCGGCGGCTGCTGTTTCTAACCCATATGCACCTTCAGCTTCCACTGCTAACGCATACAACAATCCATACAAACCAGCTGCTGGTGCTGTTCCAGCCCCTGGCGCAAGTATTATTTCTCCACCACCCCCAGCTCCACCAAAGAATAAATATAAAGAAGAAACTGAAGGATGGAATGATCTTCCAGAAACCTTCAAGAAAACAAGCGCTGCCCCTCGTCGTGCTGCTGCTTCAGCAGTAGCATCTCCATCACCAGGCCCATCTGCCTTCCCAGTTCAACCCCCAGCTGCTTTACCATCGAAGAGGGTTCCTAGTATTTCACCAATGGCGCCACCACCACCAAAGGGATTGAGTCGTACCAGCTCTAAAGCTAACCTTCCGGAAGTAACCCCAACTTCCAATGTTATCTCTCCACGTCTTGGTAATGCTGCCGTGAATGCCCGTTACGCACCCCCACCTGTACCAGTCAACAATTTCCATTCATCAACCCCACCACAAGCTCATGCTACATTGAGTAGACCTTTGACTCCAAAGAATCCATACGCTCCATCTGCAAATGCGACTCCACCAACAGGAAAGAACCCATACGCTCCTGCAGCACAACCAGCCCCACCTCTCACCGGTGTGGCTCCACCACCAACTCAACAATTTGGTGCCATTGCTAACCAATTCTCCCCAGGTGCTCCTGTGCCACCTAAGAACCCTTACGCGCCACCCCCAGCTGCAGCCGCTAGACCAGGTATTCCTCCATCTAGTACCTCTAGCCTTCCAACTCCAAGACTTGGTGGTGTTGATGCACCACCAGCAGTTAACAATGGCTTACAATCTGCTGCTTTCCCACCCCCACCACCAGCTCCATCTGGTACCTCCGCAGCCTTTGCCCAAGCTTCTGGTAGCTTCCCACCACCACCTCCTCATACTTCCAGAGCTCCACCAGCTGTAGCTCAGCCTGAACCCGAAGCTCAACCGAGACACCCTAACGGAGACAGATCTCATATTCCTTCCAAGTCTTTACCAATTTATGAAATTATGAACAATAAATTGGAAGAATTAAAACCTAAGATTCCTGAAAAATATCAGAAACATGGCCAACATATGGAACTCAGACTTCATGCTTTATTTGATGCTTTGAATAATGAAGACTTATCTGATGAAGCTATCGAGAACTTAAAGAATGTATCGAAAGCATTAGAGGCTGAGGAATATGGAACTGCATCTGCTTTGAATCTTGAATTTGCTACTACTCATAGTGAAGAAGTTGGTATTTGGCACCCTGGTGTTAAACATCTTATTAGCATGAGTGAAGCTCTTTAATTGTTTTACTTTTACCTGTTTCTTTTCTTGATTTCCGTTTTCTAGTTTTATTATATATTATTCTCTTTCAATAACTTTCTTTCCATACCAAAAGTTTTATCTTAATGACTTCTGTTTTTTTATCTTTACTGTAATATGATGTAGATTATAAGAACTTGTAATTTTATATGTGAACTTTTATATATATATAAATCAAACATGCAAATAAGACATTTAAGAAAAAAAAAAAACTAAATAATTTACTAGTAACGAGACAATTTTTATTGGAAGACCGCTTCGAAAATCTTGGCTCCACCAGTATCATTATCGATAGGGTTTTCATTGTGAATATCCTTAAACTCAATTAAGAAATACCTAGAGTAGGCACCTGCTGCATATTCAAAAGTTGTTGTATTATGAAGGTTGGGTACCTGAATTATTCTACTTTCTTTAGCATCGTATGGTGCAGTTATATCAACATTTTCGCTTACCAATTCACTAAAAAGATCGTCTTGTTTGATGATACCTTCGCTACCTTTATTATATTCATAGTATTTGTACAAGTCATTCCCAAAATCAACATTAGATAATATATCAAGAGAATCGCTTAGGTAATTGTAAGTAGACATTTTATCTTTATCAATGGAAGATAAACTCCATTGCTTTGGAGGTTTATCCCCCCAATTGATGAGGACCTTGGTGATATTTTGGTCTTGTTTCAAATCAACAAGGATTTTAGCAGAACTGTCATTATACCTAGCTTCCCAGTGTGTGGTGTTATCACCATCATTCATCATACTAGAAATATCACCAAAAGACCCTTCCGTAATATTGGTGAAAATTGAATTATTACATTCAGATAAGCTTGAGTCGACCGAGGTATAAGTATTGAAAAGTGGGAATGTCAATTCTTCACCTTCAGTTAAGTTATACTTACCAGCCTTGGAATTCCTATCACCAATACGAATGTTCAAATAATCTATTGATTTACCTTGTTCATTGATTGGTCCATTATCCTTGATAGTAAAAGAATCACTACTCAAATTGAAAGATAGAGAATGGTTTAAGTATTTAATACCATCAAACTGAACACCATTAGTCAAGCATGGAAGTTCAAGAGGATCTAAACGAAGAACCCTTTCCATTTTACCTGAGTTATCAACTTCATAATCAAATCTGAGACCAGTCAAACCTTGAAGTATAGCTTGTAAAAACCCACCATGAGCAGTCAAGAATGGGAAAGCAGGATGAGTACCACCATTAGTTAAAAAATCGTCTTGATTTTGTTCAGCAAATTGAGCGAAAGGAGCACGCAAATATGGAGCTGCAGCTTTACGAAGGTAGCCTTGCAGGGAGCAACCAGAAGTAGATAAAATAGATGAAACAATTGAGAAGATTGGGAAGGTCATAGCAGGTCCATAACTTACTTGTTTGATAGCATAAAAATCCATATTAGTACGTGCTTGATCTTCATCTATGAGCTCATTATCTAACGGGTAAGTGATCATGACAACGTCAGCTTGTTTAATGCCGACCGAGGAATTCATACCCGTATACTCTAAAGTTATATTATCAGTGTTATCTGAAGTAGGCATATTGATACTACTATAGATATCAGAGTAAATACTAGGGAACGGCTTATTCAATTGGTTTGCAATTGTGATGGCAATTTTCATTGTCAAAGAAATGGCTGAATTGGTATAAGCAGCATTATTAACATGATTTGCATATTCATCAGGATCAGTCATATTATGTGTGGTGTATTGTTGTAAAGTTTCATTATATTGAACATAATCAGAAAAGAATAAGGCAGCATCATTAACCAATGGATAAACAACGTCTTCCAAATATTTATCATCTGATGCACCACTTAAATAAACTTCCCAAGCGGCTTGAGCAACAGCATAGTTAATATGATATTCATAATCTAAACATGGTCCAGTAGAAGTACAGTTACCAAATCTACCACTAGTCCAAGGGTATGCAGCACCCGTATAATTATCGGGAATATTTTCTTGAGCTTGTTTATGCGTATGTATTCTATAGTCGACTATACCTTTAACGTGATCAGGACTAAAGGGTAACAAACCATTAAGCATCCATAAATCAGTATCCCAGAAAACCATACCACCATAAGAATCGGAAGATAAACCACTAACACCCAAAGCACCAGTAACACCTTCCGCGCCAGGTCTAGTATTGGCATTCAAATGATATACGGAACCTCTTGCTGCCATAGTTAATAATCGATCACCCGGGAAATCAATAGATAAAGTTGAGTCCAAGGTATTTTTCCATTCAGAAATATGTTTCAGAATCAAGTCTTGAATACTTAGATTAATATTGGTAACTGAAGATTTAGCCCTTTGTAATACTGATTCGGTTGAATTCAAGTTATTAGGATCAAAATCAGTAGTAGCAACACCAATAAGTTTAGAGATCTTTTTAGTTTGTTTGGGTTGTAATTCTAGTTTAACAGTTTGATTTACGGTCTGGTTATTCGTATTCTTCAAGATGGTATCGGTAGTTATAAGTTTAGAATAGATTGCACCATCAATATAATCAAGTTGGTGTGGTTGGAAAGTGATATATATACCAGATTCATCTTGATTTACTTCCGTGAGTTGACATCTTTGAGCTGTAGAGAAATCAAGGATATCAGTTACAGAAACATCAATAGAAGAAGTTTGATTGAGATTACCAACTTTCAAATCAACAATACCATTATTCAAATACAGTCTATGAGCCAATACTTGTAATTGAACTTGAATTTGATCTAACCAAGTGAATTGAGTGGTAACAATACCATCAGAAAGTGAAAGATTTTGAACATAATTAGTGATCGAGCCAAGATCAGTATAATTAGAGGAAGGATCTAAAGTATAAGTTTTACCATTAATTTCGGTAGATAATTGTAATGTAGTCCATTGAGGAATGGCAGCAATGATACTTTCATAACCCTTTTCGAGTAATTCGGGGAAATTTGTAGAAGTAACATTATCTTGAATATCGAAAAACCCAGCTGCAAAAGCACCAGCATAACGTTTGTTGAATAAGGGCCAACCATTAGATAAATCATCATCATTAGCATTTGGACCATCTGATAATTGATCATAAGTAAAGCCTTGACCCAAGTTAGGAATACGACTACCAATGAAACCATTTGCCACGTAAGCTTGTCTTTGATACTGATTAAATTTTGGACAATTGACAGTACCAACGTTATTTAAATCAGGATCAAAGAAACCATATTGATAATGTTGAAGTTGGGAGAAAACATTTTGATTTTCAATACTATTAACTAGTTCTAGTAATTGAGATCTTTCTGATTTTATAGAATCAATATCAGTAGTAAATTTAGAAGTATAAGTATAATTATTTTTCAAATTATCTTTAAGAGAAGATAAGGGCAGGGCATTTGCAAAAAGTAAATGAAGTCCCAATAAGATTAAAATATTGGAAATGATAATCATTTTCATTAAAACTCCACGCCTAGTTAACTTATGGAAAATATGATTTAGAATGAATTTGATATTGAATTTATTAATCGAAAATAAATCATTATTGTATGAATATACTGACATATTTATATAAACATATTCGTTTTGAATTGCAACAAAAACTAACAAGGGCAATCAAACCCGGAACACAGTCATTAACAATAACTTTTGTGATTTGAAGTTTAAGTAAGAGATTCCGGTAGTCTTATTTGATGGCTTGAAGAGTATGCGTGAATATTCTTAATTGGTCACTAAAGTTACCGTATTTGTGAAGTTAAATGGGTTTTCGGTTTTGTTTTCGTAATTTTTATATGGTTGAGATGTTCGTTTGTAACCCCCACCCCACTTTTTGTTCTTTAATTTTTTTCTTCTTGCTTTGGCTGGACGTTCCCCATATAATTTCTCCAATCAAATTTCATCTCATCTTTACTACTTCTTTATCAATATAAGTACACCATAGATATGGCAAAGTATATACCCTGACAAATAGCAGGGCAGATACAAGTAGAGCAGATACAAGTAGAGCAGATACACCAGCAAATGGTAAAGTACCCTGTTCTGTTTATACGGCAAAACCAATTACAAACATGTGATGGTAACTCGCTTAGATTACTCCCATCAATGATGTAAGTTTACCAAGATATGGTTAAACTGTGCCGTGGGGAAAAAGGTTTTTACTTATTTTTTTGGTTTTGGTGCTGCTGCCAACAAAGAGTGTTTGTTGCACTTTTCCATATCGGAATATCTTAACTATTGTCTATACTATACCGAATTAAAAAGATATTAAATTTATATTAATAAAGTAATGTTACAAAATGAAATCTATCTAACTAACTAGAGGGTATGAAATTATGACTAATGTACAAATGGAATGAAAGGTTGAAAAAAGAAAAAAAAAGTGAAAAAACCCACGGAAAATAAGTGTAGATTCTCCAGAAAGAAGTATGTTTATTGTCAACAACAAATTGCACAAAAATTGACACCAGAACAACAAAAAAATTAAACTATGTCAAATGTAACATGATTCTGTTCTTCCGATAATACTTTTTCGAAAAGGCAATTTCTATTATTATCGAACAGCCCATAATATGGCCCAAAGACGGATAAAACCCCAATCCCTGATCTTTATCAAAAAAAAAAGTACAATGACCAAAGAAGAATCTATTTGTTGTTAGGTTTTTCCACTCGGGAGATCCCTCGTAATAATTCATGAGTTGTAATTGGTCTTGTTGGTACGGGCCAAGCTGATTTTAACTCAACCTGTTCTGTATTTGGTTTGGATTTAATGAGTTCATTTTTAGACATAAATTTCTTGACTAAGGTGGTTACCTTTTCACTAATATTATTACTTTGTATCGTCTGTACCAACTCATTTGCCTTTTGTATTTGAAACGAGGTATTGTATAACTTATCAACCGAAGTTTCCAAATCGTTTGCAGTATCATCTTTGACATCCTGCCACGATTTATCAATTGATTTCAAAATCAGTTCATCGATTACCGATGAATTAAAATCAATCGATTCCTTACTATCATCCTTGGATTTCTCCTTCAAATATTCTATTAACTTACTATCATCTTCTTGATCAACCAGATCAAGTTTCATCTTAGAAACTGGCACCACCGCTTGCTTATAAGCTTGTTGCCATTCATGTTTTTCTTGCTGTAGCTCTTCTAATTTTTTTTCAAAAATTTTAATATTCTCTTCATTAGATTCGTTTAACGGATTAGGTACAACTGGTCTCATAACATTATCATATTGATCTTCATCCTCTTGTCGACTATACCAGCTAGTTGATATTTTACCATTGGTGAGACCTTCCAAGAACTCATCTCCAATTACCTTGGTAATACCCTTAACGGTCTCGGCTGATGGTGAATGTTGTGATTGTTGGTCTTCATGACGTTGTAATGTTTTTTTGAAACACCATACCAAGAGTTGTCTCATTCTATTTGGGTCAGGCATGGAATCATCCAAGAATTTGTAATATTCACTCGGATTAATTTGCTCGTGTGGTTCACCCACATACCCGTTACCAATTGACAGAATCCTTTTCCCTCTATTATGATATGATGCCCTACGTTTAGTAGTACGACTGGTATCGTTATGTTTGGCTCTTTTCTTCAGATTTGCTGTGGTTGCTCTTGGTATTGGTGGGGATGGTGGTGATTCGGGTGCTAATTCAATTTTGTGATGTGATACTTCTTCTGAATAGCCATCAGACGAATTATTATAAGGTTTAGCGTAATTATCATAGTTGTGAGGTGGTGATCTTATAGGTGATGATAGTTGTGGTTCATTGTTACGACGGTTAGCAATGGTCGATCGAGTATGTCTCCCTCTGTTACCATTCACTCTAGGCTCGGGTTCTTCAACATCATCGAAATGTATACTATCACCTTCATCCAGCGACAAGTTGGCTGTTTCTTGCCTGAGAAGTGCCAACGGTGTACTAACAGGTTTCTTTTTGTTATTTGATGGTTCTGGCTTGCCCTTAGGCTTGGGATCATTATTGGTTGATTTCGATTTTGGTTTTGGCTTTGATTTTGATTTCGCTGGTTTATCAGTTTCTTGACTTCTTTTGTATATGAACCCTTCGTCTTCTTCAAAAGATCGTTCTACAGCAGACGATGTTGGAGAGAAAGCTTGAACTGTTTTGGTAGGAGGTCCATTAGCTTTAGTCGTAGTAGATGAAAGCATACTTTTTAGGCCATTGGCTTTACCTAGAATCAAAGAGCGATTTGGTTTACCTGGTCCTTGGTTATACTCTTTATCTATATCCGAATACAAATCAAACTCGGCTTGAACCTTCTTCTTCTTTGGGTTAGAGGATGTCAGTTGACTTTTACCTTTGGGTTTATTATTTGGAATATTTGTGGATTCAACATTTTTCTTACTACCACCATTCACGGTTCGATTTGAACCTT